>VDFB02270651.1:663846424-664097085 GCA_007258455.2 Sequoia sempervirens
CAAATAAATTACATTTTTAGAAACTAGACTCCATTCTACAAATTTTAAATAATAATTTAAAAAAAAAAACTATTACTTTCCAAAATTTGTAGGGGGAGCACGGCCAAAATTCTGCTTTTTAGGAAGTGCCCACTTAGAAAATTAGTAAAAAATCAAATATTCATTAAAAAATTATCAGAAAAATTGTGCACCAACTTGATACTGTTAGCTAACTTATGACTGTAGCGATTTTAAAAATACTAAAATAAAGGTCACCGTGCTCAGGTCGTACAAGAGTTGCTATGTTATGTTTTTCTGAAAAAAACAACACCAATTTGTGTACATCTCTTTGTTGAACCCCTTAATCTCAACCATTTTCAAAATAAATTAGTAGTTTATAAAGTAGACTCAAAGCACTTCGATCCTTGTTTTTGTTCCATCTCAAAATTTTGAGTGTAACTATCCTCAATTTCACGTCCAAGGTTAGCATTTCCTGATTTTAGAAAAAAAGTGGCCACTTAAGCCCCCTTTTTGGGAACCATCTTGGTGCACTTACCCGACTACGATTGCAGAATTTAGAAGAGGTATTGGCAATAATTTTAAAGTTATGAATTTAAGTAAATAGATCTTTTGTATGCATTAGTTTTTTTATTTTTTATTTTTATATAATAGTGTATCATCAATTTATATACATGTAAGTTAAGAATTGGTGGGAGTTAACAATCTTGGTTATGATACTATTTAATCAAGTCCTTCAATTTATAGCAACTATATCATTTGATGATTTAACAAATGCATATAGAAAATTAACTTTTCTCAATTATTGATTTTGATTTAGAGGAATTGGTTTTAGAAGGGAATTGAGTTTTATAGTGCTTAAGTTGTTGGAAATTCTTTATTGAATTAAATAACTCTTTATTAACAATGTAATAAATATTCCTTGTTTCCCCTTTAAACTCTATAATATAGCTTAAATAGTTAAAAGTGTTAAGACGTGTAAATTATTCTTGAATACATTTTTGTTCCTTAATTTTATTTTATATGGAATAAGTCACTGCTATCATAGTTAGGAGCCATGTTAGATTTATACTCAATTTAGGGATTTTATATTCCTCTATGTAAATGCTCATTGTGTAAATGCTTGCGATATCTTTAACTTGGTGGCATCATAGGTGCTAAAGACATGTTGGCTAGTTTCATCTAGTTTGAGTGGCTTGATAAAAAGAATTGAGGTTTAGATGTGTTTTTTCTTAAGTTACAAAAATTATGGGAATGAAAATTTACAAATTTCATTTATTGTTCATGCATTTTTAACATTCTTACATACTTGTATTTTGAATTACATTACCATAAATTGAGCAAAATCTAGAAAATTATTCACTATCAGACTTGATTGCACATAGAAAGATAAACCTTAAATAGTATAATAGACAGTAAAAATTTGAATTTTGCAAAATCCTACAGAGGACATAGGAACCCTAGGTGCCATAGTCCTACCTTTATTGGCTCAAATTTTTGCTAGACATCTTTCTCTATATTTTCTGTCTATTTTTGCTCTCTAATTTATGTTTCTAAGTGTTTTATTGTGACTGTTTGATTGTTTAGTATTCATAGTGGGTACACTTAGTGTTTTAAAACTTGTATGAGTTTCACGATTTGGTGTCCTATTGCCAATACTTTGGTGAGATGTAGTTGTAGAATTATGGTATCTCACATTGTTGTTACATCTGCTACAGATCCTTAGTCTTCCAACTCTTTCATGCAAAGTATTGTCAATACTCAACACATTTTGGACTCTATCCCTAATGCTAGCATACCAATGACAACCTTACAATCACCCTTTTTTGCAGATGTTGAAACTGTTGTTGCCCACGTTCCTAAAGACAAATTGAAATAATTGGACAAAGATTTAGAAAGACTTTGAAAGACTATGTAGTACTAAATATCTAGTTGGTGCAGTGGTCATATAATAGATAACATAAGGAAATTGATTAATGATGATCAAGGATTAGAGGTTTTGTGTAGCCTAGCTCATATAGTTGATGTTAATGTACCTATAATGTCTATTTGCACTCAAGCTTTGGGATACACTCAAAGTCAAGGAGTAAATCAAGTCTCCCTCCGTATAACCATTGCCTCTATTCCCACATGCACAAATCCAACTATCACCTCAATGATACAACAAAGCATTGGTATAACTCCAACATTAGGCCTTTCTATTAGAAATCCTTATGGTTTTGGATCTTCGCATGTGACACCTCAAGTTTCATCACCTCTCATAAATTTGCAAAATTGTAGTCCACCAAGCACATACATAATTCCACCATATTCATCATATTCCTAAAGCATGTCGACTAATGACTCGATTGTCAACCAAATTTTTCAAAACATAACCTCACTTCAAATTTTTCACCTTTGAACCAAAACCAAAATGGGAAACCATTACAATATGTTAAAATAAGCCCATTGTCACTTGAAATTTTAAAAACACTAATGCCAAAAAATATAGAGATAACCCAATTTGATAAGTACAATGGTAAAGGAGACCCTAGCAATCATATATCGACATATATGGCCTTGTATAGTGACTTCATTTTTGAAGATAAAATCCTAGCCAAAATCTTTCATGGGTCATTGAAAGACATGGATTTGGAATGGTTTTTTTCATTGTGGAATAACTCAATCCACTCCTTCAATGAACTTGTTGAAGCCTTCCTCCAACATTTCCAAGTAAATATTGGACCTAAAATTACATTATTTGACTTAGTGTGATGCAAAAAAAAAGAAAAATGAAAAGATCACAGACTTTATAGGCTACTATCAATTGCTTTATACATTGAAAAGAAGAAAAAAAAGTTATGTGAGAGAGGTTGTATCAATGTGGGGTATGATGGACCTATTCTTCCTTAGTACAGTAGGAAATGAGATCCACACCATAAAATGATTATCAACCCTTAGGTGAATCAAGTCAAAGTGTGAATCTACAAATTTCCTTTTCGTGTCAAGATGGGGGTCTTCGTCAAACAAAACTATGGGGAGAAAAAATAAATTAGTAAATCAACACCAAATTGCAATCAAACATTTTGATCTTGAAGATTAAGTTCAATATTGACAGAACTAGAAAAAAATGCAAATCAGAGAGAGGAAAATCTGAATGTACCTTTCACCAAAAGTCAATTTTTGAAGCTAATTTAGGACTCATTCACCTAGGGGAAAATGGGTCCTAAGTTAGGGTTTTTCTGCAACTTTCAGGAGTCTCTACTATAGATCTAAATCTTCCAATTTGTCTAGGTTTTAGGTTGGAAAAGTTGGAAATAAATTTTGTAGATGATTTTTTGTGAGATGACAACTTTTTGCAACTTTGACAACTTCAATTTTTCTCTTCAAAGGATCTTCAAGACTTATTCCACCTAAATCTGCAATCAAAAATCAAGAGGGAAAAATGTTTTGTTTTTGGTGAATGGGGTTTTTCCTTAGTGAAACCCCATTTTGGTAATCAAACCTTGAAATGAAATAAAACATGAAAAAGGGAATGAAGAATGAACAAATCTATGTTACCACTCAAAAAACCCTAGCATAAACCTTGGAATGTAAATCCGCAACTTGCATGAAATGGTTTGAATGGATGTGGATCTTGAACAATGAATCTTGACTTGAAATAATACTTTGAATGCTTGAATGGATCATGAAACGTACATCATCATATTAGCTCCTATAACATGCATGATGAAAGAAGACCTTGATGTGACAATTGGATCTTGATTGCTGTAATAAATTTTCTCTTGAATTCCTTTTAATTTCTCTTGATCATCAACTTTTCTATAGGAATGCTCTCTTGAAAACTCTAGCTTGAAAATATTAGATGAAATATAGTGAAATAACCTTATATTTATGGATATGTATCGTCAATTTACCAAAATTCAAATAATATAAGCTGACATCTAAATATAAATTTGAAAACATTAAAATACCACCAAAAACATAATTTGAATTTAGGTCCTAGGTCTAAGGGAGGACCCATTCACCTATGGGCCAATGGGTCCAAGGTCCCTAACCTAGGACACACATTACTCAATGAGAAGTGTTATGTTAAGGAATTAATGAATGTTAGGTTTGCTCTTTGGAAAATGTAATAAAATAAGATTGGTAAATGAATGAAGGGGACAATTAAGGAAAAATACACTCAATTAATTAAAGGATCCCTAAATAAGTGTGAAAGTGTAAAGGGATACACTTTACAACACTAAATTAAGGCACAATTAAGTCCATTTTAACATTAATTCCAAATTAAGTGTGAAAATGTAAAAGGATACATTTTTCTACACTACATTTAGCCCTCACTTTAGTGAGAGGATGGGCACAAGCACAAACTCACACTAAATTAGACATTCAAAAAATATATGCAGCAATAACAAGATTACTCAATCATACAATGTGAAAGACTAAAAAGCAAAGTAAAAACAAAAAGGGCAGATCAAGCCTTAACTATCCAACGTGATGTGGAACATGCCTCAACTGTTTTTTCAAAAGATAAAGGGTATATCAAGCCTTAACTTTCCAACATGATGTGGAGCACATCTTGACTATTTGTCCAAGAATGTTCACAAGAAAAACATGATGTCCACTATGCAAACAACAACACATGCTCACTCTAGGCTAATGGAAACTCAAGTTGTCCACGAGGTGAGCCTCTAAAAAATAGCTTAGTGAGAAAGTGACGCCAGGTCTATAGGCTCTCACTATACTAACTATACCAAAGCTATCCTTCTGATAACTCAGATAAGGTGCCAAAAAACAAAAACTTTGAGCTTCACAAGGTTAACAAGCTATATTATGCTAAACACTTATGAATAAAATACAAATAAAGTTTGTTTAAAGGGATCTTGCTTAGTTCATGTAAGGTCTCCTCTTAGGGAACATCATGCCTAATGTCTCCAAGAGAGGACAAGTGAAGGATAAAAGACTCACAACTTAGGGAATGCAATCTGTAGCATTAAGACTAAGAGGAAAGTCATATGCCAAGAAATATTATGCTCTCAAAGGATGTCAAACCCAATAACACCACCCAAAAAAAGACACATCACAAGAGGAAAGAAAATTGCACAATGAAACATAAGGAATGTCAAAAATTTCAAAAATAATAATCCAATGTATACCCCCACTTTAAAGAAATTTTGAATGCCATTGTTGTGAGAAGTTTACTTTAAAGTAGCCAATAATAAATGCTAAACAATAAAGAAAGACATGAGAGCTTATTCAAAAATTCCTATGCCAAGTCATATGTTCCAAATGAAGCTATGTCATGAAAAAGAGAGGAAAGGGTTGCCCCAAAAATAAAATCCCAAAACACATAGGGGATCTATGGATTCGAGGTTAGTATGTCTTTGCTACAATGTTGTTATAGAGCTCAGAAACGCCATCATTCCCAAAATACTCGTAGAATAGAAAGAATGACACATAGAGAGTGAAAATAAAGAAAAATATTTTGGTTCAACATGGAAGAGACCTAAATGTCCTGATTCCTTGCATCACCCCCAAAAGGAAAACACAAGACAAAAGAAAAGATAAATGTTTATTACATATAGAAGAATGTAGGTACAAATAGAGGAATGCACATGGAGAGAGAGACAGATCAAACAAAATAGTATGGGGAGATCATGTTACGCACATGAAATCACATAAAGAACATAAAAAAAAAAAAGACTAGTAAGGCACATGCGAGTAACCTATAATAGGTTGTCCACATCACAATCTTGTTCAGTATATTCAAAAGGCGGATTACTAGCCACAGGGAAAACATCAAGTGCCAAACTAGGACAAGCACCAAGTTCAACACTCTGTTTAGGAGGATCATCATTTAAGCTCATAGAAGATGAAAAAAATGAATTCAAATCATTATGCACTTGTTCATCAACCTTTGCAATTTCATTATCATCATCCAAGCTAATCACAATAGTAGGTCTAATGACAATATCCATAGAAGATTATTTATGCTGCAACAAAGGTGAAATGGCATCATGCATTGCTTGAGACAAGTTTGGATTCTTATTTTCTATGTTGTTCTTTTCTTCTTTTGCTTGTAATGAACGAGCAAAAGCATGACATATACACCTACACTCTCTAGCATTTATGTTTCTTTTTATTTGGTTTTCAAGTTGTGACTATTGTGGAGCGGGTTTGTCAACCATAGGTTTCTTTTATTCCCTTAAGGGAGGAACAAAAGGAACCATGAGAGGTTGTTCGACCAATTTCCTTTGGCTTTGTAAACTTGTTTGACTTTAGGAGTCACAACAATATTTTTTTGATTGTCTCGTGGTCTCTTATATGAAGTAGGGGGATGATTTGTCATAGGTTGTTCTTGGTTACTAGGAAGATTTTTTGTTCAATCACAGTTTTGTCAAGGATAGGAGGCTCAATCATGGGTTGAGGCATATTGGTAAGGGATAATTTTTCTATCCACTTTTCCTTAAACTTTTGATAGGATTTGAAAAAGAAGTCCTCACGGGGTCTAATAGGTTCAATAGGCTCAAGCCAAAAGAAATCCAATGAGAAATTCTAATGGGAAGACACAAGATTAAAGCCACTATGATGCATAGTTGTAGCATAAAAAAATGTATCTTTGGAAATTTTCATGCTCATTTGGGTCTTTCTTATAGATATTGGCCTATTTTTTCCTAGATTTAATGTTGTAATGTGGTCAACACATTCACATTAGGTCTTGGACCTTTATGAATCAATAAGAATTATGATGTCTTGTACAAGTGTTGTGAAATGTTGTAACCCACTTTCACACTTTTCTAGGAACTTTTTAATATAATTCATTTAAATAATATCTTTTTATCACTTACCAGGCCTTATTTCAAAGTGTTGTAAAGTGTTGTAACAAACTTTCATGCTTTTTTAGGCTTGTCATCAATAATTTGACCCTTTCTTATGATTAAATGACCCCTTTATACACTTACAGACCCTACTTAAGTTTGTTTTAGAGGATAATCCCGTTAAACATCATTTAATACACTTTAATTCCCAAAACCCACTTAAAATTCCCTAATGGGATAAAGTTGCCACTAGGGGTGACTTAATCCCACTTGGCTCAAAAATCAAAATTATTTCAAAATTCTAGCAGGATATTATTTTCTAAACCTTGAGGTCAGCCTGTGATGTGGTATTTTTGGGAAATTTTGTATAATAATGTACAAATATAGGGTTTTCCTCTCATTTTGAGTCCCATTCATTCACTCATTAATTCATTCACTTAATCATTCAAGCAATCATCAAGCATTCACTTTAACATTCTAGGTATTTCAAAGTCTACATCCATTGGAGCATCTACTTGCATATCATCATATTTGTACTTCAAGGGTTTGGTGAGTTGAAGAATTTCATGTTTTTCATTAATCATTCTCTTTTCATTTCATTTCATTTCACTTTCAAGGGTTTAATTACCAAATGGGGGTTTGACCAAGGCAAATCGCTATTCACTAACCCTTAATAATTTTTCCCCTCTTTGCATGTGTTTTGCAGGTCTTGTATGTATATTTTTCAAAGAGAAATGTGTTAAAAGGTGTCATCAATTCATCAAAGTCATTCAAATTCAAAAAAACCATAAAAGGAGCTTGGATATCACCTACATATCAGATTCTATAGATTTAGATCTGGATACCCGAAGGAACAAAAAGTGTAGACCAAGAGCTACAAATTACATCCTAAAATTTCTTGAAATATGAAGGTGGAATAAGTTACAATCAATGGAAAATTAGTCCCATTTCTAGGCTTAAAAATTGTTTTCTATAGTTATGGATACCCTTTTGGCTGAAACCTATTATGGCAGAATTTCCCTGAAACAAGACCAAGTCACCTAGCTTGGCGTAAGTGTTGTAGTTGACATCTATAGGATTAAAAAGCCTCTTTTCATATATTTATAGCTTCCAAGTTCACCTCTCCAATCTCATTAAGTTATGTTATAGTTCACTTGCATTTTTAGTTCATTTTGCATATCACAGTGTGTTTTCAAAAAAAGTGCATTTTCTTAGTTTTACATTAATAATTCATCTCTTTTATTAGTTTTTTGCATTTATGGAATTCTATTTAGACATATTTCAACCATATTTTCATTATTCTTGAGTGAACCACCTCTATTTTTGGGATACCTTTCTCCTTTTAGGTGCAAAACCCTAGAAGTGCAAGAGAGCCCCTATATTCCCAAAAAATTACAGTTCATTTTGGTGAACCCAAATTTTGAACATTTTATTTTTTATATACAGTGCATTTACATCCTAGGAATAGGCTACATTAACATTGCATTGCATTTTGCATTGTTTAATTTGCATCCTAGGGTTTTAAAAATTGCATTAGTGAAAAACTCATATTGCTTGCATTTTTGCATTGAATTTCATTAAAAATAAACAAAATTATGTATATTCATATTATATCTACATTTGAAAACTTAAAAAGCATAAAATTCAATTAAATTTTTTTTGAAAATTTTCAAAAAAATCACTACCTGGGCTCATTTGCCACCTTGGGCGACTTAGTCTAGTTGCACATTTATCACTACTAGTTTACATTGCATTTTCATCCACCTCACATTTAGAAACCTTTGCATAAGTTTTTGGTGTCCTATTGCTAATGCCTTAGTGAGAAGAAGTTTGAGACTCATGTTATCTAATGATAACACACTCATTGTGGATCTTGGGTTATCTAAAACTTCCACTCCTAGTATTGCAACTAGTACACTAGGCATGGATACTACCTTTAGCAACTCTTTGCATTCCAATAACATGCAAGTTGACACACAAAATGATCATATCCCACAAGACAAAATAATTCACATTCATGAGGACTTAACACATCTCCAACATCAAGTAAGCCTTGAAAAAATTTCAGCCACTGCAATTCCTACCATAGAAAACATCCATCACATTCTTGAAAGTGAAGAAGGCCTAAATGTTGTGAAACATATAGTTGAGATATATAAAAAACATCTTCCTTTAAAATTTAGTGCTTCCCAAATAGTAAACACTATGGTTAGCCAAGGAGGACCTCAAACTCCTCCCCCCTCAACCATAGCCTCAATTCCTACCTATACCACTCCTCATGTCACAACAACACTGCAACAAGTTAGTAATGTGATTCCTTCCTTGAGTATTCCTGCTAGCATCCCTAATTCCTATGTGGCATCGCATGTGCTATCATCTTCTACAATACCATCTATCAGAATTCCATTCACTTTCCCTTCCACTACATATACTCCATCACCAATTTCCCTTCCACCTCATACCACTTACAATTACCCTCTCATAACCCAACTTTTCCAAACTGTTTCATCCATACAAAAACAAATATCCACCATAAACCAAAATCAGAATGGACCACCCACATATTATGTTCGAAGTAGCCCATTGTCTTTGGAAATATTATGAACACCGATGCCACAAGAAGTAGAGATACCTAGATTTGAGAAATATGGAAGGGAGATGTTAATGCTTACACCGCCTTATGTAGTGACTTTGTCCTTGATGATAAATTGTTAGCAAAACTATTTCCTAGGACCTTAAAAGACACTACCTTGGAATGGTTCTCATCTTTATCAAATAATTTAATTCATTCATTTAATGAACTTATTGATACATTTATAAATCATTTCCAAGTGCATATGACTCCCAAGAAGACCTTGGCCGATTTGATGAGATGCAAGAAAAATGAGGAAGAAAAGATAACTAATTTTATCTCACGCTATCAATCGCTTTATTCCAAAATCGAAGTCAAGATTCCATTTCAAAAGATGTTTATGAAAAACTTGCAAACAAAACTTCAGTACACACTCACAATGATGAAATTCCCCTCTTTCATGCACTTGTATACTTTCCTTTGCGATTACCACAGTTCGATTAGTAGTCAAGATACAAGGCCCACTTCTAGCCGAGCTAAGAAATTTGAACATGCCAATAAAAAAAATTCCCAACCATTTAGAAAGCAAAAAAAAGGGTTATTATAGTTCAACCCCCCTCCAAAACCAACTCAAACTATCAATAACCAAATAGCAGCTATTAAAACTACAGTGACTTTTAGTTATGGAGATCTGAAATGACAATTCACACCTTTACTTACCACCCTTCATAACACAATGTACCAACTTTTACAACAAAAAATGATTACCTTGCCTACTATCAAAGCACCTGATCTTATGAAGCCTTTACCCCTGAACTTTAAATCCATTGGTTATTTCCATTATCATAGACAAAATGGACACGACATGGAACATTTTAAGTGTCTTAAACATCTTGTGCAAGACCTCATTGATTCTAGTCGTCTATCCATTACAGGTGTTAATGATCAAGGTAATAATTTTGTTTCCCCTCCAAATCAAAACTTGAAAATTTTCACTTATCCAATACCCAAACATAATATTTCATTTGTCAAATCTAGTGAAACTACAAAAATAATGTGATGAATGTTGATATAGATGACGAACATCATGATACTATCTCACATGTTGCCCATGTTAATCCTATGGATGAAATAGTAGGTTCGATAGACGTTATCCCTTGTAAGGGCCAACCAAAGAAATATCTTGATATTACTTTCTCCACTAAGGACATACTTAAAAATCTCCTTGATGGTCCTCTTTACATAGTTGGTCATATTTATGACAAGCCCACTAATGGGATACTAATAGATCCCGCCTATAGAGAGAACATGATCACCAAGTAATTTTTAGTATTACATGACCTTTATCAAGATGACTATGATAAACCGAAAGCATGGATCAAAACACACAATAGTTTTGCTTTCCCTACAATAGGATCAATCATCCTTCCATTACAAATAGGACCAAAAACATTGGATGTCACATTCTCCATCGTCCCACAATTAGATCAGTTTTGTTTGAGGCTAGGCCATCCATGTCTTCACTCAATGAAAGTTATTCCTTTGGTTATTTACAAATGCTTAAAGTTTCCATTTGACAATGAAATATTCATTGTTCACCATAGCAACTTTAACCCATTGTCTTGCAAAGGAAACCTTTCCTTAGAAGCTTTTTGGCCCGAGCCCATGGAACCTATAACACCTTGACAAGACTTCTTTTTCATAGCTTACCAAAAATTTAAAGCAAAGAAAATAGTAGAATTTTCTCTCCGCAACATGTCCCTGTCTACCTCTACAACTCCTATCCTAGATGAAAAAATGCTTCAACCTAAAAAATAACTAACCAACTAAGATCAACCAACACCAAAAACTTCCTCGACATCATCCAAGAGACCAAGAGATAATGAAAACAAATCCAACATGCCTCCTCAAATAAAAAAAGTTAACAAAGAAAAGGAAAAATTGGATGAACAACCTTCCATGGTTCCTTCCATTCCTCCCCTTAGGGAAGAAACACAACCTATGGTTGATAAACCCACTCCTTCACAAACAAATCTTGACAAAAAAACCAAAAGAAATAGAGGAGCTAGGGAGCATAGGCATAGACATGGTTCCCTTGCTCACATGTTACATGAAAAATAAAATAAAGAAAATCAAAATCCACACTTGACAGAAGCAATGCATGATGACCTTCCTCCCCAACCACAACAAAATGATACACTACAACAATAAAAATAAGAGGTAAACTCTTCCAAATACATTATCATTCGTCCTTCTATTATGATTAATCTGGATGACGATGGTGCGATTTCCAAAGTCGATGAAGAGGTGCATAATGATTTGAACACATTGTTTTCCTCTTCCATGCACTTAAATGACAAATATCCTATACAAAGTGTTGAACCTGGTGCTTGCCCTAGTTCAAAACTTGCTCTTGTCCCTTTGGCTAGATTCCCACCCTTGGCATATCATGAACATGACTAGGAGGCGAATGACTTGCTTGATGCTTGACTTGCATTTTGCTTGCAAGTATTTTGCATTTTCTTTTTCTTTTTTGTGTTTGCATGTGCATAATGTGCTCCCCCATGATGTTTTGTTTGATATTTTCTCTCTTTGTGACATTCCTCTATTTGTACCTTCATTCTTCTCTATGTCGTACTTCACTTTCACATTTTTCTTTTGTCTTTTTCTTGTGTTTTCCTTTTGGGGATGATGCAAGGCATTGAGACATTCATGTCTCTTTCATGTTGACCCAACATGATTTTATTTTTCTTTGCCTTTTCTTTTGTCTTTTTCTTGTGTTTTCCTTTCAGGGATGATGTAAGGCATTGTGACATTCACATCTCTTTCATGTTGACCCAAAAGCTTTTCCATTTTCTTTCACCTTTTCTTTTTCATTTAGATTGTGTTTTCCTTTTGGGGATGACGCAAAATGTTGAGACACCCTATGTCTCTTCCATGTTGCCCCAATAGTTTTTTTCTTTTTTTTCTTTGTTTTCGCTCTCTTTTTGTCATTCTTCCAGTTCTATGTATTTGGGGAATGATGATAGTTCTGAGCTCTCTACACAACATTGCAGCAAAGAACATATTGACCCCAAATCCATAGATCCCTTATGTGTTTGGTGTTTTTTTTTTGGGGCAACCCATTCCTTTTCTTTTTCCTTTAATTTTTCTTTCACATGACACCTCATTTGGAAACCTATGACTTGGAATTTAAGGGCTTTCGAAGTTGGCTCTCATGTCTCTCTTTCTTGTTTGAATTTTTCATTTGCTACTTTAAAGTAATTTCTCACAGAATGGTGTGCAACAATTCCGTTAAAGTGGGGGCATACATTGGCATTATTCATTTTCATTTTTCTTTTTCTTGGTTCTTAGTGTAGCCTTGTTACTTCATACGATGCGTTTTGTCACTTTGTGGATGACATTGTGTGTGGTTTCCTTCATGAGAATGATCTATCTTAGCATATTACATTCCTCTTGGTGGCTTGATGTGATACATTGCATCCCCTAAGTTGCGAATATTATATTCTTTGATCAATCCTCTCTTGGAGACATTAGACACAATTTTCTTGAAGTTAAAGACCTCACATGAACTAAGCAAAACTCCTTTGAACATTCTTTACATGTTGCATGTTTGATTTGTTATATGGCCACCTTGCATAACACAACTTGCATGCCTTGGTGCCACTGTGTTTGTTCATGAGCTCCAAGAATATGCAGTTTTGCTTGTCTTGTGAATCTCAAAAAAGTCATTTTCCTTTGTGGTTCTTGATTAAAGTTTTCAAGAGGTTTAACTTTGGTATGGTTGAGCGGGAATCCCATTCTGAGGCATGACTTTCTCCATAGCCACCTACATGTGTGTGAGTGCATACTGACCATGAGTGTATGTTTCTCACCTTTTGGGCCATTTCACCTGATGGACAACCATGAGTTCTATCACCTTAGAGTGAGTATGCATTTTCTAGTAAAACAACCTAGATCTAATCCACAACGAGATGGAAAAATGATCAAAGCTTGATCTGATTCTCTCTTTTCTTCTCTCTTCCCTTTCCTCCCTTTCATTCTTGTGTGTTCTTTTGTGCTAATGTTTGGTTTGCCATGGGATCTTGATCTTGGGGGCTTGATCACCCCTCTTAATTTTTTTTGTCTCATCTTGCTAGCACGAGTACATTTGGATCCCTCTTGATGTGCATGTTTGGCTACTTTAGTGTGAGTTTGAAGCAATTCCATCCTCTCACTAAAGTGGGGGATAAATGTAGTGTAAAAAATGTATCTTTGGAAATTTTCATCCTCATTTGGGTCTTTCTTATGGCTGTTGGCCTATTTTTGCCTAGATTTAATGTTGCAATGTGGTCAACACATTCACATTAGGTCTTGGACCCTTATGAATCAATAAGAATTCTATGATGTCTTGTAAAAGTGTTGTGAAGTCTTGTAACCCACTTTCACACTTTTCTAGGACATTTTAATATAATTCATTTAAATAATATCTTTTTATCACTTACCAAGCTTTATTTCAAACTGTTGTAAATTGTTGTAATAAAATTTCATGCTTTTCTAGGCTTGTCATCAATAATTTGACCCTTTCTTATGTTTAAATGACCCCTTTATACACTTACAGTCCCTACTTAAGTGTGTTTTAGAGAATAATCCTGTTAAACATCATTTAATACAATTTAATTCTTGACACCCACTTAAAATGCCCTAGTGGGACCAAGTTGCCACTATGGGCGACTTAGTCCCACTTGACTAAAAAATAAAAATTATTTCAAAATTTTGGGGGGATATTATTTTCTAAACCTTGAGGTCGGCCTGTGATGTGTTATTTTTGGGAAATTTTGTATAATCATGTATAAATATAGGGTTTTCCTCTCATTTTGACCCCCATTCATTCACTCATTAATTCATTCAAGCAATCATCAAGCATTCCCTTTAGCATTCTAGGTATTTCAAAGTCTACTTCTATTGGAGCATCTACTTGCATATCATCAGATTTGTACTTCAAGGGTTTGGTGAGTTGTAGCATTGCATTTTTTTCATTCATCATTCTCTTTTCATTTCATTTTCAAGGGTTTAATTACCAAATTGGGGTTTGACCAAGGCAAACCCCTATTCACTAACCCTTAATACTTTTCCCTCTCTTTGCATGTGTTTTGTAGGTCTTGTATGTAGATTTGTCAAAGAGAAAGGTGTTAAAAGGTGTCATCAATTCATCAAATTCATTGAAAGTCAACAAAACCATAAAAGGAGCTTGGAGATCACCTATAGACCAAATTCTATAGATTTGGATCCAGATACCTGAAGGAACAAAAAGTGCAAACGAAGAGCTATAGATTGTGTACTCGAATTTCCCAAAATATGAAAGTGGGATAAGTCACCATCAGTGGTGAATTAATCCCATTTCTAGGCCTGAAAACTATTTATTATAGTTCTAGACACCCTTTTGGCTGAAACATGTTCCAACAGAATTTCCCCAAAATAGGACTAAGTCGCCCAACTTGGTGTAAGTGTCCTAGCTGGCATCAATAGTGGATTTTGTAGGTTTCTAAAGCCTCTCTACATTACTTTCTAGCTTCCAAGTGCACCTCTCCAATCTCATTAAGTTTTGTTACAGTTCACTTACATTTTTAGTTCATTTTGCATATTATAGTGTGTTTTCAAACAAAGTGCATTTTCTTAGTTTTGCATTAATAATTCATCTCTTTTATCAGTTCTTTGCATTTAGGGCATTCTATTTAGACATATTTCAATAATATTTGCATTAGTATTGAGTGAACCACCTAGATTTTTGGGATACCTTTCTCCTTTGAGGTGTAAAACCCTAGAAGTGCAAGAGAGCCCCTATATTCCCAAAAATTTACGTTTCAATAGTAAAAATCTCATTGCCAAATGGAAACATTAAAAAATTATGCACAATCAATGAGATGAAATTCATGGAGTGAAGCCATGGATAGACTAACTTCACATGAAATTGGTTCGAAGTCGAGATGATGGTGAATGAGACATTTAATTCTTTTAGTCCAACTTTTAAATAGAGATTTATTGAACCAATCATAGGGTAAACAAAATCATTATGCGTTTTGATCCATGATTTTGGTTTTTCATATGTATCTTGATAAAGCTCATGCAAAAATAGGAATTCTTTAGTGATCATGTTCTCTACATAGATGTGATCAATTAATATCACATTAGTAGGCTTGTCATTGATTCTTCCAGCTATGTAAAGAGGACCATTGGGTGCATGTTTAAGTATGTATTGTTGTGAGAAAGCAATGTCAAGTAGCATCTTAGTTAGGCCCTAATGACCTGTTTAGTGTCAATAAATCCAACCAAACCATCCATAAGGTTGTTCTCATTGTTTTTCATTTTTTCATCATCTATGTCCATATTCATCACATCATTCTTTATTTCACTAGCTTTGACAAAGGAGATATTATGATTAGGCATAGGATTGGTAAAGATTTGCAAATTTTGATTAGGAGGAGCTACAAAATTATTACATTGATCATTAACACCTCCAATTTGAATATTATTAGAATCAATGAGGTCTCACACAAGATGTTTAAGATGCTTACAATGCTCTGTTTCATGTCCATTTTGTCAATGAAAATGGCAATAGGAATTTTGTCTATAGTTTGAAGGTAAAGGCTTAGTAGGATTAGGATGTCTAATGAGAGGTAGGAAAATCCTTGATTCTTGTCTAAGAGCTACATCATGATATTATGAAGGGTATCAAGTAGAGGTGTGAATTATCTATTTTGATCTATAAAGGCATATGGTTTTGTCGTCTTTATAGTAGCCACTTGAGTGTCAACGTTTTGAGTTGAATGAGGGGGATTAAGCTATAGAAATCCATTATTTTGTTTCTTGAAGGTTTTATAGTTTGTTTGAGGTGTGGATTCATAATTTTTTAGGAAAATTAGAGGGAGGTTTCACGTCATGACTACTAACCAAATTTTAATAATCATGAAGGGATATACACAACTGTGTGAAGGAAACCTTAACATCTATAGCTTAGCTTGGATTTTATAAATTGGAAGTAAACATTCTTTGAAGGTCAACATTAGGGATCTTAATGTTTATTTGTGAGTAAAGCATTTGGTATTGTGCTATAAAATCAGTGACATTTTCATCATCCATTTGTTTGCATGTCATCAAATCAGCTAAGGTCATCTTAGGATGCAACCCAAGTTCCAACTTGTTGTATCATCACAACTATTGCAATTGTCGATGCAACAAGGTAGTGTAGACTTGGAAAAGATATCTCCCCTTCATAAGATACAATTGGGAGATTTGTTTCATACATCTGTGAGGAAAGAAATTATTGAGACACACCAGAAAAGTGGTGAATTGATGGAAGAAGCAGTGAAAGCACTACAAGAGACCATACCTAGTGTAAATATTTACACATCACTATCTAGTATGGAGAACCTGAAACTAATAATTGATTTCTTTAAGGTATATGCCTCTAGACTAAAAGAAGCAAAGAAAGAGGTTGAGAAAAGAATAAATGACAAGAAAATGTTGGAAATGATTGAGAAATGTGCCATTGCACATAAAAAGTTTTCTAAATTATTGAAGGATGTTGAAGGGTGCATTGATAAGGAAAAGGCTCTACATCAATATGGTATGAAACAACCTAGAGCCACATAGAGCATAAGAAAGGAGATGAAATATATTGAGTCTCAAATTAATATTGCCTCAAGTGCCTATGATCTGACACTCGGCCTAACTAGAGAGACAAGCAATGTAATATAGGACTTACATAAGAAATTCTTTTAGTTGCAAGCCTAAAAAGAACACATCATCTTGTAGGTTGGAGAAATAAGGGATCTTGTCAATCCCAAACTCCTACATGTTCAAAAGCTATTTTGAGTGTGAACAAAGCCAAGAAAATGAATCTGGACCTGACACTCTAGAAGAAGGAGAAGAGATAATTATGGAATTTGAAATACAGTGTAGAATGCTTGTGGCAGCTAAGAAAGACTCGAAAGAAGGTAGGCTAGGATGGTAGGCCCATTTGTAAAAGTTGCAAGCGTCAATCACCTCTAGTTGACATATTACTCATTTATTTTTATGCATTTCAATATTTATGTTCAAATTATTTATACATATATAGACTATATAGTGCTATTTCTAGTACAATTTTTAGTTTTTTCTCTAGTTCATGACTCAGGGGGATTTAATCCATCCTTTTCAATTTGTATATATGCACATATTTCTCAGGGGGAGTTTCGGTAAAAGTCACAATAGTTGTATAGGCACCCTTTTCCCTCAATGTCAAAGGGGGAGAATGGTTTGAAGAATATTTTGGAGATTTTGGCATGTTTCCATCAAAGACAAAGGGGGAGATTGGTTGAGGTTTAGGGAGACTGTTGGAAGAATGTTTGATGATTCTATTTGGAAACATGAGCATGAAAGGTATATAACAATGTGTTGCAGTGTTGTCATTGATGTCAACATTGTAACTTACATGAAGATTTTGGTTGTAGACCATTTTGATCAATTCTAATAGGTTTTTGAGTTATTGAGGAAGACATCATTACAAGATGGTTTTATCCAAAAAGATAAGTTGTGTGGGAGATTAACTAAGTGTCAATTCAACTAATTTAGAGTACTAGAGCATCTGTGTTTGGGTTTGCACCACTCCACAAATAAAGGTTTCACTATGCACTTCTAATATTATTTTGATGGATGTTAGTTATATCTAATTATAAGATTTCATCATGTTTTGACAAGTGGTTTGAGAGATATGAGTAACATAGTTTAGCCTAGAAAATTATAGTTATTCTTCATACAATGCAGTTATGTAGGAGATTTTGCACCTCTCTGTGGATGATTCTTTGGCTTTCTGCTTTTAAGGATGAGTTTCTAGATGGTAGTAGAGTATGGATTCCAGTTGGCATCGATTTTTGAGGTCCACGTGTGGAGATGTGGATAAAAATTAGAAGGATTATGTTATTAGGTCTTATGCTATGCTGACCTAACAAGTTTGAAGGTATGCAAAGTATAAATAAGTGTTGTAGTCTTATGTGGGATTTAATATGTGTTCATACAGGCCTATTTTAAGTTGCTTTAAGTTTTGAATTATGGTGCATAAGTGTGGATGAGAAGTTTTGGAGCCAAAAAGTTATATTTTGGGTGTTACATCTAATTAGGCTGACCTAATTGATGTTAGATTTGATTGGGATACATATGTTAGATATTTTTGATGTTTTGATTGACATGAAAATATGATGTGTGATGAAAAGATTCTATATTTGAATATTATCAGAGCAATATGAATTTAAGTAATGAATGTTGAGTAGAAGATTGAAGTGATACAAATGCAAAGGAAAGAAGAGTGTTAGATATAATTTAGATGAAGTGTGTAAAGTCAATTTATTGAGCTTTATTGGAACAATATTTCATGCATATGAAAGATGCAATTGTAATAGTTCAAAATAGCTTGTGAGTCACCATCTCTCTTTGGTGCAGGGGCACCCACAATGTTTTCATGCCTCCAAGGGGTCATGAAGTTGATGTTTTGTTTTGTTTTGGTTTTTTTTCACGTAATAAGGTCTAAGAATACCATTTCATGTGTGTTGGAGTCTAAGTTAGGTCATTAGGTGAACGAAAGTGTCTAGATACAAAAATTATCAATGTTGCATAATGTTGTCAAAGCAACTTTTGCACTTTTTTGTCATACACAAGCATAATGTTGTTTTGTTAAGTCTCTAATCTGAAATATGGTTAGGGGTAGTTGGAATATGACGGTAAATGATTTTAAAATCCTTGTATGGTCGAGGAGGAGTTGGGTTGATGAAAATCCTAAAGTTGGAGCAATAAAATAACTTTGTTTTCTACAAATCTGAATGTTTCCTTGCTATTTTTTGATGTAGTATAGATTTGTATGATCCCATACTGACTCAAAATAAATTATGGATGATAAATTACTGAATATACTTTCATTTGGTACCAGTTGCATGTAAATTCATTATGTTTTGAGCAAGTTGTGTTGATTTTGCTTCAAACTAGTCTAAACCCTATGTAGGGTAACCAATGGGTGTATAAAATGTATAGAATCCCATTCCATCAGTGAAAAGCCTTCAAAATTGGTGGAATGGTATGTGGAAAGATGAAAGTTTATTTCCCAAAGTTGTAGGAATAGGAGAGTTTGTGTGCACGTGTGGAAGAAGCATGGGGGTCTGATATCTTCATCTATCAGACCGAGTAACCTAGTGGATTGGTGAAGTGTGTTGTATGCAATTGGGGAAAGACCTAGATGATTGGAGAATTTGTTTAGGACACTGTGTGATGTGTTTGGAGCATTGGAATGGAAGGATAGAATCTTGAATCCAAAAACCTTGTTGCTACCAAGCCACATTGTGCCATTAGGCCTAATTTGAGTGAGGATAGTCAAAATTTGGAGTCTTTTATACAAAGTGACCCCACCTAAATTTTGGATATGTTTGTAAATGGACAAAAGGGTATCTATAAATGTGATTAAATTTTTAGTTTCATTCTTTCCCTACAAGTTATGCATAAAAATGTCATTTTAAAAGGCTACTAGGGTAAAGGGGTAGTTTGTGAAGGAAAGCCCATTGGTTGATGTGTGAGGGCTCTTGTGAGTGGGTTTTTGAGTGATTTTGATAGGTTGGAGACCAAAGGCTCCTTGTGGGTGAACGCGGATTTTTCTTACCCTTGAATGGCTTGTTTCTTTGAAGATCAAATGTCTACCCTTATTGAAGAAGTCTACCCTATCATGATTGTCTTTGAACTTTGAGAGATGAATGAGCCCATTGTTGTGAAATATGGTATCAATCAAGTAACTTATACCCCTACTCTACATGAAATTGGTATTAGAGCATAGGTTTTATTTGAAGAAAAAAAGTTGAAGGGAAGAACAAACAAAAATGCAAGAGAGATGAGAGAGATGAAGGAGAGGCTTGATACCCTAGAAATAAGTCAAAAAAGAGAAATGGTCATAGTAGACTTGAGTGACCAAGAAGAAGGGGAAGAGGAAAGTTCCCAAGGAGGGTTTGAGGAAGAGATGGGTCCTAATGACTTGAGTATGGCAAAGCTATTGAAAGTAGTCAAGGGAGAAGGTCCTAAGATTAATATGGATTTACTAGTATATGGAGGAAAATTGGATAGTGAAGAACTCCTAGTTTGGATAGGAGCACTAGATAACTACTTTGAATATGAAGATGTGCCAGAAGAATAAAGGGTGAAGTTGGCCAAGAGAAAGTGGAAAGGCCATGCCTTACTTTGGTGGGATTATGTACAAGATGAAAGGAGAAAGAAGGGGAAGTCTAAAATCACATCTTGGGATAGGATGGTTGCAAAAATCAAATGAAAATTCCTACCTGGTGACTGTAGCATTCAATTATTCAAAAGGCTTCAAAGCCTCAAGCAAAAGGATATATATGTGAAAGCCTATATAGAGGAATTCTACAAATTGAGTATAAGGATATGGACTACCATAGTCAATCCTCTGCTTTGGTATTTCGACTTCCATAAACACCAATATAGCAATGATAGGAGAAATGTGATCAAGAAAGATATTGAAGTGAAAGTACTAAGTGCTATGCTAAATAAAAAAATGCTACAAAACTAATACAATAATGCTAAGTGAATGGAAGGTGGAATAATATCATTTTCAACTAGGCGCACTCAAGGAAAATGGGAGGAGTGAGCTCGCAAGCTTGAAAATGTCAATGTTGCTACAACAAGGAGATTGAGTCCACAAAGCACCAACTTGCAACTTCAATGGTGGTGATAATGCTATAAATGAAGTGTGTAGATAGTTGCCAAGAATGAGTAAGACCAAGAGAGTTCAAGAGATACTGAATGAATGAAGGAGATAGTCCTTTGAAGATGAAATTTGAGGCAAAAGAGTCATTTGAGGTCGATGAAAGGAGTAGAGACGTTACTCTTCATCACTAATGGAGAATCATAATGCCTCTATATATTCTAGATGTAAGAATCCTGTCAGGATGATAGTGCACCATGTAGAATTGTATGTAACATGCTAGCATCCTCAATAGAATATACTCCATCGATGCATAAAGCAACTACCAAGTGGATGGGAAGTGAATGAAGGACATGGAATTGCATTATTGAACTTGATTTTCTAAGGTAGGAGGTATGTATAAATGTGGAATTTGCAAGGGGTTCCAATTCATGCCATTACATTTTCCCCCCACTTTAGCGAGCATAATTGTAGGCGAATGCACATTAAAGTAGAGAGAAAGATGAGGAATGTATACTTGAAGCATCAAGGAAGCAAACTGCAATCTGACACACCCAAATGTATGGGAAGAGGATATGGCTCCATAGGTACACAGTCCTGAGGAGAGTTGAACAAATGAAATGTAGGTCCTTAGACCTATGAAAGGTGAACAAAATGATCTACAAGTGCTTGATCCTACAAAGGAGGTGCCATAGGTGCCTAGTCTTGAGGGAAGCCAAATGTCAAAGGCTCCACAGAGCTTGATAGGCCCTTACAGGTGCTCAATCCTCCAAGCTTGATTGATAAATTAGTTTCACAAGTCCTCAATCCTACAAAGCAACATGTTAATTCACAAAAAAAAAATTAAATAGCAAAAAGACATGTAGGTAGAAAAATAGTCACATAGATAGTCGATAATTGGAGGAGAAGCTTTCAAAGTTTTCCTTAGAGAACCCTTCAAAAGAAAAGGGGTCCTCCCAAGGGACACTTTGTTTGAAAGGAAATAATATTTTTTGTAAATGATTCTAGCATCACAGAATCCTTTCAGAGGATCTCTTTTATCAAGGAATCAGAAAAAGTACTCCCTCCTTGAAGGGAGGTTTTTAGATTCATTCTTTACGAATCCGTGATGAAAGAAAAATTCCATTAGGGGTCCTTGTTGAAGAATACAATTTTTGAAAAATAAGAGATTTTCAACAAGGGATTCCTTGCCCACCGAATACACCTTTTTGAAAATTGAAGCAGTATGATAGCCCCCCCTTAGGATGGTGCATGTTGAATACAAAGGAACATGACATCCTAAGGAGAGAGAAGAAAGTGATGTTGTGGCCCGCGATACATGACTGGACGTAATCATGAAAAATTTATCACACACACAAGGGACAACAAATAGGCACCACGACATCATGAAGCAAGAAAAGAAGAGAGAAAGATAAAAATACAATATAAGTAAAAACAAAGAAATCAAGAGATAGGGGGATCTAATATTTTAGAGTCAGAACTACTCATAGATATAAATAGATAGATATAATATAATAATATATATGAACTGTCATCAATCCCCTACTATATCAGATCATGCGAAGAAAGGTACGTGAAGATAAAATAAAACTAAAAAATTGGGTCAACATGGAAGGGAGGCCAAAATGTCCCCAACACTTTGCCTCATCCCCAATTATCAAAAATCAAGGCACAACAAAGAGAGAATGATGTAACAAATAGAAAAATTTCATGACACAAAACACTCTTGTATCTAAGCACCTACAAGGGTGACAAGGGCCCTCCAAGAACACATAGAACAAGCACTGGGGGGGGGGAGGGGGGGGGGACAAAACACACACACAAATCTAATCTACAGATAAAGAATAGGTTCCCTCCTAGTCCTCATAAAAAATGAGGTCATCGTTCTCCCAATCTAGATAATTATAGGGGGAAGGCCTAGAGGAGCTTGCAAGGGCAAGATAGCAGGCCTAGAGCACCCTCTGACTCTCCTATGACAAGAGCCAAGGAAGAGGGCCACTTGAGGTCTTCTTCGCTCAACTCCAATGAGGTAAACATCATTGATTTTTTAAAAATCACTGACAGATTCAGGACATTGTCTACTAAGTTGAACATGCACTTGATGGGAGTGCCATGTGTCAACTAAGCAGGTGGAAAAGGAGGTGCTCGAGATCTATTACCAACCTCACTAAAAGACTTGGGAGTATTGACAAACTTGGTTGATGCCAGGGAAACCTTTTTCACTAGGATGACATAAGCCAATGCAAAACCAACTTCTGAAGAAGGAAATCCCTTATTTTGACCCCCATTAGAAGCAAGGTTTTCCTCCAAATTGCGCTTCATTGGAGGATGTGAGATCCCCATAGATGAAGTGGGAGGTGAGGAAGAAGTAGAGAAAATTGAAATGGATACCACCAAGGTATTCAACATATCCATGGGATTAAGAAAAGGTGGGATGTTTGGAAGGGACATCAAGAGAGGAGGCTCAACCGAGGGAGTAATTAAAACTTGCATCATTTAGGGTGAGGTCATCCATGCTCATGGGGGGAGTCAGAAGGAAGATCGATGTGACAAGAACCAAAGCAAAAGGGGCAAAAGAGGAGGGCACAACAAGAGACACTGAAACATGAGCTGTCAACTCTCCATCCGTATTCTGCAAAACAACCTGCTCAGTGGCTAGAGCCTTCCTCCAATGCTTACACTCATGTGCAAGGAGGTTTCTTCAACTTTGAGAGCTACAAGTTGTAGCTTGAGGAGGAGAAAGAGGATCCTATTCTGTTATTGGAGTTTCCATCATAGTTGTTGCCGATGGAGGGAGTGAATCTTGGACAAAAATAGGAGGAAGAGATGTAGGAATAGACACCACAACTAGCAAAAAAGTAGACTCAAGAACCTCAGAGGCGGGCCTCTTCCCATTCACTACCCTTAGGGTAGGAGTAGTAGGAGGCCATGAAGGCTGAGACATAGAGGCAACTCCATGGGGATCCTTCCCCTTACTATAGAGGATGGGTTGAGGCACTGTGGACAAGACAAGAAGGTTGAACACTTGACACTTGGCCTTTTGCCAAGTGGGAACCATCAGACTCCCCAAGAGATGCACAGAGGAAGAATCCAAGGGTGTCACAACAGGATGGAAGGTAGAACCAAGTGGAATTGCATAGGAATAAGAAGGATCCTGAGCAGACTTCTCCTTCTCCTTTCGAGAGGCAAAGGCAACTTGATGTTGCACTATCATGCAAGCCTTAATCGAAATAACATGAGGAGGATAGGTTGCTTTCAATGCTATCCCTCCATTCTTGTATTTTACGTAAGTGTGATATAATAGGTCTATCCTTGGAGGAAGCAGACCAAAAAGGGCAGGCCAAAAGTGATCTAGAGAGTAGCCCCCATGTGACACCAGGGGTTTATACCCAATGTCGTGCACAATGTGCATAGATACCTTATGATAAAATTTTAAAAATTTATGGATCACTAAAGGGACTGAATTCATGGAAAATAGCCAAGGAATGCCTAGCTTCACTCTATACAAGTCAAACCTTTAGATAATATCAAAAAGGCAATTTAGGGTCCTGGGCCCAACTAGGACTGAAAGGGTGATAGAACTAATGGTAGGGACATAAAGCCCATCATGTGCATGTATTGTGCTCTTAGAGTCATCGTACCCACCCTTATGTAAATTTTTTATTAATGCAATCTCCTCCATGATAACATTAACCCATGTAGGATGAATGAGAATCCCAATCATAGTGTTTCCATTGATACGAGCGAGAATGTACAAAGGAGAGGGTTCTCTATTAGTATTGATTGACAAGTCTTGTGATGTAAAGGTTATATCAGGAGACCCATTCATAGGTTGCATAAACAATATGGGAAGATGCATGAAATAAGCCATATTCTACGTACATTGAAAAGGACATTCTCAAAATCCCCCAAGGGTTTAACAATTAGACAATGAGCTATTCTAAGTTCGCTTCACAACTTTTAGGGACTCTTCTAACTATGCTTATAGGGGTCATAGGTTGGGTTGCAAGGTTAGGTGCCTTGCAACACACACACCTACAACATGCCTAGAACACGAGAGAAGACTCCTTCAACACCATGAAATAGAACCCAAAATAGTTCACATTGGGTTCATTGAAATGTAGAGGGGGACCGACTACTCTGGACCCCAGGTCATAGGAGGGTCAAAGACCAATAGGCTACCCTAATATACCTCAAGCTAAGGAATTTTTTGAGAGAGGCTTGATGTTTAAAGGGGTGAAAAGGAAGAACTTATTTTCCTCTTTCCTTCTACCAACTTGAGAGTCTTAGGAAGTTAGGTGAGCACATTTCCAGAGTTTGGATTGTGACTTAAGCAACTCACTACTAGAGGACTATAGTGTGATGCACTGGCATCTCAGTGGGGCACTAGCGTCCGTATGGACAAAAAATGTAAAGTACAGTATGAAAGCTAAGGAAACCTACTAACTTGACCTAATGGATGTGATCTAATGCAATAACAAAAAATAGAAAGTAACTAAATAGCCAAATAGCAAGAAGAATACTTTAATTTGATCTAATCTATGAATTGACAAAAGAGGGTGAGGAAAGTGCACCTTCCTATATATTCAAGGTCTTCACATGACGAGCAACCTATACACTCAAGATGAAATTTTTTTGGGGCTATGTATAGAGGACTACCACAGTCAGTCCCCTACTTTGGTGTTTCCACCTCCATAGACAATCAATATAGCAACGATAGGAGAAATGTGATAAAGAAAGATATTGAAGTAAAAGTAATAAGCGAGCTATGCTAAACAATAATATGCTATGAAAAAAATATGATAATGCTAAGTGAATGGAAGATGGAATAATATCACCTTCAACCACATGCACTCAATGAAAATGGGAGTAGGAGTGAGCTCACAAGCTTGCAAATGCCAATGCTGCAAAAACGAGGAGATTGAGTCCAAAAAGAACCAACTTGAAGCTTCAATGGTGGTGAGAATTTTGTGAATGAAGTGTGTGGGTAGTTTCCAAGAATGAATAAGATCAAGAGAGTTCAAGAGAGACATAATGAATGGAGATAGTCCTTTGAAGATGAAATTGGAGGCAAAAGAGTTGTTCAAGGTCGGTTAAGGGATTAGAGACGTTACTCTTCATCACCAATGGAGAATTATAACACCTCTATGGACTCCAGAGGAAGGAATCCTATCAGGATGACAAAGAGCTGCATATATGTCCATGTGCCACATTAGCATCCTTGACAAAATATCCTCCATCGACACATAAAATAATTGCCAAGTGGATGGGAAGTGAATGGATGTGGAATTGCATTATCGAACTTTATTTTCTAAGGTAGGAGGTACATAAATGTGGAATTTGCAAGGGGTGAAAATTCACACCATTACAATAATATATTGTGAGCTAATCCTCACTGTGATTTTTCCCATTTTGGATTTTCCACATAAAAATCCTAGTGTTCATGTGTTATTTGGTTTTGTTAATGTTTCATGCTTTCTTTCTTTATTATAGTCGAATATGCTCTGGAGATTGGATGTTTAATGTATGAATGGTTTAAGAGAATACAGATTCACCTCCCTCTCAGTATTTTGGGCATTCAACAGGTTTGTCACATTCTTTATTAATTGGGCATGTACCTAATTTAGTTGTGGCACCATCTTCCATGGACATGGTGACAAATGACCATATTTCAGAGACACCATCATCATACATCTTGATCTTTCATCCTAATAATTCCTATCTCGAATTGAAATCATTCCTACATATATACTTCATTTTTCTTCTTCCCAAGGCCTGAGGAATATTCTTTGTAACTATTGGATCTTATTTTGACTTCAAGCATCCATCATTGGTGTAGGATATTACACATTGTTTGGGACTATATAGTCTCTTTTTTTCCTCTTATGGGGGATCATCAATTGTATATTAGTTATAGAGGTAGTTATTGGGGGTTCATATGTATTCCTCTTTCTTCTTTATTTCAATTTCTTCTTTTCTCTCTTTGGGAGAGGAGTTTTTTCCTACTAGGTTTCCTCCCTTTCTTTATTTGTGAGAAATTGCATTTGTACATGGTTAGCTAACATTACCTAGTAATTTAGATCCATCCAATCATCATTGTATCATCTTTTCAATTATTTAGTTCTTCCTAAGTTGTACTTAAGGTGGGGTGTTGGTGTGAACAAGGGTATTTCTTATCCAATTTCCCTTTGATGGTGTAAACAAGACATAATTTCTAACTAGTTATTAGTTAGGTCCTATTCACACATGTTCACATGCTAAGTTTACTTCTAAGGGAGTTAGGAATATTTATAGAAGTCTCTAGTAAACATGTGATCTTATCCCCTACATCACATGACATAGGATTAAGACACTTGGAATCATCCTAGTTCTTCTTGTCTCTCAAGCTAAAGAAAAGTCTAGTAAAAATACATAATAATTAAACTAAATAAAATATAAACCTATACTAACAACCCCACTTAATCATATCTTAGGTGAGTGAAAGATGGATCCTAATGTAAATTTGTAACTTGTTGAGGTACTCATTTGTACATAATAATACCCCTATAGAGAAGAATATCCCACAAGAAAAGAGATAGATAATAAACTCAAATAGAGAGAGTATAGATATAAAAGTAGGTATCTCTCCAAGATATAGACTCTTGCACCCTAATAAAGATCATAGGTGAAATTTTTTTTTTTACAAAGGCTAAATGGTATAGATGTTGGAAATTTTATTAGTAGTCAACTAGTAGCATTGATCAATGAGCCATCCATGAATAATATCCCAAATATAGTGAATATGAATCTCTATGTACTTGGTCCACTTATGGTAGCCCATGTTTTATGGAACCTAAATAACACTTATATTCTCATAAAATATGATAGATTATGGATGAAACTCAATAATAGAATTGGTTAGAACTTATCGGTAGCATTCACAACCCATAATAATCAATATCAATGGAATATGAAAAAAAACATGTTACTTCTCGCTTGACCAACATATAGGGCTTAAACCAAGTGAGAAGTAGCTTGAGGTGGACTTGGTATCCTTAGAATCACTTACCCAATTTGAATTAGTACACCAACTAAGTCAATATCAATACCTTATAAATTACAAATCTCAATATTATGAGTGGCATCTACATAATAGAGAGCCACTTAGGTGCCTTTCATTTAAACTCATACTTTTACTCCTATATAAATTAAGAGATCATGCAAAAAAAAATTGAAATGTTAAGTTATGTGTAAGTTAGATATTGTTGGAAACTTGTAGCCAATTAAAGACAATTTCCACATAACCCAAAATAAATCTATGCATCTAAGTATTCAGAATCCACATGCAAGAGAATAGACAACATACCCATGAAAATATGACACAAGATATACCCTGGGAAAACCCTCAAGAGGGAAAAAACACAGCCTCCAAAAGAATCCATCTCTCATGTATTATTCAGCAACAAATATTACAATACATCTTCTGAGTCCCCATGAACACCATTGAAGCAACAAGCTCTCTCCAAGAAATCCATGCGAACAATCATGCAACCACACATCTTGTGCCATGCTTCAAACCCTCACAAATGCTAACCAGAGCTAACATGCAAAATTGCATCTCACAATAACTACCTCTGTGGTTTTTTTATAGAAGTAAGGTCCCACAAAACCACTAAGTGGTATTACACAAAACCACGTGACTAAAACCATGAGATTACAAACCATGTCCCCTTATTTAATATTGGGTGCTTTATTTATTATTTTTCCCCAATATTAAATAATTACATCTTTACAATTTAATTTATGTCCCAATGTTACATGCAACATAAAGTGTCCCCAAGAATAATTACATTAAATATATTATGCAAGGTGTATAATACACCTTTTTCCTAACATTCTCCCACTTGTTGTATACATTGCATAAGGGGAACAAGTAACCTCAAAACATGAATCGAATGAATAGTCCATATAGCCACATATACCATCATGGAATCAAAGTGCTCCATGTGCTCCATCAAGATACCCGCAACAAGAATCAAAGTGACCACCATCCCAAGCATGAATACTCTCATCCTCCATCATGCCAATGCACAAAGATAAGAAACCATCAATTCACACAATCTATCACAACGAAGCATGATTTTTGTTGAACTGATATCCCAAACACATACACTCAATCCAGAGGTAACAATATGCACCAGTAGCTATCAAGATACAAAAAACCCATAGTTGAAATAACACCCAAAGAAAGTGCCAATACATCCAACTATCCATAGCTCCAAGGTATACAAATCATAGTAAAATCATGCCATAAACATATACACCCATAACCTAAAATCATAAACTCCATGTGGAAAACCTATAAAAGAATGACATATGCATCCAAGAGCTCCCACTACATGGGTAATGAAAATCTGAAAAAGATCAAGGCATACCAAGTCTACCAATAGCATCATATAGAAAGTGTAAACAACATCATATACCTATAGAAAAATATCCTATATACACTTGTAAATTCCAACTATGTCAAGTATGATATCCTCCACGACACCCCAAAAGAAAATCCATAACAATACCCAACTGTTCAATCACCAAGATCAAACATAAGATATGTATCATGTAATTCAACATGGATGTAAACCTCTCAAAACCAAAGAAGATAAAACTAAATCTATTCCCTATGAAGGAAATAAGCCCAAAACATCTCCTAAACTCAACATCAATGAAAGTAATCACAATGCATAAGGAGATAAACATGCCAACACTCCTCAATGAACCCTCCAAAACTATATATCCATAGCTCAAGATCCATATGCATGATAAGATAAAGCATAAACATAATGCACCTAAAAGAAAAAATGGGAAATACCTCTCAAGTGAAACCACTAAGAAGACCAAGAGTGGGGAATGAGAATGCTCCTCCAAGACATCCAAGTCATCATGACTCATCCAAGAACACTCTCCTCATAGGTCCATGTTGAACTCATGTCCAACCAAGGTGTAGGCTCCTCAAACTTCCTACTGAAATCTCATCAAGAGTAACCATCTCAACACTTGTCTCTAACCACAAGAGAACTCAAGCCTCATCTATGTCTCTAAGTATCCATGAGTACCTGTAACCAACCAAACCATGCCAAACTCCCAATGCAACATAACACCATCATGAAGTAATCAAGCAAATGATAGATGTATTCAATACCAAGAGGACCACACAAGATCAATGTCAAATGTCTAATCATGAATCAAGAACATAAAAATGACAACATGATCTAACCATCTCCTCTTAGGAGATCACATGCACCATAACATACATATATACATCCTGGTCTCAAGAGAACATGTACCATGCCACAACTCTAAGCTAGCATCAAGAGTAAATCATGACATAATACCATAACACCCTAAACCAAGAAACCATATCCCCAATGTCATGAAGATAACCATACCAAATGATGCATTCATGTCACTACCAACAACTCCCATTGAACTGTGACACCGAGTCACACATCACATCATGACAACCATCTTCTCTATGAAGATCATCCAGGTCTACACACACAACTGAAATGTCATTAACATAACAAGTAGAACCAAAATCTCTAAGCCAAGAAGATACCTACAACCACCAAAACCATCACTATAAAAAAATCCCATTGAAAAGTGTAATCAAGCTATCCATGACATCATAATAACAATATCCTCATGAAGATCAACCAAAGGCCCTCACATAATGAAAGAACTCAAATATAACAAGAGCTCCCAAAAGGAAAAGTAAAGCCATGATCCTCATACCACGAAGATACACCGCCACAACCATAATCAGGAACCAATCCAACACCACCAACAATGCACCTACATAAACCATTATGACATGCCAAAGTATCTAATGCACAAGAAACATTCATGACACCATGATTACCACCAAATGTACCAACAACTCAACCCAACCGTGTCCACATATCTGCATAATCATAGTCAACTGCATAGGTCTCATATCATGACTGCACCTGGTAATACCATCTCACCTCCTCAACATGACAACAAAACCAACAAACCAAGTGACTAAACCAAGCCACAAAAATTGAACATGCATCAACACTGAAATATCAATGGGAAAAGACAACCCATGTCCAAGTCATAAATGAAACATGTAAGTATAGATCGCCTACAACATTGCACAACTTGTAGATACATCAATGAAGCATATAAATCCAACCATATATTGATAACCATGCCAAAAATAGAATAATCTAAGATGTACAGCTGAGTATATAGTGAATGCAACATCAAATCTCCAAGATCCAATCATCGATAAACTCATAGTATCACCATAGTCAAATAAACCCATAACATCTCAGATAAAGAAAATAGCAAATAAACCATGCCAAAATATCTCCAAAGCTAATCCACTATGTAGTGCTCTGAACAAGCTTTTCATCTACCATTCAAAGTCAAAAATCCAACTCTATATGCACTTGATATCACCTCTTGAAGCTAAAAAAAAAACACCTAACTTTGACCAAGAAAAACATTATCAAAATTGCAAAATATCATAAAATTTCTAGTACTATAGAGTAGAGCTCTGAGTCATCTTTCCAACGAGTCCAGGAAGTCGAAAAATGGACAATCTAGGCTAGAGTTATGCCCCTCGGAAGAAAAAATGCAGTTTGACCTTGAGGCATAATTTTTTTAGCCACCCCTGGTTGTTGGGCGGCGGCCCCACCCGAGCGGCACCACCCACCTGGTGGTAGACACAATTTTTTTTTTTTAATCTAATTAAATTTATTTTACATGCATTTTTTTTTCATGGGCCCCTTTGTAATTCATGGCGGACTTTTAAATGATAAAAAATTAATAATAATTTTTTTTATTTAAAAAGTCTTTTTAACCCCACATGGGTGTGGCGACAGGCCCCGCCTGTAGAACCTGTCGGCGGGTTGCTGCCGACAAGGCTTCTAGTGGTACCATATGCTACCGCCTACACCTTGTCAGCATCAGCTGACGCAGGAAAGGGGGGGCAAAGGGTTGGCCGCGCCTCCCCCAAAAAAACATTATATTATTTTTTTTCAAAGTGTTTTTTTCATCACCGATTTTTTTCTTTTTAATTGGAATTTTAATTTTAATTTTTTATCATTTTTTTTTGTAGGTAAATATTAATGGTGAAGGGAGAATATTTTATTTTGGATTCCTAATTTTTTTCTTGAATAAAATAGTATCCGTATGATTGCAAGAAAGGGGGGTTTTACAAAAAAAAAAATGCATTTTTTTCTAGTAAACAAAATAGGGAAAATTATATATCAATTTTTGTCTCTCGGCTAACCCGGATCTAACCATGAAGTATGTTTTGGGCCAAGAGATCATCTGTAAATTTCCCCCAACAAAACCCCCACTTGAATGCAAAACCAAGAAACCCATTTCACCCAAAATTTCTCACACCCCAAATTTGCAAACAACCCATCAAATTAGCAAACTCAAAACCATCAGATCTACAATAAACAACCTGCAATTTACCCTCATATATTTCCATGCCTTTGATTCTCACATGCAATGCATGGATTCAAACTTAAACAAGATTTTTCTCAACCAAGGGTTATACAACCACAACCAAAGCTCTGATACCACTTGTTGGAAACTTGCAGCTAATTAAAGACAATTTCCACATAACCCAAAATAAATGTATGCATCTAAGTATTAAGAATCCACATGCAAGAGAATAGAAAACATACCTGTGAAAATATGACACAAGATATACCTTGGGAAAATCCTCAAGAGGGAAGAAACCCAGCCTCCAAAAGCATCCATCTCTCATGTATTATTCAGCAATAAAGGTTACAATACATCTTTTGAGTCTCCATGAACACCATTGAAGCACCAAGCTCTCTCCAAGCAATCCATGTGGACAAGCATGCAACCACACATCCTATGACTTGCTTCAAACCCTCACAAATGCTAACCATAGCTAACATGCAAAATTACATCTCACAATAACTACCTTTGTGGTTGCTTTTATAGAAGCAAGCTCCCACAAAACCACTAAGTGGTATTACACAAAACCATTGACTAAAACCATGAGATTACAAACCATGTCCCCTTATTTAATATTGGGTGTTTTATTTATTATTTTTCCCCAATATTAAATAATTACATTTTTACAATTTAACTTATGTCCCAATGTTACATGCAACATAAAGTGGCCCCAAGAATAATTACATTAAATATATTATGCAAGGTGTACAACACACCTTTTTCCTAACAAATATTTGAGGCTTTCAATAAGATATTACTAAAAATTTAAGCATCAAAAAGTATATTGAAGAACACTATGCTTCAAATTTGAGTCTAAAAATAAATGAAGTTGGAGAAGGCTAGTAGTCAACAAACAAGAACCATCAACACAACTCAAGTGCATACTTGGATTGTGCAATAGTAATAATAAATGTAGACTGTGATATATCTATGATAATGAAATTAGCATACCCTTATCACACTTTTGTGCTCATTAGGCCCTTGCATGTTTGCATTCTTTTTACACTATTTTGACCCCTTTTACTTAGCCTATGCCATCACTAGCCATGTCCTAGTGTTTTTTCTTTTCTAACCCCTTTTGTGTGCCCATATATTTTTAAATTTATTTTTAATTTTAATCTTATCTCAATCCTAGATTTATGATCTTCTATGATCCCTTACCCTCACCTTGGCAACCTTTTTAAACAATTTTTATGAGAACATATCCACTAAACCAAGAACCCTAATTACCTTTGACTAGCTCGGTACTTCATTTTCATGCTTAGTTCAATTATCCAAGAAATTGACAATCCTTATCATGCACCTCTCTAATAAAAATTCCATTTCTAGGGCTTCGATCAATGCTTACCACTTGAGAAAATGAGGGTGAAAAATAAAAAATCAGCAATCAAGAAAAAAACTCTCATATACTTATTTTGTGATGATGCACATGGCCCACTACATTTTTAGCTTAATATATCTAAAAAAAATATTTTAAAAGGCCTCCAAAGCATCTTTCTTACACTAGTTTTATCAAATTTCAAACTCAAACAATTATAATAAATTTTCTCTCACATTGAATGACCTCATTTTAAAGTTGTGATTTTTTTTAAAGAGAATAAAGTTTAATAAAAATTAAGTGGGAAGACATTATAGTGCACATTGTAGTGTCTAGATCTAAAACAATATACCTAGGTAGTTATTTCTAATGTTTTTACAATACCTAGACTAGAGTTTGTAGCTAATTCTTTTTACTTTAAGAAATTTACCAGCATATCTTCTTGTCTCGCCCAAATATTATGACTTTTGCACCATAATGTATAAGATACTACAAACTCATACATAGATCTATCCACAATGAAGAATACTTTTATATTAATCTCTTTTAATTTTCTCTCCTTGAATGAATAGATATATGTGTATATATAGGCACATGTCCCTTAACATCTTCTAAACTATTTGTAGAATCACATACATAAATCTTATTATATTGTGGACTTTCTCATAGTAAACTACAAGCCACTTGTATTCTAAAATACATTGCATCCCTAAATGAAATCTATGCATGACTATCCCTAGTTGTGTGGATGCACGCTTACTAAGCCATGCACTTTCTATGTTAATTAAACACTCTTTGTGTCACATATACAATATATAAAGTCACTTTATGGTGACATCCACAATACTGATGGAGTTCAATGACCAAAGGCCCAAATTTAATTGTGAGGATGTTAGAATTAGATGCTCCTTGTGCAAAGAACATCATATTTAAGAATAAAGTCATTTTACTTACACACAAGAGTATGAACATTACAATGAGATCATTATTCTTATGCATGATTGTCTAACCATAATTTAAATTTTACAATACATTTTAAACAAACCTAAAAAAAAATATGTATATAAAACATTTCATTCTTTAACTATATCCCGGCCATGAAAATTAACGCCCATAGGTAAGAACAAATTTGTTATGTTATCAGCTGTGAACTCTGAAAATGTTTGATGGTCGGCGTACTTTACAAACTTGAAATATCGGTGCTTAAGTACACATTTGTACAAATATCTCCCGTACTTACAGTAAAAGACAAAAAATAAATAAAATTAGTGGCCGTGAAAAACATATGCTGATCCTTTCGCTACTCACGCCCTTTATTTAAATACTTTGTTCTTTTTGTTATTTCCCTCTATTCTCGTTTCGCCACCACCTAAGATTAGTTAACTGATTGGAACCATCAACACAACTAAAGTGCATACTTGGATTATGTAATAATAATCATAGATGTAGATTGGGATATCTATGATAATGAAATTTACTAGCCTATCTTCTTGTATCACCCAAGTATAGTGAATTCGTCACCGTCTATTGTGGCTTTTGTATCATAATATATGTAATGCCCCAAGCCAACATGCTTAGAATAAAATATGATAGAATAACTTTTTTTTTAAACAAGGACAACAAGATCGATAATGCAACACCATATCACACTTGCACAACAATGTGCACACACCTATCACATGAACATAATGACACAATTGAAAAGATAACAATACAACATCAACACTACATAAGCAATGTGGCAATAATAGAAGAATAATGCTCATGGGATGAATCTACCATGATGAAAATATAATAGAGGGGACAACACCAATGATGATCGGTTGACACCCATAATCACATTCTCTCACAACACCACACCAAGATAGGATGAGTAAGTCATCAACCTCCAATCCACACCCAAAAAACTTTTATAGCTCTAACACAAGGACAACCTTCCCAAGAGGTTGTCTAACTAGGAGGCAAAAAATCTCCACTCTCTGGAATGATGATTATAGATACTAGGAATTGTCCTTGCCCACTAATAATGTTTTAGCACCAATTATCGTCATTTCTTAATGATTAAATAATGTTTTGATTATTTAATTATTATTAACTAATGCATATTCCACTATTAATTAAATGAGTTTATGTTATTTAATTAATTCACTTTATCATTAATCTCCTTGATTAATTAAATAGATTTAATTTATTTAATTACATCTTTAATTATCTTTATTCTTCTAAATTAATTAAATAAACTAGCACTATTTAATTAATCATCCATTATCCTTTCCAAATTTAAATAATTACTTTAATTATTTAATTATCCTTTAATCTCTCAATATTATCCATTATTAATGATAAATAAAACATTTAATTTATTTATCTAAATCTTACTTGCACATTCCTTTATATAATAATGAATTCATTTAATTAATTATTAAATCTCATGCAAAATTCCTTATCTAGTTCTTATCTCCAAGATAAATAATTGATTATTTAATTAATTCTCACTTCTTAAATTAAGTAATTATTTTAATTATTTAATTTAATTCCTCAATGTTATCTTCTTCTAAAAATAAATAAAATCATTTATTTTATTTATTTAATCAATTCAATCTTGCACATGTAAATAATAATTAAATTTATTTAATTATTAAATACTCATGCAAGTTCTCACTTTCTAAATATAATAATTAATTTTAATTATTTAATTTATTTCTCAAATATTATCTTCTTCCAAAAAAATAAAATCATTTATTTTATTTATTTAATAAATTTAAACTTGCACATTCCTCTAATAATTAATTCATTTAATTAATTATTAATCTCATGCATTTCCATCTGATTCTTAACAACCAATTTCTCTTAGTCAACTAACTAATCAATTCCACTTCTCTTGTCAATCAATTCAGTTCACTCCCACTCAGTGAGAGTTAACGAAGCAATAAAATCCCTTAAATATTCAATTAATTCCTCATGTAAATAGTTAACTACAATCCTGCAACTAGTTGCAGCCAGTTAACTCCCCAATCAATTCCTCTCAATAATCCTCAACCTTTATCTTGAGCACTCACCTCTTATACCAGATTGCTCATTCAAATCAATCATTTCTATAAAAGCAACCCTCATATCTCTTTGAAGGATAACCATGAACTTTGGAGTTTTGCATCATTGCTATCATCCACACACTTTCTAGGGCTTGAAGGGAAGAAGAGCATACTAAAATCTTAGAGCAAAGAAAAGAAAAGGAGGACAATGAAAGTAATCCATGACAACATGGTGGAGGTAAACTATATTGTTTAATCAATTCTAATTTCATTTGTGTTGCTTATTTTCTATTGATTGATTTGGAATGCATTTAGGTATTGAATTGAAGATTTGTAGTTAATTTCTTTAATTCTTTATCCCCATTATGAGAAATGTCTAAATTTTCCAAGTTACAATGATGAGTCACTTCAAGACAACCATACGCTTCCCAAGACATACCATCGTAATGTGACTTCACACAAGATGAATAATTATACTACACTATACCCCTTGACATACAAGGAGTTTTGAAGACATCAACAAGAACAACAAAGAAGGATTATAACCTTCCCAAGTATTCACAAGACTAGGTGGACAATCTCCCCAACCTCAGGTTTGAAAACTAGACAACTTTGAAAGAAGGAACAGAAAATGAGGTAAAATATACCACAATTCTTTAACAAAAACACATAAGAACATGCTTATATTAGCACTAAACCTTGAAGACCATGAGGAAATTTTTTTTTTTTACAAGGTTTTCCCTTATGAGGCCCTAAGACACCTTCTACTAGAAAAAGGACTGAAAATAGCACATTTAGGGACACTAATGCCTAACTAGGACAGTATTTCCCAAACCCAATGTCTTGAGATGAGACTTGCATCCTTTCATTGTTCCTAAGTCCTTTTGGGGTGCCTTAGTCCTTTTTGGGGACTTGTGTCCTTTCTAGGCACCTTTGTCCTTGCCATAGTTCTCATGAGCTAGTGTCCTTATAGGGGCACTAGTGTCCTGGGAAGTGAGTTTCCTCAAACTAAGGTAGGACATCCAAAACCTCTCAAATAATGAGACATGTAATTTAGCATATGATAAGTGCCCTAGAAACTCAAAAACCTTAAAACATGATTGAAGGTCAAAAAGAGAGTTTGATTTCCTTGATCATAGGACAACACTAATGAATGAAGGAGATGATAGAGAGGAATGAAATCACCTCCCCAACACCTACAAATCTTTCCCTAATCAAGAAAAACCTTTTAAAAATATAAAAAAATATTTAGATTTTACAAGACCTCACAAAAGGCTTCTTAGGTTCCCTAAATGACACCAAACTTAAGGGATGAACTCCTAGGAATACGATGACAACATAACACATTCACAAAACCATCCCAAAACTACTCCAAGACACTTACATTCATTCTAAACTGAAAGGAAATATTTATACATTCATTTTAAGCTGGAAATGAAATATTATAAAGTTCATTTTACCAATAAATTTCACAAGAATAAACATACATAAAGTGATCATGCTCAATTCCAACACTGAGTCACATAATTACAAATAATTGCACTATCCATTAAACATGGATTACAATCCATATAAAGAAGAGAGGTCCCAAATATATATTACAATTACAAGAGGGCTCAAATGTCCTTCAATATCAATCACATCAATGACTCAAATGACCCAAAAGAAAGAAAACATGAAATACTAATACCATCAGAAGTCATCTTTGACTCCACCATGATCCTTCAATACCCAATGATGGTTTCTAGGCCACCAAACCTTGTGGAATCAAGAAATCCATTCCCACCATGCTAGGATATAGTCACATGGGCCACAATCACACGAATTTTTTTTGGTGTTTTCTTGCACACATGCCATACATGAAGAATAAACTCAACATGTATATAATAATATAAAATAATCATCCAATATCACAAGAGGGATCAATCACAAGCAGGATCAAATACAAGTCCATATAGGACACAAACATAAATGGCATATAACAAAACCATCATTGGGAAAAATCACCAATGTCACATCACAAAACCACATTGGGAAAACTCACCAATGTCACACCACATGAACCTCATTGGGAAAACTCACCAATGACATAACACAAGAATCCTCATCAGGAAATATCACCAATGAAATAATCAATATCATGCACATAGAAGGGAATATCTAATATTTCATGTGCTACTCAAGATACACTAGGGTTAGATATTAAAGAATAAGAGAGGGAGTGTCATCATTGACACTCACATGGGGCTCAATGTGGAACTAGGTAACTTCTCATATGGACCAGGATACTTGATCTTACAAGTATTATGATCCACATGAGAAAATTTTCTTCCTCAATCATCCTTAGCCTCTATGAGCACTCAAGGAATGAGAGAGCCATATATTATCTTGGAAAATTAAGCACCCATGTTTCCTTAGTTTTCACTTGTTAATCCAAAATCCACAAAATATGATTTCCTACACACCACTTTGGGTCAGGTTTAGGTTGGGAGCCACTCTTATAACCCTATCTAATACCTACACCCTAAGCTCATCACATCCTCCAATCAAAGTGTGGCAACAGAAAAAGTATCCCTTCTACTTTTCTTTGCTTATTTGGGCCCTCCTTGTGAACTGAACTTAATGGTGCCTTGATTTAGTCTTGTAATGTGTTTGACACATTCACATTAGGTCTTGGGCCTTTGTGAACTAATGAATACAAATTGTACCTTGCTTAAGTGTTGTGACATACTTTCACACTTTTCTAAGGTTTTATTGATTAATTACACTTAATAAACCTTTTTTTAACCTTAATCCTACCTTATCTAAAGTGTTCTAAAGTGTTACAACACACTTTCACACTTTTCTAGGGTTTTCATTAATAATTGGGCTTTATTATGCTTTAATTGGCCTTAAATTGCATCCAAAAGGCTCAATTAATGCATGTTTTTGAGGATAATCCCAACATTAATCATCAACCAATCATAATTTAGGTGTTTTAGGCTTGTGTGGCCCATATTTAGTGATCTAGGGCTCATTTTCCACCTTGGGTGAATGAGTCCCACCTAGATTTTTGGGTCTCGAACTTGATTTCACACCTTCCCAAGGATTTTTGAATTTGGGTCTCATACATTATTCTTGATGGGACTCATTGACCACCTTGGGAAAATGAGTCCCATTTACCTCAAAATTAAAATTAATTCAAATTCTTGGTGGGATTTTAATCTCCTAGATCTGATGTCAGCTTGTAGTTTTGTAATTTCGGGAATTCTTGCATAGGGTATGTGCAAGATCATGATAGGCCAAAAAGTGGCAATATGATGGGTATGTGGCTGACGACTTTTTTTTTTACCCAAAATTGATGAAATGAAGAGGGTTTTTAAAGGAGATTCTCAGATTTCCACCAATATAAATTATGGTTTACTTTGAATTTAATAAATTATTATTATTCATTTTCTATTTGAATTACGACAAAAGTCTGATTGATAGGTTGATTGAAAAACATCTATAGCTTTCAAACGGTATCACATTTTTTGAATCCAAAACATGCGTCACATTCTATGCTGCGCATATTATAGGATTAAAAAAAAATGAATTTCATGAAGTTTTGACCAAGTTAAGGTGGTTAGACATACGAGTTTTTATATTTTTAAAAGTTGTAATAAAAAATTCATAATTAATTATTTACTTGGAAAAAAATTTCAAAAAAATATGCATCACATTGGGACATGAGTCCTCTACTTATATCTAAAATCTTATAAAAAAATATTGTTGAGATGATGGAGTCACAGTGTCCTTGATGAAGCTTCAGTCTTCAATGGAGGACCTTTGTTAGGAAAGATATTCAACCACATAGAAAGTTTTGCAACAATGGCATGCAAATAGAGGTTCTATTATGATGATGAGATATGTTACAAGAGTACACGTGCCTGATTAAATAGGAAAGAGTGAGAACCTAAAATGCACAAGATGTTGCCAAGTGTCTAAATCACACATTACATGTGACAACATGTGAACCCTACCTAGGAAATGATAAAAGATTGAGATAAGTTATAGAAGGACAACTCATCTTCTGGAAGGAATCTTATCTCCTACAAAAATGGAAAGGGGAATTACCCCATTATTAATGATTTATCTAATAATGCAACCTAGGACTTAATTAATTAAAGACCTAAGTTAACTTATGCTAGTGTAATAATTAATTAATTACACTAACACCCCCCCATAAGTGCAACTTAGGGAGGAAATGAAAGATGTAATGATTATGCAATGATGATGATGGATGATGGGTCTCGACTACTACATGGCCATTTTAGGTACCCATTTACATGATGAAAATGAAAGATGCAACTAATCTCCCACAAATAGAGAAAAGGGGAAAACCTAGTGGGAACAAAACCGCTCTCCAAAAAGGAGATGAAACGCAAAAAAGTGAGGAAGGATGGGAAGGATGAAGGACTCCCAAATACCCCCCAAGTACACCATCTGTCACATGGATACAATACAATCAATAGCTCGCCCATAGGAGGGAAATGGAGAGACTATATAGCCCCCACAAAATATAAGATCACCTACAAAAATGGTAAGTGTCTGAAGACAAAACAAGATCCAATGTTGACAAACAACTTGTCTCCCTTTCAGAAGAAACAAAACCAAGTGCAAGCGTAGGGATGCTTCCCATTCCAGATAGGAATTGAAAGAAGGAAGGACATGAATATGGATGCTTATTCAACGTCTCTAAAAAATTCTCATGTGTTTCATTTCCTAATGAAGATGAAGATGCAACAATCAACTCAGATGCATGCCCAAACAATGTAGAAGGTGACAATCTAGGATGATGCAGAAACTGATGTTGAACAAGATCCAAAGACTGCAATACTATGATCCTTTGATAGAAGGGATAGATGGAGACTAGATTGCCCCCCCAGAATGAAGAGTCCTCAAAAACATTGAAAGAATTCTGAAGCAACAAAGGTGTCCAAACCACACGTATCCCACTAGGAAGAAGCAAATCCAATGGTGGATGTTGAAGAAACTCCAACTCCTAAATGAAATGAGAGGGAAAAAGTCTCCTATATGAAATATCTGAAGAGAAAACAAGTTCCTCATAGATAGTCTCTAGATCCCCAATCAAGGTTGAGACAAAAGGATGAGGAGACTCAAGAAAAATCTCCAAATTCATATGTGAATAGAGGAGTGATATTCCCTCAAGAATTTCCTCCAAACCTGTAGAGATAACCAAGGCTGCAATACCTGAAACAAAGCCATCTTGTGATGTCAAGTCTGGAAAACTGAATGTGTCCTGATGGATAGAGATGATGGAAGCCTTAATCAATGACTTTGCACAAGGAATCAATGAATGTGAAGGGATACCAATTGTCTTTGATGGAGAAGAAGGAATATCCAAAGAAACCTTGTCAACCTCTTTGGAAGATTCAAGGCAATCCAAACAAACAACCTCCTGCATAGCAATATCATAATGGGGTACCTGATCTGACGAATGACATTCTGAATCATGGTAATTGGGGAAGGGTGGAGTGTTTGAATCTCCATATAGCCCCCAAGGCTTAGTCCATAGGAGATGAGGACAATCACAATGATCAAAATCATTCAAAACATCGCAATCAACTTGCATTGCAATGATCTCCAAGATAGTGTATTTGCAACAACTCCAAGCAAATTCCTGAATACCTTCACTTGGATGGGGAACTATACCATACAGATGTGGCAATAATTCAACCACACAGAAAGTGTTGCAACAATGGCATGCAAATAGAGATTCTATTATGATGATGAGATATGTTACAAGAGTACATGTGCCTAATTAAATAGGCAAGAGTAAGAACCTAAAATGCACAAGATGTTTCCAAGTTTCTAAATCACACTACATGTGACAACATGTGAACCCTACCTAGGAAATTGTAAAAGATTGAGATAAGTTCTAGAAGGACAACTCATCTTCTAGAAGGAATCTTATCTCCTACAAAAATGGAAAGGGGAATTACCCCATTATTAATGATTTATCTAATAATACAACCTAGGACTTAATTAATTAAAGACCTAAGTTAACTTATGCTAGTGTAATAATTAATTAATTACACTAACAAATATTATCATTTTATTGTGGTTAGGGTGGTTAGCCAGACACCTACTTCTTATTTTTTCCCTAAAATTTAAGTACTACTGCATTGAAATTTCAAATTTTCACCAAATATATATATATTTTTAAATAAACCTAGTAGTTTAGAAACTACATTCAATTTGCTACAAATTCTATTCTTACATATTTTTGAAATAATATGGATAACTTATTCAAATTTTTACGTCAAGTTGCCTAACTCTGATTTTTTTGAATTTTTCGCCACTTAAGGGCTTGTTTTTTCCATGATGATCCTGCACATACCCCAAAATTGAGTATAAATACAAGGTTCTTTCACTCATTTTAACCCCAAGCATTCAAGTGCTCATCCTTATAGCAAGTTGAGTTTACAAGAACATTCAAGAGTCTTCAAGAGAAGATTATCAAGCATTTTAGAGTAACATTCAAGCATCAAGCATCATGTCAAATATTTCATGCATCATGTTTTTTTTAGCTAACAATTGTGATGTAGGGTTTTTTGATTCAAGCAAGTGTTTCATTCAAGATCAACATTATTCAATAAAGAATCAATATCTACATCCATTGCAACCATTTAAAGCATATTTGCAACACTTTATTACAAGGGTTTGGTGAGTTGCAACATTTTCATTTGTTCATTCATCATTCTTCATTCCTATTTGATTTCATTTCAAGGATTGATTTCCAAAATGGATTTTGACCAAGGATAGCCCCTTTCTACTAACCCCCAAACATTTTCCCCTCCCCTTTAAGTGTGATTCGCAGGTCTAGGTTACATATTTCCTAAGGAGAAAGATTGGAGAAAAGTTGTCAAAGAGATCAAAAGTTGTCAAAGTTGCCATCAAGCATTGGAGATACTTGGAGATCACCTACAAGTTGCAAATATGGGTTTCAGATCTGAAAATCAATCAAGAAGGACAAAGCAGAATGAGAAGAATAGATTTAGGTTTTTAATTCTCAAAAAAGTGGAAGTGGACTAATTTTCCATAAGTGGCGAATGAGTCCCATTGTAGGTTTTTGACAGAGATCTTTATAGATTCAAATACCCTTGTGCCTGAAACTTGCTCCTATGCAAAAATACAGAACTGGGATTGATTCACCTAGAACGATGAATGAGTCCCACTAGGTCAAAAAGTCAACATTTCTAGCATTTCAGTACTCCTTCCAGTCATCTTAAATTTTTTAGGTGCACACATTCCAACTTGCATCTTTATGTTTTGTTTTACTTGCATTTCTAGGTCATTTAAATCAAGTTTGCATCATATTAGGGTTTTGCATTTTTTCTTGCATTTCATTGTCTTTTCCAAGTCTAAGCTTGGTGGTGAACCCCTCATTAATCTCTAACATACCCTAGGATACCCTATTGTCAGATTTCTTCCTCTATTATTTATTGGATTGAGATCTCTAGGGCCATCCTTGAATGTAAAGCATATAAATTTTGTTGCCCTATGTCCTAAAACCCTTAGTCGCGACAAAATTATATGAAACATTTTGGTGAACCTAAATTTAGAATACCTTCTTTTCTGATTTGGAGTCCATCATCATCCTAGATTTAGCTTGCATTCACTTTGCATTAGGGTTTATATTAGTTGATTGGCATCTAGGGTTTCTAAAAAATTGTATTAGTGAAAGTGCATATAGGTTACATTTTTGCATCTCAAATCATTAAAAATCATTTGAAAACTACATTTGCACTTAGGTTATAGATCATACAACATAAAAAAGCATAAAAATGAATTGAAATTTTTGGAAATTTTTGAAAAAATCCCTACTGGGACTCATTCGCCACCTTGGGCGAATTAGTCCCAATGCACATCTGAAATTGCCTTTTACAACATTAAAAACCTTATTTTTTTCTATTTGCTTCCATTAACTATCTATTTCAGTTGGATGAGTTTTTGTTACATGCATTTCATTAGATTTAGCTTAATTTGGCTCATTTCATGCATTGCTTGATTTCAAATTTTCATTTTCACATTGTTACATAGCATAATCAATCAATTGTCATCTTCAAAATCTAAAAAATTGCATTACTCTTTTGCATGTTTTCTCTATCATTGTTGCATTTCAAGTTTGTAGAACAATCATTACATCATGCTTTCATTGCAAAAATATATAGTTATTATACTTCATGTTCTATTTTCAAATCTTATTGGGTGTTGTAAGAAAGTTTTATTAAGTGCATATCAATATGAGGTCCTTCCCCTATCTTTTTGTTCGTCATTGATCCCTCTCCTAGTATCCCTTCTATGAGTGAGGTTGGTCTAGTGAAAGAAACCTTGGGTAATCATAACAATCACATTTGTTCTTCTCCTAATATCTCTCATACTTGTGAAGAAGATATTGTAGCGTCAGAAGAACTAATCAATGAGAGTTTTGAGAACCTGAGTTGTTTCTCTCCTCTTACCTCTCCTATTAGGAAAGACATTACTAAACAAGAGGAAATAACAATAAGTAATCATGATGATGAAACAACACAACAAGAGAAAATTGAAACCTAACTATGTTCATCTCCCAACATATTATCCTCTTGTGATAATGATGAGGATATGTCAGTGTTAGATAAACAAACCTTCAAGATCTATGATCACCCTCTTTATGTCTCTTCCCCTACCTAGCCTATTTTGGAAGACATTATGGGACAAAGAAGTGAAAATTTGGAAAATATTAACATTTGTTCTTCTCCTAGTATCTTTCCTAGTCATGAAAAGGATACTTTGATTGATGAAAGTCATGAGAATCCTATGGAACAAGACAATAACATTATTGATGAACAAGAAAATTCAACCATTGATCATTCTCCTACTCGTGATGAAGTCATTTTAGAAGAACCTACCTTTGAATGTCAGGAACATTTAGTTTGTAGTTCTCCTAAAAACTCTCCTCCTAGGGAGGATATCATGGTGCAAGAAAATCTGAACATTGACACATATAATGGGACTTCCTTAGATGAAGATGATGAAGTGACATTAGACTCCTCTTCACTAAGAGACCATACAAATAAGCGTTGTGTGGTATCACAACATGCCCGATTTCGCTCCTTGGAAAAATGTGGACCCCCCTTCTTTCTTTGCTCCTTTGCTTTTTTTTTTTCTGCTTTTGCTTGCTTTGGTGTGTTGTTTTGGAGGGAGTTGGTAAAATTGCAAGTTTCATTTTAGCCTGTTTGATCTTTGCTTAAGTCCTTATTCTTTCCCAAATTTGGTGTCCTAGTCTTTTTACAAAGTTTTATTAGTTTACCGGACCCAGAATCCCCGGGTTATTGTGGTTGTGTTGAAAGGATGTTATATCTTTGATGGGTCCTAGTTCCCACCTCGTAAGTCATCACTTGGAGGTTATCAATATCAGTGGTTGCATTCTTTTCTACATCGGTTAGTCCAATGGTTAATTTTATTTTTCTTTAGCTGGAGGTCAAAAGCCGAAGGTTTTATTATGAAATGTTCAAATCACTTTTGATCTTACTTGAACCTAGTTCCTGATTCCTCTCTCTGCTCCCAATTATTTTTTGCAAAGCTTGGAGGTAAGTGTCCCAGTTCCTGGTAATCCTTCCAAGGTTTAGTACCAAAGGTTTTCAATCCCGATGATCATCAATGATCATGTATCTTAAAGGAATTTTCCTCATAAAAATTAAAGTGGCACATGAGTGCCACATAAGCTTTTCATGCCGTCTTTTCCTCTAGTGGTGGGCCTACGTAGAAACCAAGGTGTTTGTAATTCAAACCCTAATCTACCATGATTGTACCTTTATTTGAGAAATTAATACAAATTGTAAAAACTAATTAATGAAGGTGGAAAACTACACACACGTAATTGGCACCACCTTGAGCATGCAATTTCTTTTATAACAATCTACTTTGCATCATACTGCAAATTTGCAAAGGACATTGAATGAATGAGACTGTTATTGTGGTGCACAAGGAAAGGTAAATTTTGAGAAACCACGAACACAACTACCAAAGGTTTCAAAGTGCAATTTGAAAAGATTACCATCAACAAAACCAGGTATGTCTTGAATAACAAAAAATTTGTCAATCATTTTACACATGAAAGTCTCGAGATAATGGTATTTCCCCGAATAATTGAAACATTGATTATTTTGATGTGAATTTAACCAAATGGTGAATTGAAAAGTTTCTATGAATTGTTAAAGATAATTGGTTAAATTTAACCTTAACTCACACACAAGGCACATATTCAAAAATGAAGAACACTCTGGTGAAAATGAGCACTTCTAAAGTAAGACCAAAAAATGAATTCAAATATCAATTGCACTTCGCAAGCTATATCCATTGGTGAGATAGCTAATGATGCTCATATGAGATGGTCCTCTAACGTCGAATTCCTTGCACGAGCATGACAAGAAAATACTTCTCAATGTACAAAGAATGTTATAGCAAGTGGGTTATTTTTAGCAGGAGGGTTTCCACCAACAATGAAGGCCCCTGAACTGGTTATGGAATGTTTAAACTACTACAACCTAGACAAAAGAGTAGTTGAGAAGGAGGGAAGAATTTATGCAGACCTCTCTAAGAAAGGAATTATATATAAATTTTGGCTTCCCACATTTACTCAAATGCACCCTATAGATATGAAGATGAAGTCTAAGACCTACCTAATCACCAAAGAACATAATAGAAGAATTAAAAGTACCCAATGGTGTCAGGAGGAAATTACAAAATAGATAAAGCTAATTCTAAGGTCTATGTTCAACCCGGATGTTCAAGATATTATAACTATGCTAAGTAGGATAGCTGGATTGCGAGATGCCAATAAATTTGAATCATGGATGTTTGTAATCATAGCCAAATTAGTGGAAGGCCTTGTGCAAATGAATTGGGAAGGTTTTATTAACAAAAAATTACATGATCAAATATAGGCATTTCGAAAATCAAGATGTTTTTCTATGTCCTCATATGTGATCTATTCTCTCACCTTAAGGGAAAATAAGCAAAGGTTGAAAAGAGTCAGTACTCTGGGCAGAGAAGCAAGAAACAATCTGATATATGCTCATTTACCCCAAATTACTGTTCATGAATATAGGGAGCATTATCAGAGAGTCAATGATGTTTTTTCCATGAAGCTGGTGAGAATAATGGAAGGCAAAAAAACTAAAATATTATCCCTAGAAGCAAAAATTATTGTTAAACAGGTTGGAGGTTGGTACATTTAGTTTCTCACTTTCACCTACATCATGATGGAAGGGTTTGAAGGATATCCTTTCATGTTTCCTAGGTACCCTACAGATAAAATAGTATTATTAGAATTGGTAAGACAGTTGAAGCCATCTCAAGCTCTTTACAGTGCAGCTCATAAGAAGGTCTCCCTCAAACTTTCTATTGTAATAGGGAACTACAAATGCAATGCAATTCAAGCAACTAATTTGTATGAAGAGGAGTTAAAGATGTACAATTTGGAATACTTTCCACTTAGAAGAAATAATTATGACCTAGAAGGGAGTATTGCCAAGAATATAGTTGGTAAACATGCTCATGTTCAACATTTAGAAGATTACTGGCTCAATTGTGATGACGAGTGTAAAGTAAGGAACATAAAATATGAAAGGTTGTCACTACAATCTTTGCAGATTCTTACGATTCATGGCATTCTAGATCAACTGGAGGAAGATGATGGTAAAGTATTGAATCCAAGTTATGATGAAAACAGAGTCTATGATGAACCTATCCCAAATCCTGATTATGAAAGTAAAGAAATAACATATGTTGAGGAGTTTTTTGAACCAGTTTTATTGTAGACTCAACATTGGATAAATGATTTTCGTAAAGATTTAAGAAAAGTTGGAATAAGGCCCACATACTTGCTAGATACAAGAAAGAAACAAAGAGAAGAAAATGAGTCAGAGCATGAGGAGCCTACTAAGAAAAAGAGAAAAGATGGTAAAGCAGATGCTACTGTACATATTGAAGAAAGAACCCCCGAGCCTCCAAGCTAAGGAGTTTCATTAAAACTAGTTGGTCAGCATAAATAAGTCAAACCAAGTAAGGTTCAAACAAAAGTAAAATCAAAAGTGGCATCTTCTTCCACTGTAAAACCAACTATTCAGCCTATGACTGATGAAGAGGCAAGAATGATAGAGAATACTGGTACATAGACAAGGTTTGCATTTTAGAGAGTTACAACATTATTTACTTCTCCCCCTTCAGTCAATATGGAAACTATAAAAAAGACACTAGGAAAAACTCCTGTGGTTTTTGATGAAGTTTTTGAGCTAGATGAAGCTCTAATCAAGGAACAAATGGATAAATTGGGTACCATGTGGGAATCAATAAAAGAGAAGAAATCTAAGAATGAGCCCATGGTACAACCAATGACGGAAGAGATTATAGATATAGGGTCAATTCCTATGAATATTGAAGAAGAAGAATGTATAAGAGGAACACTCTAATTAGAGGTGGGGATCCCTGAAGTTCTTGAAATGGAAATAGGGGAGACTGCAGGGAAAATTCCTATTGATAATATTGTTATCAAGGATACCTTTGGTTCCTAGCCTTTGCAAGGGAATGACCAAAATGATGTTAACAACTGTAGGTTTCTGAAAATTCAAAAGGAGATTAGGTTGAAATTGAAAATAAAGAACCTTCACAAAATTTAGGTGATAGGGCCAGAGATGAAGAATCCTTATGTGACAGTATATGAAGAAAGTGATGTCCTAGGAAATGATACTGAACACCTGGTTGGACAGGAAAATTCAAGTCTTGTAACTGAAGAAACATTGTTGAATCTCAGTAATCTAGAATCCATGCCAGAGAATGTTGAAGATGTTCCCATTTTAGCAGATGTGACAAATAAGGTTGAAAATGTAAGAGAAGAAGTTTCTGAGCATACAAAAAACCAGTAACAAAGAAATGTTACACATGTAGAGCATAATGATGATACACTTGATTGGTTAATCAGAGAATTAACTTCCCCATTGGAAATGGAATTGGTACCTCTGGATCTTAAAATTTTAATGCAAGAAGTAGAGACTCCTAAGACTAGGTGCAAAGCTAAAATGAAACATGTTATGTAGAAGAATGCAGATGGAGGCAAAATACTCCATATAGCTACCCTGGTAGTGGAGAAAAGTAGACATGAAATAATTCCTAAGGAGTATAGAATAACAAGTATCAATGTTGGACACTCATCTTGGATGCAAGAATTAGAAGAAATGAAGATGAATTTGGATACAACTATTGCTATGGTATAGAAAAGTAAACAAAATAAAAGAGAGTTGAAAGAATGGATTTCCAGCTTAGCGAATTTTGTAAAATCATTAACCCAGTCTAGTCAAGCACAGGCTGAATTGCCTCAGAATCTAGTACTCATGTCATAGGAGCAGGTGGATGCCATTGTAGCAATTCACCACAAAATGAATGTATTTAAAGAATGGATTGAGTATTGGGTAAGGAAAGGAGAAGAGCTCATCACATATGCAATTGGGAAGTACAAGGAGGCGTATCGTTGGTTTGGAAAGTCCAAAATATTGGAAGGATAATGAAGATTTCACCAGGAATAGGTTGATATTGAGGGGCGAAACATAGAAGCTGTCATTCAATCAGATGTCTAAAAATTGATAAGAGAAGATAATTTTAGAACAAGAAGTCTGAATATGTGAAAAATGGAAGAAACAATTAAGCTGGGAAGGTGACACTTTGGTACAATGTATAGAAGGATTTGAGAAAGTCATTGAGAAATGTAGTAAATTGATTGATAAAGATTAGAATTTCATTGAAGTGATAACATAGTAGGATTTTGATCCCTGGACACAAGGATAGGAGGGTAAAGAAGAAAAATATTTTAAGGAATGGATCAAAAGAATAAACAAAGACCCTGTTTAGTTGTTAAACCGAGAAGTCGTTGATGAGATCATACATTGCAGAAATACTATAGTTAAGTATGAAATATAGAAAATGTGGAGGAATGCAAACATCCTCTAGATATCAAAAGACTACATCAAGCTCAAGTATAGTTGGAAGGCTATTCAAAGGATTTCAAAAGAACGCATACATCAAATATTAACTACTTTTTGAGAGTATCAGTTGAAGAAAGGTGGATAAGGGTTCCCGAAACTGGAACTCGAGATGATGCAATGAATCATTGGATATCCGATACCAGAAGTGTCATAAGGATATATTTCTAAAGTTAATTTTGCAAGTTGTTCCCAATCCCGGTAGAAGTTTCTCGTTTGATATTCTACAGAATGTTGACAGCCTTGTTTTGTGCAGAGCATTGCATACCAAAGCTTGGAGTTGAAGGTTGTTGCTGCTAAAGAAGTCAAATATTTTACTTTATTTGGAAGATTCTAATGAAAATTGGCATCTACCACGTGCTAGATTTTGATTTGCTATTTTTGGGTATGTGTAGGATCATCATGGAAAAAACAGGCCCTTAAGTGGCAAAAAATTCAAAAAAAAGAGTTAGGCAACTTGATGTTAAAATTTGAATAAGTTATCTATATTATTTCAAAAATATGTAAGAATAGAATCTATAGCATATTGAATGTATTTTCTAAACTACGAGGTTTATTTAAAAAAAAATCTATTTGGTGAAAATTTGAAATTTCAATGTAGTAGTACTTAAATTTCAAGGAAAAAAGAAGTAGGTGTTTGTCTGACCACCCTAATCACAATAAAATGATAATATATTTTTATAAGATTTTAGATATAAGTAGAGAACTCATGTCCTGATGTGATACATATTTTTGTAATTATTTTCTAAGTAAATAATTAATGATGAATTTTTATTACAATTTTAAAAAATATAAAAACTTGTATGTCGACCACCTTAACTTGGTCAAAAATTCATGAAATTCAATTTTCTTTTTTAATCTTATAGTATGCAAATCATAGAATGTGATGCATGTTTCAGATTCAAGAAATTTGATACCGTTTGAAAGGTATAGATGTTTTTCAATCAGCCTATCAATTAGGACTTTAGTCGTAATTCAAATAGAAAATTAATAATAATTATTTATTAAATTCAAAGTAAAGCATAATTTATATTGGTGGAAAGCTGAGAATCTCCTTTAAAAACCCTTTTCATTTCATCAATTTTGGGTAAAAAAGTTGTCAGCCACATACCTTACACATACCCATCATATCGCCACTTTTTGGCCCATCATAATCCTACACATACCCTTTTGATTCTCTTGATAGACTTTAATTTCAAACTCTTGCGGCCTTGTTTTTGTAAAAGGTCATTTATTGCTTTACTTTTATTTTAAGTTCAAAATTTGTGGATGTCAGAAGAGCCAAAACTTCTTTAAATTTTGTTTTTTTCCTATTTTTTGAATAATTCTGGATTAAAAACTTGTATGCACATAGAGCTTAATCAATATCAAAGCCAATTTGATAGCTACCTATCTCATGTATCTTTTGTAGTCGGTTTATTCATTCAGCTAGACAAGAGTGTATGCTACACCATTTAAGGGTGCATACAAAACCTACTCAGTGTCCAAACTAAACCCCCTTCTTTAAAAGCTCACACCATTCTATGCCTAGCTATGAAACAATCTGGTGAAGTATAGAGTGGTTTTCTTTGATTTGATTAAATCTTGGGGCATGCATGGAGAATACTCGAGAGAAATTTTATTTTTTCAAGTATTTTGATGCTTTATTTTAGATTATATATTAAATTTCAGGAAATGTACCAAAAAAAGAGATGAATGAATGGAAATATTATTGAAAATATGTCGTTTCCATGAAATTGTTAAATGCTTAAAGCTAAATCTACTTAAGTGATAGAAAAATAATTTGATGTTCATGAAATATTGTTGCAAATCTTTTGATTTCATGAAGTTGTTTAATGATTAGACTAAAAATCTTCCATTTGATACTAATAATTCTTTTACAAAAACTGGAGATAACCATATACCCCTTGAGACTAACAACAATATCACATCATACCCTGAAGAGAACCTAGTATTTCCAAGACCTAACTATCAGAGCCTTGGGATTAAGCTAATTCAACCTTTTCCTCTGGAAATTCCCTTTTCATTTTAGGTTGCCCTAGTTCAATCTTTCAAGTAAAGATAGGTTCTTCGTGGTTTTCCTATGAGGATTTAATCTGTATTGTTGTTGTGACTAACATCATGATCAACAATCAGCTCAAGCTTGTTGAGGTTATAATGACAAAAATTGGATATCCTTTAATTAGTGAGCTTTCTAAGTCACATCCCATTAGTGAATCACATAAGAAAATAAGAGAGTTCTTGAAATCTAGGATGCAATCTAATAATGTTTTGCAACAACCAAGATATAACATAGTTTCTCAAACATGTAGTGGACCAAAAATTTCTCCCATAACATCACCATTATCTCCACTTAATGTTACTAGTGTTGAAGATCTTAAAAGGAATCCCGCTAATATATCTATATGGCAACTCATTCAACTATCACGTACATACAAGTGTCTATTTCAAGAAATATTGCAAATAAAGAAGGTGGAGATCCAATCTTATATGAAACTGAATAATGTAAAACCAACCTTTCATTCCACACAAGTCACATAGTCAAAAATCACATTCCCTAAACATGAATTACCCCCACTTGAGATTCAAAATAAGAATGAAGCCTTGATGATAAAGGTGATCATTAATGAAATTGCAGTTAGGCGCACTCTCATAGACAATGGAGCATAAATTAATGTTTGTAGCATTGACCTCCTAGAAAAAAAATGGCATGGACAAAAGGCTCATTCAACTTAATGATATTCATATTCGTGGCTTTGACAATGTTAATAGGAAACCACTAGGAATGATCACATTACCTATTGAGGTCGGACCTGTAGTGTTTCCTACCCCTATCCATATCATGGTAGGAAATATTTCATACAATCTTCTCCTAGGGAGACCATGGATTCATGCTATGAAAGGAGTCCCATCCGCTCTTCACTGTGCAATGAAATTTGAATCAAACAACAAGATATACATGGTTGAAGCAAATGTACGAAGTTATGAATCATACAATCACAACATTTCCAACTCCCTTAATACTTTCATTCCAAAATCAAAAGTTGAACCTATACAAGGGTCAATGCAAGATCATGGGGGTCCAAACTAGGCCCTTAAGTGGTAGTGAAAATTCAAAAAATTAGAGTTAGGAAAATTGACATAAATTTTTTAATAGGTTATTAACATAATTTGAAAAATATGTAAGAAATTTTTTTGTAGCAAATTGAATTTAGTTTCTAAGATACTAGTCCTCTTTTTGAAAAAATTAAATCTATTTGGCGAAAATTTGAAATTTCAATACAATAGGACTATATTTTTTAGGAAAAAAATAAAAATCAGGTGTATGTCTAACCAACCTAAGTACAAGCAAATATACATATATTTTAAGATAAGAGGCATATAGCCTATAAATATATATAAAAAAATATAACTAAATATTGTCATACATTTCATCATGCCATTAGAAAAATTGGCAAAACCATGAGAGAAGATCCATGTAGCAGTCTATTTGTAAGCTGTAAAATTCTAACTAGCATATAATAGCCAACCCTTGATTGGTAACACAGTCAAATACTGATTACTATATAAACAACCCCTAAATACCCACTAAAAAATCAATTGTAACATCAACCCCTAACTATATCAACTAATCCCATAACTATAAAATTTAGATTATAACTTTGACAAAAACTTGGGTGATTAGCCCATAGTAGCATCTACTCTTCCATCTCAACTGGGTCATTTTCACCTTGGCTCTCCTGTGACTCACATATTTCTATCACCTTGGGCCTCTTCTTCCCTGTATAAACATTTTCTACTGAGCAATTGTGAATTCTCACTTCTACATTTAAATTAACCCCCTCAACAACATTCCCTTGGATTGTAGGAAAAATTCTTCCAACATTAGGGCTCTTTTGAAACAACAGACAAGAGTGAGACTTGAGAAAAGCCACTGCAAAATATTTATCTTTCATCTCCGATTCCAACTGGGCACAAAGGAATTATGAATTCTCCACCAAAGCTTTAAGAAAAATCCTTTCATTGTTGCATTGCAACACCATTTTGATTGCTTCATAAACCCCATTGACAATTTTACACTGCCTAAGCAATTTATCTGAAAACAAACCACCCACTAAACCTTTCCCTTTGAAAAAACAATATCCCTGAATTGCAACTAACATTGATTTCTCTTGAGAAAATTGACTATTCACATACCTCTTCACCACCAATTCCAACTCTTTAAATGACTACATTATATCTAGGAAATTAGATAGAAAAATCAAGAGCACCTAAGATGGGAGAATCACTCGATGAGTTGTAGGGTTCAAAATTTAGAAAAAAAATAAAATTAGGTTTTGAAAATTTCAATATAAGTAGAGGACACATGCTTGGATGTGCCACATTTTTCTTTATAATTTTTTTGGAAGTAAATAATTAGTTATGATTTTTTTATTAGAATTTTTTAAAAAATATTAAAACCTTTTTGTCTGACCACCATAACTTGGTCAAAAATTTATGAAAATCAATTTTTCTTTTTTTATCCTATAGTATAGGAAGCATAGAATGTGCCACATCTTTTGGAGTAAAAAAATGTGAAATTTCTTGAGAATTATAGGCTTTTTCAATCAACCTATCAAATAGGACTTTAGTCAGAATAAATGTAGAAAATAAATAATAATTATCTATTTAATTCTAAATAAGTCATATCTTATATTGGTGGAAAGCTGAAAATTTTATCAATAAACCCTTTTCATTTCATCAAATTTGGATAGAAAATGTCATCAACCACTTTTTGGTCATATCGCCACTTTTTGGACCCCCATGATCTTGCACTCACACACAAGTTGATGTCAACCATAAACTCCTTAATAGTGATAATTGGGGCTCATTAGATTTTACGCCTCCTTTCAATAAAGTTTTCAAAATCTCACCCTCAAAGTCCAAAGACTCATATACAAATGATTCCTTTTCAGATACAAGTTCTACCGACGATTGGGGTTTTACACCTTCCTTTATATGGGAGTGTGAAATCTCACAATCTAAACCAAAACAACCTTGTGTTTCATTTGCTCAACTTGATTCTACAACATTTCCCCATGGTGATGATGGGGGCTATGTAACTCCCATCGCTCATGAGGGGACGATGCATAGTTTTAAAAAGGATTTGTGTTCCCATGATGAAGCCAATCCTTCTTAGAAGCATAAGCCCCCTTCATCTGAATTGAAAGATTGTTATGGTATTGGATAAAATATCCCTCCTAAACATGGACACAATGAACAAATGAAGCAAACCAACATACCATAATCTTTCAAGAAAGATCTAGCTTTACCTCCCTTATCTTCATTCTCATCTAAAGCCTTATCATTTAGTGTGTGTATGACATCTTGAAAAAATAAAGAAACATATTATACTATTAATCAAGAGAGTATTTGGTCAAGAATCCTCCAAGATCATTTGATATCTCTCCCTCCAAGAACACAAAAGAAGTTTTACTACAAGAATTCATTTTGCACATATCATAGAGTTCATGGTCATTCTACTAATGAATGTAAGGCTTTGAGTAACAAAATTCAACATCTTAGGGATTGTGGTGCTCTTCCTTGCATTGAAGCACCTAATTACTCTAACTGATACTTACTTTCATCCTATTCATCTCATCCTTGTCCTACACTAAGTGGGGGCAAGGGGTTATGTATCCTTGTCCTCGTATGTCACTTGTCATTGCCTCTTTTGGCTAGTTGATCACCTTTCATGTTGATCATCATTTTTTGAGATGTTAATACATGAGAAAAAAAAGCTTATATCAATTGGTCTCATCAAGACTTCTAAATATCATGCATTATTGGTAAGTCAAGTGAAAAAATCAAAATTAGATAAGAAACATAAAAAAGAAAAGAATAATCCACATTTAGATCAAGCAAAGAATAAATCCTCTTCCAAAGTGAATTCATCTAAGAAGGAGAAGCCAAATTTTTCATATTACAAGAAGCTTAGAAATGATGGCCATTCTTGTTATAAGAAGGATATTGATGAATTGAAACATACATACATGTTTGTAATTGGGAAGGGGTCTATTAGTTTTGGGGACAACACTTTCTAGGATAGTTATGTGTTCATCATTTGACAAAAAATATTCTTTCCATATATCATATTACACATGGTGGAGATGGGAGGACTGTGGAGTTCACTCCTGATTTAGTCATCATTTGAGACTTGGAGAGTAGAGATATTATTGCTACTAGGATGGTTGATCATTCATCTCGATTGTATACCTTTGAAATTTTTTCTTCTGATGATGACATTGTTCCTTCGGTGTTTGATCATAGTTCTAGTGTGAACCATGATTCAGAGGAGAAATGGCTTCTTGAACTTGGGAGTTCTCACATTAGATCGAGTTATTGAGCCATGCATTCTATCTCCTCCATCTATTGTTGCAGTTGTTGATTATTATGCTACTATAGATATGGCTTCTTGTGATTCAGTGCAACAGGATATTCATTGTCTTTCAGATATGGTTACTTGTGATGGCTTCTTGACAAGTATTTCAGACTTATTTGCAGAGTCTCATATTGCAGATTAGGGAGACATCATTGATGGTCCATTCATATTCTCTTTGGTGAAGATGCTCATTCAATTTTTTCGAGGGGACACTCTGACCCTCTTATTCATTCTCTACATGATCATCCCTTGTAGTTTGACATGAGTGCGGATAATTTTGGATACAATTAGGAGAAGGCTTCTTTATCTTTACAAGAGAGATCTTTATCTTTGGCTTATGTTCTACATTAATCTCTACTTGATTCTAGATTGTCCTCTTTAGCAGTGTGGCCTAGAACGCCTATTTGGAGTGTAAGATTTTCACATCAACATGGAGACACTTGAGCATGTTTCAAAGACATCACACATTACCTATCTTCTTGCATCTTCCTTTAAGGAATGGGAAGAACTCTTGCATACATTGATGGTTTTGTTTCTTCCTAAGGGGAGGAATGTTGTTTGACAAGATTAGATCATCTTTAGCATTCAATGTCAAGCTTCTACCATTGTAGGAGACTCACCATTGAGGGGGGGCTATCTTGTCTCTCTTCTTCTTCTCTCTTATGGGGGGTCATTTTCCTCATATGGGGTTTTGTACTTCTCATGCATTATTGAGAGCCTTTTTTGTATTTCATCTCTTTTGGGGAGGAGTTTTGTCCCACCAAGTTTTCTCCTTTTCTTTGTTTGTGAGAGATTTATTTGTATTTGTACATGGGTACCTAACATGGCCTCATTTTCTGGGACCCATCATCTTTTCCATCCTCCTAAGCTATGATTAAGGGTGGGTGTTGGTGTAGGTTTTTATTTTATTAGTGGGTTAATTTATTTTCCCTTAGTCCTAGGTTTTTCCTACACTTAATTAAGCTTGCTTAGGATAATAAAGTGAGTTTATTACTTGGAGATAAGTGTGTGGTGTCCCCTTACTTAAAGGGTGGAACCACTTTCCAATTTTGGTGGTCCATCTCCACTTTTTGTGGTTGATTCCTATTGGTTGAATTTTCCACCTACCTTCTCTCCTATGTTCTATATAAACTCACTACCTAGCTTGTATTTGCATACTCTTGCATCTTCTTAAAATATTTAGCATGCATCTTTGCATTGTATCTGTTTAGCTTGGAATTTCTTCATACAATTTTGTCACATTGACATTGCATAATCTCTCAAAGTCTTGGTTTACATTCTTATGTTTTTCTAGTTTATGTAACTTTTATTTTCTCTTATAAAGTTCCTTGGGTCATTCAATCTATTTAAGATTTCTAACACACACCTGATATTAGATTTACCTCTTCTTGTTCAAGCCTCATGCATTCATCAAATTTTATTTTTACCATTGCATTTGAATATTCCTCAACTCTTTTCTTTTCTTCCACTTGCACTTTCAGTCCAGTGATGACTTCATTTGCTTGCTTCAATTGTTCATTGACTCCCTTATGCCTTTCTCTGAACTTCTTGATTTGCTCCCTTAATTTTATGATGCATTCATTTTCTTCTTTAACATTTTACTTCAGATCTTTGTTTTCACCTTCAACTTTTTCAAGATATTCAAGAGCAACTTTGAGTTCTCCATCTTTGTCAAGCATGCAATCTTCTTTTGTGTATTCAATAGCAGGAATCTCTTCCAAAGGAATATGAATCTTTCTACCATCCATGTGTTCAATCTCCAAGATCTTCCCAAAGTAGTCAAGCTCCTTCTAGGGATCTAAGCTCTGATACCAGTTGTTGAACACTTGAAATACTAAGAGGGGGGTAAATCAATATTCTATTAAACCATTCAAACATTAGCCATCCAACTTACCAAAGCACATTCAACTGATATAAGCAAAGAAGGCATGTAATGTCCGCAACATCACATAGCATACAGACACCAGGATTTTTATGTGGAAAACTCAAAATGGTAAAAGCCATGGTGAGGATTAGCTCGCAATATATTATATTAGAATATAGTATATTATAGAAGTGCTCATTGCAGGTGGACTCACTATCCAGTGGACTCACTAGGCCCATAGAGAATAAGAAAGAAGAAAGAATGAGTGAATTACAACCTATTTGAATTGATACAAATGCATCCAAAATATGCTCTAGATTATAGTTCCATTGAAGTGCAATATCAAACTTTTCACTGATCTAGATTAATGCTCTTCTCTACTCTATATTCACAAACCTTGCAACACAATTCACACAACTCTAATAAAATTTGCACCATACCCATGTAGGTGGCACACCATAAATTCCATCTATCTCTCTATATTTTCTCATCATTCTAAAAAATCAAAATCAATCCACAATATATATCCACATCAAGTGTAACATAAATTAGGTTAGCCTAATTATACGTAACACACAAAATTAAACTTGTCATCCCCAAAACATTTCATCTAAACTTCATGCCATAATACAAAATTTAAATCACCTTAAGATAGGTCGAGATGGACCTATATTAGATCTTACATAAGGAAAAAACACTTATTCATTCTTCACAAAACATCAAACATGTTAGGTCAGTCCCTGTTAAACAAGCGCATGACAACTAAGAGGGGGGTGAATCAGTTGTCACACAAACTCAAACTTAAAACTTTATCACTTATCAATTCTTCAATCACACTATTCTGTTATTAAATATGAGCATGAAACACAAATAACATAAAGTAAATCAACATAATGAATGTTTCCCTTCTCAGTTGTTATCCTTGATGACAAATACACAAAATCTCAGGTTTGTGGCATTGTAAGTTGATCTTGGTGGTATAGATAGGAAAATTGATAATCATATAGTCAGGTTTATGGCATTGTAAGTTGATATTGGTGGTATGGACAGTCACATTGATAATCATATGGAATTGATTATTTCAGATATATCCTTGGCATATAGATTTCTGGCAAAGTAAATATGTTGCAATTTTGTTACTATTGGTTGGATTTATGATATTTGTTGTATTAGGTGATAGTGTTGTGTCATTTGATAATGCAAGGCATAATGTTTTCTCTATTGCCATCTTGTTACAATTGTCACTAATGTGGTTTTTTATGGAAAAATAAAAGGAGTGTTTTATTGGTTTTAAATGCTAGGCTTTTAGCCATAGCAATTATTTATAAGGCATAAAAGGGGAGCACTTCACATTTCATACATTTCATGCATTTCATATTCATGACATTATGGAGGACCTTCCTAGAGACCACGGGTTTCATAAATTTTAAATCATTTACATAGTGATCACCGGTATTTGCAAGGTAATCATAATGTTTTGTTATCGGTAGCAAAGATGTTTCAAAAGGAGACAACAATATTGGAAAGGTAGTGACAAAGGTATCGACACATGTTTTTTATCACATGGAAAATAAGATTAGGGTTTGATGGAAAGCATGTTTAACATGTGAAAACAAAAATTATTGTGTTGGTTATCATTGAGGTGAAAATGCAAAAGGAGTTAGGGTTTGCAGTCAATGATGGTGTTTTTTTGGACAAGACATTGCTTGACTATTTTTCAATAAAGAAGAGATGGTTTTTCAGGCTGCATTTCAGGTACTATTCTCTAGTTATTATTTTGCTGACATGTAGTTATTTATTTGATCAAATCTTGTAGAGGAAAATGATGGTTGTTAACGGCCGTGTGTTAAGATTTGTGGTATCTTTGATTAAACGTCTTTAAACAAATATGTTTAGCAATTTGCTAGAGTTTTTCTTGAGCATTGTGCTTGCATTCATTAAGGAAAAGGGATATTTGTTTCCTAAATTGTCGAAACCCTTGTTCATTCACTTTATTGTTAAGGGAAGTTGTATTCTAGGTATGCAGTTGAAGGCAGTTGGTTTGCAGTTTAGAAATTATGCACATTATTTATGCTATGTTGAAGACATTCAAAAGGTTGAGTTGAATATAAAGCAAGATTATTCTTTGTTGTTGATTAAAAATATATGTCAGCAGTTGTTGATTATATACTCTGTTAAGAGTTATTCTTTAGTGATGTTGTATGTGTGTTGGATTAGTAATTCATTTGATGGATTGTATAGTAACAAGGTAGCCCCTTGAAGTTATGTTTCTTCCTTTATTGGAGATTGGTTAGTAAGACCATAGAAAGTATGCCAATGAGGCAAATGTTTGTATGCTAGTGAGGAAAATGTGTGTATGCCAGTGAGGAATTCTTGTAACCAATGAGGTTCTTTGGTCATTGAGGCCATTTTAGCTAGTGAGGCATTTGAAATCTATCAATGAGATAGTATTGCCAGTGAGACATTGTAAACAAAATTTTTTCAGATTAAGCGAGTGAGGCATCATTTCTAGAGTGGTTTTTTAGCCCTAGAGGGTTTTCCACTCATCAAATATTTTTCTCGTGGTCTCATTGTTTTGATGTGATAATATTTCATGATTGAGATGATCTTTGATTTGCTTTAGTATTTCTTATTTCAGTTCTTTAATGATTGCATTCATTTCATGAATGTATTTATCATTGAAATATTAAGAGCATAAATTATTTGATTCTTTTTAAAGGGAAAAGTTAAAATTTGTCTAAGACACTAATTCATCCCCCCTCTCAGTGTCTTATTCACTCCAACAAGTGGTATTAGAGCCAAAACCTTGATTTAACAAGCCTAATCAGCTTAAGGGTCCTTGGTATTGGAGTGTTATGTCTAATATGGAAAAAAGTAGAAGGAATAGGAATAAGAAAGAAAAATCACAGCTTGCAAAAGTTGAAATGCCTAAAAAAAATCCACAACCTGTAGAAGAAAAGATGTCTAATATAGAACTTGATGAATTTGTGGTAGACATGAATGAATTAGATATAGAAGAGTGTGAAATTGATTTTGAGGGAGAATTATATGCTGACCTAGATGAGATTAAAAAACTTAGGAAATAGAACCAAAGATTAAAAGGTCAATTTCAAAAAGAAAAAGATTCCAAAGACAAGGTATGCTCATATTTTGAAAAAGTGTCTTTAGAATTTGAAGAAGCAAGAAATTAGGTTGATGAATCTAATAAACTAATTATTTTTCTAAAAAATCAAATTGAAGAAATGTGTAAAAAGTCTAAGGATGAACTCAATTATTTGATAAAGAAAGTAGAGAAGAACTCCCTGTTAAAAGACGATTAAGATAATTTAATCTTAAATCTGAAAATAGAGATTGAGGAAACTAAGAGGATAGTGGAAGTAATAAAATCTAGCTTGGATGCCAAAACTATTGAGTGCCATAAGCTTGAAGGAGAAGTTGTTGCTTTGAAGAAAGATCTTGAAGATCGTAAGGTTTTGTTAGAAAAGTATAAGAAGTTTGAGAAAATTATTAATGCAATGGATGATATGTTATCTAAGCAAAAACATTCCAGTGATTCTACTAGTCTGGGATATGAAATAGGAAAAACCTCTTCAAGTGGAAAAGATTCAAAAATTGAAATAGTTTTTGTATCTGCAAATGAGAAAGGACAAAGTTTTAAGGTCAGAAATGCTCCAAGGAAGAAAATACACTTAAGCTATATTGATGCAACTTCAAAAAGTGATAAGAAATCAGAAGAGAAAACTGCTGATGTTGGAAGAAGAAGAACAAATAAAATCTCACAGCCTCCACCTGTTAGACAAAATCATTCAATGAGGTACAATTACTCACAGTTCCATGGTTATTGTTTTTCATGTCATATTTATAGTCATAGAGCTAAAGATTTTAAAATTTATACAAGAAATGATGTTCTTGGTTTTTCAAGAAGATATGTTACTATTGACCCTCTTTTTGGAAATAATATCACTTGTTTCAAATTGAATAATGTTGGACATAAGGCATAGTTTTGTAGGAGTAAGTTGAAGACATCTAGAAACAATAGGCCAAATAACTTGAATAAGAAGAAGAAAGAAATCAAAGTTTGGAGAAGGAAGCAAGTTCAAGAGCAAGATAAGGATGTGTCTAAGCTTGTGCATGTTTCACAAGAGGAATCACTGAGTGCTTAAGGAGAAGCATGAGTTTAGGGGGAGTATTTGAAGTATTATTCAAACCCCTTAGACAAAAATAGGGAGTTGGATAGTCATTTGTTGCTTGGACATTTAGAAACAATAGAACAAATAACTTGAATAAGAAGAAGAAAGAAATCAAAGTTTGGAGAAGGAAGCAAGTTCAAGAGCAAGAGAAGGATGTTTCTAAGCTTGTGCATGTTTCACAAGAGGAATCACTGAGTGCTTAAGGAGAAGCATGAGTTTAGGGGGAGTTGGTATTTGAAGTATTATTCAAACCCCTTAGACAAAAATAGGGAGTTGGATAGTCATTTGTTGCTTGGACATTTGAAAAGGTCAGTCTTGGTAATGTTGTTTGATCCTTAATATTTGATCTTTAATAACAATGCACTTTAAGTCATTTAATTTAGTGATCACAATGTTGTTAAAGATTCATAATAGTAGTTCTTAATAGAGTAAAGGATAGTTTTTCATTTGGGTAGTATACGCCTTCAATGTTCTTAGAAGGAGTATAGTTTTGTAGTTCTTGTGTTGATGTCAGTTTAAGATGCCAAGATGACAATAGATAGTTAGACAATTTTCTATTTTTGTGCTCTTTGTTTTTATTTGTGATACAATACAATCATCTTGTTTGATATGACTTTACAATGGTTGTTATCACACCTTTGACAACCTATTTTTGAATATCTATTTTGTATATTGGAAACCCTTCTTTATGGCGTTGTGGTCAATGATAATGTGAAAAATGTAGACAATCCATGCTACTAGGACATGGATAATAGTGTAGTAATGTGCAAAATTACAGTGATTATATATCTCATAATTTTTCCAACAAGGAAAGTGATTGTTTCATACAATGTTATTTGGATCATGATTGGTAGTTACTAAAGATTGTTAGTTGTCTTGTGTGAATTGGGAAATGTGGTCCTTAGTTCATGATAATTCTTGTTTGGCTCTTAGTAGATGGAAGCATTGCATGACAATGGCTAAAGCTTTGTGATCTCTCCTAAATTCTTTAACCTTTTGGCATTAATGAAAAAGGTAAACATCTAATCTGGAAAGCAGTGAATGGAACTCTGCTTGAAGGAATGTCTTTGCATGAAAATGATTCATTCAAAATTGGACTATGACCTCTTCATGAATTATGGACAGTGACTTATTTTCATAAGCAAAGGTATGTGGTGCTGGTATTGGTTTGTTATTGTTGCAAGGAGTATGTATGCATTATTTTTTCTTGTAATGTGCTATCATTTGGGCTTTATTCAATGCTTACATAATGTCACAATTTGCAGTGGTATAGTGATGTCTTGGACAATTGACATGATTGAGACATAATGATGCTTGATTGTTGTGACATCATGAACCTGCTTATAGTTGATACAATCTCTATGCTCTAACAGTGTCTATTTGCTTCATGCTTTGACAATTGTGGACAGTTACTTCTTTGGGTCAATCACTTTTGTTTGGAATGTGAAATGACAATTCCTTAATTTTAAAAAAAATGACATTTACTTGCTTGGAGGACTTGTTTTTGGATTGGCTTGATGACTTGATAGTGTGATATGCTCTTTATCTATGTTGCAATGAAAGACTAATAATAGTGCATATTTCTAGTGGATTCCGCTATAGTGAATAGATTTGGTGATTTCAATGCATGTTTGATCTTTAGCATGCTTAACCAGATCATCACAATTGTTTGATGACTTTGAGAGGTTATTTATTCAAGGCAGTAATATACATGCGCTACCTTTGATTATAACAGTGTTGTGAATACACTATTTTTAATCAATTTACCTGCAGTAGTGGTTAAGGATTTGTTAAGACAATCTTACTGATTCCCCTGCTATGTTGATTCTAGTTGACAACATTTTGAAGTCCAACACACAATGAAAAAAAACTCTTGAAGTCAGTATTCTTGATAGTATATTGATTGTTATACTACGAAGTTAGGAACATTACAAGAAAAATCATTTCTATTAAAATCAGTTTGGCAATGATATGACATTGGTGGTTTGGTTTCATTTTGACAGTACAGTGATATTTGGTTGAGGGTTTATATGGCAGATTGACATGAAACATGGAAGTTTTGTCCTTAATAGTGTTACTGCATCTTTTTGAACAATTTTAGTGCTTTAATTTTGACAAGTACTTGAGGGCCCTTCTTCATGATATATTGTGGCTAGAATAGAGGTGATGACATAGACTAGTGTTGATTGTTCTATCATACTTCAGGGTGCTCAGGATGTTCTTAGGTTCTCCTTCTTGATATTTGATGTGAATGATAATAGTTTTAGGTATATGGATAGGTAAATTCAGTTTTAGATTATTACACTTGTTTGGTATCTATTCACAGGGTGGTGTATGGGCTATAGGTATTCCTTAATATGGGTGGTATTGACATGTGTTGATTAGTTTTTTACACTTTTCAATTTACATTTGAAATCTTTGGCATATTTTAGTGATCATAATAGAGTCTTTGATGCATGATTCACATGCAATATGAATAGACAACTTGGTTTTGGAATTGATACTTGGCACTTGCTGTATACTATTCTTCATAAGGCTTATTTTTGGTGGTTGATACATTATTTTGTGCATAGCTCATCTTTAGGGGGAGTATTCATGTTTATTCAATACCCCTGTTGATTGTTTAGCAGCTATGATAGTTTTTCTGATGCTCTTCTTTGTATAGGGTGACTAAACTTTCAATGAATACAAAATGCATCAAGCTTCAATACAGGAGTAATTAACAAACACTTGACAACATACAGTGGTTTAAGTTTATTCTTTATATGCATTAAACACCTTGTTTGGAAAAATCTTGATACATCTGTGGATGTTGTTGATTCTGGGAGTTCATTTTTGCAGTAATATGATTAATATTTTTCCTAGTGACAGTGGCTTGTTGATAGAAGTATAACAATAGGTTCATCATTCTTCACAATTATCTCGTGACTTGATGTCTTTGTCAGTGCTCTATGAGGTACTTAGCAATCTATGAAGGTCATGTAGATATGCAAGATATAGGGAGTTATGCCTATTTTTCATTCTCTCTTGCCATGTGTGTTCTTTGTTCCTGTTGATATGGCTATTGGCTTCTATTTTTGGACAATGATTGTAGATTATAATTTGTGTTGTGATCCTTATTACATGCTACTAATGGTTTTTTGCTGCCTAGTGTACTTTGTCATTATTGTAAAAGAGAGAATAAATTGGTTGGCCTTGGTACCTACATGTCTTGGTAGTCATTCCAGAGATACATTGCTATATTGATGTCTTGTAGTTGTTGTGGAGAAGCAATGCATTTGTGATAGAGTAACTAACATCATCAATTGTTGTCCTTGGCATTTGGGACATCTTGTGATTCATTGGCCAGTAATGGTATGCTTTATATTTCATATTGTCTTTGTGTATCATTTATTTCTACAACAAGGGGGAGAGGGAGTTGTGGTTTTCCCTCAAGGACAAAGGGGGAGTTTGTTTCCCTTCTCAATTGTTGTCCTTGATGACAAATACACAAACTCTCAGGTTTGTGGCATTGTAAGTTGATCTTGGTGGTATAGACAGGCACATTGATAATCATATGGTCAGGTTTATGGCATTGTAAGTTGATATTAGTGGTATGGACAGGCACATTGATAATCATATGGAATTGATTGTTTCAAATATATCCTTGGCATATAGATTTCTGGCAAAGTGAATATGTTGCAATTTTGTGACTATTGGATGACTTTATGATATTTGATGTATTAGGTGATAGTGTTGTGTCATTTGATAATGCAAGGCATAATGTTTTATTTGTTTCCATTTTGTTACAATTGGAACTAATGTGGTTTTTATGGAAAAATAAAAGGATTGTTATATTGGTTTTAAATGCTAGGATTTTAGCCATACTAATTCTTTATAAGGCATGAAAGGGGAGCACTTCACATTTCATACATTTCATCCATTTCATATTCATGACATTATGGAGGACCTTCCTAGAGACCATGGGTTTCATAAATCTTAAATCATTTACATAGTGGTCATGAGTATTTGCAAGGTAATCATAATGTTTTGTTATTGGTAGCAAAGATGTTTCAAAAGGAGACAAAAATATTGGAAAGGTAGTGACAAAGGTATCGACACATGTTTTTAATCACATGGAAAATAGGATTAGGGTTCGAAGGAAAGCAAGTTTAACATGTGAAAACATGAATTATTGTGTTGGTTATCATTGAGGTGAAAATGCACGAGGAGTTAGGGTTTGCAATCAATGATGGTGTTTTTTTGGACAAGACATTGCTCGACTATTTTTTAGTAAAGAAGATATGGTTTTTCTGGCTGCATTTTGGGTAATATTCTCCAGTTATTTTTTTGCTGATAGGTAGTTATTTATTTGATCAAATCTTGTAGAGGAAAATGATGGCTGTTAACAGTTGTGTGTTAAGATTTGTGGTATCTTTGATTAAACATCTTTAAACAAATATGTTTAGTAGTTTGCTAGAGTTTTTCTTGAGCATTGTGCTTGCATTCATTGAGGAAAAGGGATATTTGTTTCCTAAATTGTCGAAACCCTTGTTCATTTAGTTTATTGTTAAGGGAAGTTGTATTTTAGGTATGAAGTTGAAGGTAGTTGGTTTGTAGTTCAGAAATTATGCACATTATTTATGCTATGTTGAAGACATTCACAAGGTTGAGTTGAATAGAAAGCAAGATCATTCTCTGTTGTTGATTAAAAAGATATGTCGATAGTTGTTGATTATATACTTTGTTAACCCCCTGAAGTTATGTTTCTTCCTTTATTGGATATTGGTTAGTAAGACCATAGAAAGTATGCCAGTGATGCAGATGTTTGTATACCAGTGAGGCAAATGTGTGTATGCCAGTGAGACATTCTTGTAACCGGTGAAGCTCTTTGGTCAGTGAGGCCATTTTAGCTAGTGAGGCATTGTTTTATTGCTAGTGAGGCATTTGAAATCTACCAGTGAGATAGTATTTCCAGTAGGGCATTGTAAACATAAAGTTTTCAGATTAAGCCAGTGAGGCATAATTTTTGGAGTGGTGTTTTATCCCTAAAGGGTTTTCCACTCATTAAATCTTTGTCTTGTGGTCTCATTGTTTTGATGTGATAATATTTCATGATTGAGATGATCTTTTATTTGCTTTAGTATTTCTTATTTCAGTTCTTCAATGATTGCATTCAATTCATGAATGTATTTATCATTGAAATATTAAGAGCATAAATTATTTGATTCTTTTTAAAGGAAAAAGTTAAATTTTGTCTAAGACACCGATTAACCCCCCCTCTTAGTGTCTTCTTCACTCAAAAAATGAACACCATATTTTTACTTGGAAAACCCAATAAGGGAAAAACCACAGTGAGGGTTAACTCACACTATATAGTATTTTCAAAAGAGGCTCATTGCCAAAAGAAGGACTCACTGTCTAAGTACAAAGGCTCACTGCCTACAAAAAGGACTCAGTGTCCAACAAGGAGGCTCACTACTTACACAAGATTATACAAAATAGAATAATTCTTTACAACCCAAAATGAATTGGAAAGATGCACCTATCATGTGTTGATATAGTTGTGGGGATGCTCAGTATTCAAACTTTACACCCTTCATTCTTCACTCATTTTTACATCAATTATTGCCTTTCTGATCACACCTTCACATTCATTACTCGCTCACTATTTCTTCTATCTCTTTACTACTGTCTACACACACTCTCTCTACTCTTAAAAAACTATTCGCCATATATTTATATCTGATCTCCATCACAAGCATCAATTAGGTCGACCTAATTAAATGCCATTCATTTATAAAAGATATCAAATTTCAGCTCCAATAGATCACAAAATATTTTCAAAATGCAATTTAACCATTAGCACATTACATTATGTCAGCTCGAACCAAAAAATAGACCACACATAAGTTTTCATATTATATCAAAATTAACTTAACAAGTCGGCCATGAATAGTCTTCAATGCAATCAATAGAATAATGTCACTTCATCATATGAGCACCAAAACATGAAATAACCTGATCATGCATACCTTTAACATCCATAAGTAATCTCCCAAAATTGCAATAAAAATTGTCAACTACAGAGAAATGTGGACTAGAATACCAGAGAGGCACCAAAAATACCAGATCAACCACCAAAGAGGATAAGCCAGTTATACGCACCGGTTTTAGAGTACTGGACCAAGATACCAACATGGTGACATCAATGTAAACATATAGATAACCTACTCATTCTTCCAACAATCTCCCCCTTTGCCATTGATGGCAACATGTAAACAAAATTATCCTTCTTTCCTCAAATTTTTTTAACTTTCTCCACTATCTCCAACACTCACCTCCTTTGACATCAATGGAAAAGGGTGCCAAAAATGAGTGTAAACATGGTGACATCAAATTTTCAAAATATTTCCAAAACTTCAAAAACTTCCAATAATCTAGAAATTTTAAGCAAACAAAAATTAAGTGAAGATGACATTCTTCATCGGGAATACCTTCTTATACCTTTCCTTGAGAACTGGATACAACTTCTTCTAGTTGAATACAAAAAACTCCAATCTTTTGCATGTACTTTCCAATAATCCCAACAAAGTAAAAGAGGGTGACCAATCTATAATGGAACATTGATTCTCAACATCTTTTGCATCAATAAGAATTCTAGAAAGATGCTTTAACCAAACTTTAGCAATTTCTTTAAGAAGCCAGAAGGAATTTGTCACATCATCTCTCTGTCTTTGTGTAATGATTAGTTCAACATGTAGTTCACTAACTCTTATTCTTTTCTTACCTTCTTTATCTTCAAATATATCAAAATTCTTTCCAATGTTGTTCACTTCAGCTTCAATCGCTTCAATTCTACTTCTAAAATTATCTATAGCTGCAGGCCACCGAAGACAATACTTGTAAACATTTGAAATTTCTTTAATAAACTTCTTTGTTTCCACAATCAATCTAGACAATCTCTGGTTCGCTTTTTCATATCTCCTTTCAACCAAGATTCCCATCTTACATCCTTTTGAACCTTTAAGCAACATCCTTTCTTCAATAATCTTAATTAGATTTTCTGGCAAGAAATCAGAAACAACAGATACTTCAATACCTTTCCGAAGTAGATAATCTAACAAAGCATCATCAATTTTTAGTTTTTCAATAGGCGAGGCAACATTCCATAGTTCACCAATCTTTTTCATTTTTCCTTCAACTACTATAGACTGGATGACATTAGGATCAGGGGATTCAGTTCTAGTTAGAGATTCTTTCTCCTTCTCATTTGAAATGTCAATGATGTCTTTAGTTATCTCTTTTCTCCTTTTCGTTTCCGAAGGGGAATCAATGATAACAACCTCCAATTCTCTTTTTCCAAAGGAAGAGCCCACTTCAAATTGACTTGATGCAGATATACTGGAGCAAGGGTTTTCTTTCAAAGATGAGAAATATGATCTGAACATGTTTACATTATCTTCCAAAGACTCTAGATATCTGTAAATTTTCTTTCCAATAGGGATACTAGATCCCCACATCATATTATCTTTTCCTAGTAGAGAATTCAGAAAGTAAAACACCAGACACACTAGCAAAGATCCAAAATGAAAGGGATAATTCTCAACCAATGTCATTTGAACATTTTCAAGCAAATTCTCAAGTAACAAGCTACATAAATCAAACTGTTTGTTCTCCTTAACCATCATGTGGGAAATATGTATGACAATCGCCGAAGTTAAAATTCCATGGTTTCTAAAATAAATTTTGTAGGAAATACCATACACAACACACCTAACAACTGAATCAACAAGTGTATCAATCAACAGTGCTCTAAGATCTCTAGTGATGCCAGTCATCTCCTCCACATATTTAAAATTCATAGTTTTCTAAAAAGGGAGTTCTCCAACGCTGCATAATCTGGTGATCGCTTTGATTACTCCCTTCGAGATCAAATAGGGTTTTTCCAAAATAATGATTTTGTCCTTGAAATGATTCAACAAGAACAAGATAATGTCTTTATCTATAATCCACATAAATTCACTCCATAAATCCATCCCTAGGGTTTTTATGTTATGTAATTCGACTTCGTTCAACCCTAGTTCAATTCTTTTGATTTTCCTATGATTGTATTCTTCTAATTCAATTCTTTTCAACTTCAGAGGGGTAACACCACACGATCCACTGTCCATTGCTATGCTTTCTTGAAATTTAATGAAACTTCTTCAATTTTCTTCTTTCCTTTTGCAATCAGAGAAAAGGTTTCCAGATTACCTGATATAATCTCTTTGAATTCCTTTCAAAAATGTTTCAGGCTTGCTCCAAGATCATTCTAGGATCCTGTTCAAGCTCTTTGTTAGTGATCCAAATCTACACCCCTTATGCCAAGCTGTTAAAGAAATCAATAGGTTTGGATGTAACATGGGACTGCTTTAAGGTTGTGGGTGTCCTATTTTGAAAGCAGGCCTCCAGATTATGGGTTGGCTCCCGTTTTGATGGTGTCACCTAAACTATTCCTTGTTGGGAAAAGGGGAGAAAGAAACATGAAAAGAAAAACTAAACCCCTATGGTGATGCACGTAATATTATTTCTCATACTTATATAACTGCTTTCACACACAACTTCATCAAAAGCTCACCTTAAATTGACACAACTCAGATATTTAAATATATTAATGCATAAGTATTTTGTAAGGATGATTGGTTCTTTTAACATTTGTAAAGGAAAGGAAATCTTTCACAACTAAAGGACTAATTGAACCTCCACACAACTTACAACCTGTAGAAAATATATGTTCATCCTACCTAAAGGTGCTAAAGTGAGAAAAACATTAAGGAGTTACCAAAAATCACAAGAACATTCAACAATCACCACATTACACTCAATAAAGTAGCTTCTAAGAAGGTAAAACAATGAATTTCATTAATAAAAATGGTGTTACATACTACTGCATATGTCTGATACTGAGTCATAATGCAATCCTCTGCTTGAAAAAGGCTCCAAAAGTAAGCTACAATGCCCTATAGAAAGAAAGAACTTCCCCAAAAACTCAAGTCTGAAGATACTTAAGCAATTTTGAAACAACTACCCACACAAGTCCTTCTAGAAACCCTAGCTAGATGCAACATAAAGGCCAAAAAAGAACCTTCCAAAACTCCTCCAAAATGACTCCAAAATGGTGAAAAGTCAAGCTCATACCTTGGTCATGCAAAAAGTGTAACAAAACCGCCTCCAAAATGGTCTCATTTCCTCCAAAACAGTCAAACACAACCCCCCACACTTTTAGTGTGTTTGCAAAGCACATGACTCAATTAAACCTCCTTTTGACTAAACATATCAACACATGCTTAATTTTTTGCATTTAAAATAACATTTTGATTAAATGGTTTATAGGTACACCATTTAATAAAATGTTTTACATTTGAAAGAAAAATGCAAAAAGAAAAAAGCTCAAATATATCCCTTTCTATAATGTGGTCTCCAAATCATAATGTTCAATTACACTCATATATGCTAGACATATAGGAAAACACACACTTCATTGTTTGCATTAAAAACAAGAATTTTGGTTAAAGTGATTTATAAAACATCACTTAATCAAATGCCTCACATTTTCAGAACTAATGCAAACATAAAGGAATTTGGATTGATGCCTTGACTTGTACCTCCAAAACTCAATCATTTACATGCTACAAAACCAATACTTTGCATTTAAATATAACATTTATAATTACATGATTACAAATTATCACTTAATTATAAAATGTTTCACATTGAAACTCAATGCAAAAGTAAAAAATGCAAGGAACATATACTATTTTAAAAAACATAAGGCATAAGACTCAATGTCTTAGCCCATGGCCTCCATTAGTTCATTGCAAATTTTAAAACAAAAAGGTAAAAATACCTTTCTATGGCCGGCCAAGAAGATTAGGGAAAGAAACCCTAAAATAAAACAAAATACTTTGTAAAAAAAATCTCTCATTTCCATCAAACCTTATGGGGCATTGCTTCAGGCCGCCATGGGGTTTCAGTGTTGAGCTCTGTAGATGGTTTTTAGATTGGTTTCTTGGCCGATTTTGATGAAATCTCATGATTTCTACACTAGAATTTGAGGTAATGTGTTTTTCTGATGTAGAAATCTGGCTTTTTATCATTTGGAAACCATTTCATGAACAAGGCCATGGATGTGCATTATTCTCTAATCATTTTTGTTGCATCTTTCTTTATGGGTTGTTCTCTTGTTCTTAGCTACCATTATGCGACTTTTTGAAGCTTTATTTGGCATGGGTTTGACATGTGTTTCTTGTGAGAAAATAAGGTAAGCCTCTTTCAAATCTTTGACCTTTGTATTATTCCTTCCTCAAGTCAACAAAATGCTAAATCAAGCTTTTGAAATGGTGACTATGGTTGTTCATTTTATGATGCATTCTCGGTTTATTCATTTTCTGCAATACTAAGAGGCATTATGGGTTTATTTCTTTTGTGAGCTCGACCTCTTTAGAAAAGACACCATTTGTATGCAAAATGGAAGAAAACATTTTCACTCTCTCTACATTTGAATGGCATCCAAAATCCCAAGTGGGTTCCTTTGATTTTTGTGAAGAAAATTTGATTTGTTGGTTGCGGTCATGAATAAACACATTGGGTTTTCTTATGGCATTTTCTTTTTATTTAAGCACTTGGTTATATGGTATCTTCATTTTGTTTTTTGATACCCTGTGGTAGCAGCCATCATTGTCATAATCACCTTTACTGTGATAAAATTGTGCAATATTATAATATGAATGAAATTGCATGAGAGAGTTATCATTGTTCCACAATAAAATGCTGCCCCATACTTAAGAAATGGTTTGTAAAAATGATTGAATTCCATTGCATAGTACAGTCATAACCAAAGACTCTTCACATCCTTCCCATTCCATATTCCGTGGTTGTGATGGTATGTCCTCTAGACTGCTCCTGCCAACTCATGGGCATTGCAACCCCATAAAGAAATACATAATGTATGTCATGTTTTTTTCTACATTTTGATTCCAATTCTGATTGATTTCATCAATGAGAGAAGGGTCTTTCTCTACTTCCTTTGCTTGTAACCTGCTTCTATAGTTTTCAAATTCTTTATCATCCATCTCACCCAGAATTTGTTCCACTTTATCAATAAATGCATGTATCCTCTCTTGCAAATATGGTGGGATATGCTTGGAAGACTTGAACATGGAAAAACAAACCCAAGCACTCGATGTGTCATTCAATTTCCAACTGGTTGATGCCATCAACAACCTCAAACCAATGGTTGAATATAAAAAAGTAAGCATCCTCACATTCAAATTTACTTATGCATCTAATACTGGTCACCTCATTATTGTTCTTAATGCTATGATAGTCTGGTGACTGTCACCTTGTGACTATCCATTAGTCTTGAATGTTGTCTTACTCAATATCTTTCCTTCAAATTTATGGTCCTTTGATGAAATGATGACCACAAGAAACCATCAAGTGTTTCACATAGGTATTTATCCTTTTCTGAAGGAAACATTGCACTTATAACATGAAATACATAACCTCATTGACATAGATGATTATCGTCAATCATTAGAGTGATCACTATATGTTCCCTTATTTTGTTCTATTTCTAGTGAAAAGAACTAAATTCATTGCTCCAAATTGCTCTTTGATAAACTGCTATTAAGGTTACCTTTTGACTTCATTGTAGCAAATTGCATATCTTCTTTGACCATCAGACAGTGATGACTGTCCTCTCTATTTATCTTTTGTATCCATTTTTTGGACGTGCATTTAATCATAATTGAGAAGCATCAATGTCTTCATACTCTTCATTTGACTGTGTCAACCTTGGACTATCTCTTCACTGGTAAGGACTGCCTACTAGCAACTTGACTATCCCTTCTTAGTTGTCCTTTCTTCAATGTTACTACTCATAGCACTTCCCAAACAATGTTCTTAAGGGTCATCATCTATTGTCCTCTGATAATGGTACCTAAGATGATTGTTCTACCCCTCTCTATTGGAATTTTCTCCCTTCTGTATTTGAGACTTGCACTTACATAGGTCTTCCTTCCTATCAAAGGCTATCTCTATTACAAAGGTTGTTGTCTCCTAATCTATCTGTCCTTGTAAAGCATCTATGGCTCTTAAATGCCCTGATCATAGTCCTTTTTATTTGATTTTATCTTTTCTTTTCTTTGTTACTTCAAGACATAATCTCTTTCTGTAAATTTCAACCTCCTTTACATTTTTGTTATTTTCACTGTCATCACATTTTTCTTCCACACTTGGCACTATTTCTCAAAAATCAAGGGTTTTGAACAACTATTATACCCTTTTACTTGTAAGGTTTAAGGGGGTTGTCACTCACATATGACTATCCTTAATCTACATTGCTTTGATCTTTGATACAACATCAAAACTTCTATAGACTAGTGCTCATGATGACTGCTACCTTGATCACAATTTTTCCCCTCTCATGCCTGTACTTGCTCCTTGTGTTTCTCTTGAAATTCTTATATAAGCATTTCTCATTGTTTCATTTTTTGCGAAAGTAAGGTGACTTTCTAATCTTAATTTGCATTACTCCATATAGAATGGATGCTTCCCTATATTTTGATGCCCCTACTATGGCATTGGTGACTATCCTCCTCATGATTTAATCATAACTACATGCATTCATGGTGAACTATCCTGTCATGAGATGTAGCATGATTTATTGTTGTCCTGTGGCATGAGAGGTAGCATGCATTTTCCTTTAGGACTGCCCCAATCTTGATGATTTCCCCAACAATTTCTTGCTACCCCACAAGTTTGTTACTTGGTCTTCACAACATTTCAGTCCTTTTTATCATGTGCAACAAACAAATGCCATCTCCTCACTTTAATCCTAGTGGGCAGACACATATAACCTATGTTGGTGACCTGAAAGCTCACCACCCTATGTGATGTGTGGCTATCTAATAGGATTGAGGTGAGATGAGTTGGATAGTGTCTTGAAATGTTCCTTCTTGCTTCCCCATGATGGCTTCAAGTATGCCTTGATTTCTCCTTCATTAATTTAAGAGATGCATAATTGAACTTGATGCATCTATAATTGAACTTGATGCATCACTTAAATCATTTACTTCTTTTAATAAAATGGATCCTAGATCCACTTAAGATGATTGCAAGACAAGTTCAACAAAATGTACCTTCCCTTTGGCATGATGGAAGCCTATGATTGACATTGTGAAAATATGAAGTGTGAATTTCTTGACAGTTCACATTATGTGTTGCATCTTTTGAATCTGATAATGAAATTTGATTAACTGGTGTAATTCCATATTGATTTAATGCATTAATAGCATGTCTATCATTGATTTGATCAAGTTGCTCAATTTCCTATCCATCTTAAAAAATTAGAGGGTTGCATGCTAAGCTCTACCCTCGTAGGAGCTACATTTCACCCCACATGTTGTAATTAGGTGAATCAAAATAGTAACAAGACTTGTCCTAAATCTACACAAGGAACAAATAGTTAGATAAACAAAGCATATCATAGGTGTGTTTGATCACTCCTTTCTTATTTTCAGGGACACTTATGGTATCCTACTATTTTAATGCTTGTAGACATTAGATTACACGTTTATGAATGATCAGGGACCTTTCATTTCTCTAACAACACTATTTTTATCCAATGCACGAAACCTAGGAGCGGCGAGGAGGATGTCAAATAGAAGCATAGCAACGGGAAGGATCGAGATGATGCGAGGCCAAGCCAATGAGATTCGTCATTCCACCAGGAAATGACGGGTCCCTTTTCATTTTATATGCAATTTATTTTTTGTTATCTATATGTGTATAATCTCTTCTTTATAAGCATTAGAATAGAGAGTCCCTTGGATTGTGAGGGACACTTATACACTCATTATTATCAATAAAGATCACATTTGCAATACATATTGGTTCTCTTTCTTATTTGTCTGTAATTGCAACATTGGAATAAAATGCAATCTATTTTTGACAATCTCTTTCATGTATATTGATGAACTTAGCAAAATATAATGTATCTTTTAATGTTTAAATGAAAATACAAAAGAATAAACACTAAGTTACTTGATTTCAGCTAAAAGCTAAAAATCAGGTAAATTTTTTGGTGACATCTGCTATATGTTTGCTTGCAAAACATCTTGACCAGTTGCTTAAATCTTATCCATTGGAACTAAGTCATCTAAAGGTTGACACCACTTGAATACAACATTGTATGTTGTTGTAACTCACTAAACCAACATGAGACACCATGAGACTTATTGAAAACCTAACACTGCATAATGAAAACTACCTAACTGTGCTGAAAAGCACTTAGAGAAAGCTGAAAAAGCATTTGAAATGAAACTACCCTAACCTACTCTAACCAACAAAGAAGCTGGTCAAACAAAACCATTGACAGGATTTGCAAAATAACACCCTTTTTTAATTAGCAACTGATGCATTACATGATTATGTATGGCTGAAAGAACATGAAACACATACAGATATTCAATAAACTATTGCAATGTTTCATGAAATATGCAAATAAACTCACTTGCATTTTGGAAATGATCATGCCTATTGTTGTCTTGGACTGGACAAGTGAGTTGAATCTGATCACTTTCAATTGCAACTCCAAAATAAGCTCCCTCTTGAATCATATCCTCGTACTTGGGTGCAAGCATGACCTTTGGTGCTTCGGTGGCCTCCGAATTGGCTAAGTATCTGATTGGACAACCCCTAGAATGAAAAAACTTTGAATTGCCATTGTTGGTTGCTTCTCTTTCTTCCTGTTTTTCATGGCTATCCTACTTTGTGGCTTCACCTTGCATAATGATTTTCCATGTTGATTCTTCCTCCATGGTCAATGAAAAATCACCTTCCACCAAGGTAGGTAATAACTTATCAAACCTATCAGCTCTTGGAAGGCTCTTAAAATCATCTTGTTTAACCTTAAAACTCACATTATCACTCAAAGAGATGCACTCCAAAACAAGCTTTTCTTCTTCAATGAAGGCAGGCAAGTGTTCAAACAATGAAGTAGCCTCTTGAAACATAATTTCACTTGGTATATAAGCTTCCAACTCTTCTATACAGTAGAAAGGAAGCTCATCAAACAAGATAAGACATTGCAAATCAATTTTATGAGAACTTTCTTGTTCAAACTTGTGAACTTGCTATTAAATTTCAACATGAGTGCCAAAATCCTCTAGCAAATTTGATTTCTTGTCATCCAATTTTGAAAAAAAATGTTCAATTATATCAGTGTACACTTCTTCATAAAGCTCAACATCAGCTTTCCCATGCATAACATGCTCAAAAATATCAAATCCATCTATACACTATTCCTCTTCAACAACCACTTTCACCTTCTCGTCCTACTATCTAGGATGAACTATTGAAACATTTGGATTATTTCCAACAGAAGTGGGAGGATTGTTAGCTAAAACAAAGGAAGATACATCTTGAAAATCCTTTTCCTATTCAACCTTTTGCTATTGTAGCCTGTATTCCTCCATAGCTAATTGCAACAAATTTATATTTCTAGTCTCTTCCATGTTGAGTGAGTTGTGCTGGCCAAGGGTCTGCTCTTCTTTTGCTTTCTAGATGTTAGAGCATGGTTCCAATTGCATGATAGATGGAGGAACCTCACAGGATAGAGCAGATGGCCCTTTCCAACTTGGAAACCTACGAATAGAAGGCTCATTGGTAGGGTCACTCAATGGCTCAATAGGTTCTTCTTGTCTAAAGCTAGGGAACTTGTACTTATGAACCTCTTTACTCATAGGATGATTCAATGTTGCAGGAGGAATTGAGCTAAGACTAGGAAAGGAAGGGGTTGCTTGGGTATCATACCTTAGTTGGTATTGCTCTGTAGCTATTTTCTTTGCAATAAATTCCTCATTTTGTCTTCTTTGAATTTCCATCTCTTGCTCTTGAATGTATGCCTGGTAGGATAATTCCTCCTAATGCATGTCAACCTCCTACTGCATTTGATACTCTTGTTCTTTATTGATTTCATCTAATTGTCTACGAAAATCTAGCAATATAATATCAATATTACTAATCCCCATATCATCAACATTTTGGGGTTGCAAATGAGAATAGGACTGTTGTTTTGGAACAAAATATCTTGCTTGAGACTGGTTTTGGGCATATGCTAGCTGATATTGAGATTGAGCAGGAGTGAGAGGGTGGGAAACATAATGAGAATGTTGGTAACTTGTTGTCACAGGGTTATTTGAAATAAAACCAACAAGTTGTTTGGTGTGATATGGTTGTTAAGAGGTCATGCATGCATTATTTTCATGGAATGGTAGGTAATATGACATATTTCCATGAAATGGAGATATATTTGTTCATTCAAGAGACTAAAAATTCATTGGAATTTATTGTAAAGCAAGAAACTAGGTCTGATTTTGAAAATAAGTACATAACAACACTTTTTCTGCTTGAAACCATTTGATATCCTTCTGGAGTTGCTAGGTGTGTTGAAAAATTACCTCCAAAAGGTTGAAACTACTGTTGTACACACCAAACAACAGTAACAAAATGCATAAAAATGAACTGAGAGGCAGTTCACCCATCCCACCCGGCATGCCAAAACTGTGAGTGATCTAAATTTGCACCCCTTATGCCAAGCTGTGAAAGAACTCAACAAGTTTGGATGTGACATGGGACTACTTTCAGGTTGTGGGTGTCCTATTTTGAAAGTAGACCTCTAGATTATGGGTTGGATCCCCATTTGATGGTGTCACCTAAACTATTCTTTGCTAGGAAAAGGGGAGAAAGAAACATGAAAAGAAAAAAATAAACCCCTATGGTGATGCACCTAATGTTATTTCTTAGACTTATACAACTTCTTTCACACACAACTTCATCAAAAGCTCAGCTTAACTTGACACAACTCATATATTTAAATATATTAATGCATAAGTATTTTGTAAGGAGGCTTGGTTATTTTAACATTTTTGAAGGAAAGTAAATCTTTCACAACTAAAAGACTAATTGAACCTCCACACAACTTACAACCTGTAGAAAATATATGTTCATCCTACCTAAAGGTGCTAAAGTGAGACAAACATGAAGGAGTTACCAAAACTCACAAGAACATTCATCAATCACCACACTGCACTCAATAAAGTAGCTTCTAAGAAGGTAAAACATTGAATTTCATTAATAAAAATGGTGTTACATACTATTGTATATGTCTGATACTAAGTTACAATGCAGTCCTCTGCCTAAAAAAAGCTCCAAAAGTAAGCTACAATGCCTTGTAGAAAGAAAGAAAGAACTTCCCTGAAAACTCAAGTCTAAAGATACTTAAGTAATTTTAAAAAAATTTCCCACACAAGTCCTTCTAGAAACCCTATCCAAATGCAACATAAAGGCTGAAAAAGAACCTTCCAAAACTCCCCCAAAATGGTGAAAAGTCAAGCTCAGACCTTGGTCATGCCAAAAGTGTGACAAAACTACCTCCAAAATGGTCCCATTTCCTCCAAAATAGTCAAACATATCCCTTTCTATGACACAGTCTCTAAATCATAAGGTTCAACTACACCCTTATATGCTAGAAATATAGGGAAACACACACTTCATCGTTTGAATTAAAAATAACAATTTGGTTAAAGTGATTTATAAAACATCACTTAATCAAATGCCTCACATTTTCAGAACTAATGCAAACATAAAGGAACTTGGATTGATACCTTGACTCGTACCTCCAAAACTCAGTCATTTACATGCTACAAAACCAATACTTTGCATTTAAATATAACATTTATAATTAAGTGATTACAAATTATGACTTAATTATAAAATGTTTCACATTGAAACTCAATGCAAAGTAAAAAATGCAAGGAACATATACTATTTTAAAAAACATAAGGCATAAGACTCAATGTCTTAGCCCACAGCCTCCATTAGTTCATTGCAAATTTTAAAACAAAAAGGTAAAAATACCTTTATGTGGTTGGCCAAGAAGATTAGGGAAAGAAACCCTAAAATAAAACAAAAGACTTACTAAAAAAAATCTCTCATTTCCATTTAACCTTCTGAGGCGTTGCTTCAGGCCGCCATGGGGTTTCAATGTTGAGCTCTGTAGATGGTATTTAGGCTAGTTTCTTGGACGATTTTGATCAAATCTCATGATTTCCACATTGGAATTTGAGGTAATGTGTTTTTCTAATGTAGAAATATTTCTTTTTTATCATTTGCAAGACATTTCATGAACAAGGCTACGGTTGTGCAATATTCGCTGATCATTTTTGTTGCATCTTTCTCTATGGGTTTTTCTCTTGTTCACAACCGCCATTATGTGAATTTTTGAAGCTTTATTTGGTGCGGGTTTGACATGTGTATCTTGTGAGAAAATAAGGTAAGCCTCTTTCAAATATTTGACCTCTGTATTATTCCTTCCTCGAGTCAACAAAATGCTAAATCGGGCATTTGAAATGGTGACTATGGTTGATAATTTTATGATGCATTATGGGTTTATTCATTTTCTACAATACTAAGAGGTGTTGTGGGTTTATTTATTTTGTGAGCTTGGACTCTTCAGAAAATACACCCTTCTATATGCAAAATGGAAGAAAACCTTTTTCACTTTCTCTGCATTTGAATGACATCAAAAACCGCAAGTGGGTTCCTTTGATTTTTGTGAAAAAAACTTGATTTGTTGGTCGTGGCCATGAATAAACACATTGGGTTTTCTTATGGAATTTTATTTTTATTTAAGCACTTGGGTATATGGTATCTTCATTTTGTTTTTTGATACCCTGTGGTAGTAGCCATCATTGTTGTAATCACCTTTACTGTGATAAAATCATGCAAGATTATAATATGAATGAAATTGCATGAGACTGATCACTGTTCCACAATAAAATGCTGCCCCATACTTAAGAAATGGTTTGTAAAAATGATTCAATGCCATTACATAGTACAACCATAACCAAAGACTCTTCACATCCTTCCCATTCCATATTCTGTGGTTGTGATGGTATGTCCTCTAGACTACTCTTGCCTGCTCATGGGGATTGCAACCCCATACAAAAATACATAATGGATGACATGCTTTTTTCTACATTTTTGTTCCAATTCTGATTGGTTTCATCAATGAGAGAAGGGTCTTTCTCTGCTTCCTTGAATTGTAACCTACTTCTGTAGTTTTCAAATTCTTTATCATCCATCTCACCCAGAATTTATTCCACTTGATCAATAAATGTATGTATGCTCTCTTGCAAATATGGTGGGCTATGCTTGGAAGACTTGAACATGGAAACACAAACCCAAGCACTCAATGTGTCATTCAAGTGCCATCTGGCTGATGCCATCAACAACCTCAAACCAATGGTTAAACATGAAAATAAAGCATCCTCACATCCAAATTTACTCATGCATCTACTACTGCTCACCTCATTACTATTCTTCATGCTATGACAATCTAGTGACTGTCACCTTGTGACTATCCATTAGTCTTGAATGTTGTCTTATTGAATATCTTTCCTTCAAATTTATGGTCCTTTGGTGAAATGATAACCACAAGAAATCGTCAAGTGTTTCACACAGGTATTTACCCTTTTTTGAAGGAAACATTGCACTTATAACATGAAATACATAACCTCATTGACATAGATGATTATCGTCAAGCGTTAGAGTGATCACTATATGTTCCCTTCTTTTGTTCTATTTCTAGTGAAAAGAACTAAATTCATTGCTCTAAATTTCTCTCTCATAAACTACTATTGAGGTTACTTTTTGACTTCATTGTATAAAATTTCATATCTTCTTTGACCATCAGATAGTGATGAGTGTCCTCTCTCTATTTATCTTTTGTATCCCTTTCTTGGATGTGCATTTAATCATAACTAAGAAGCATCAATGTCTTCATACTCTTCATTTGACTATGTTGACCTTGGACTGTCTCTTCACTTGTAAGGACTGCCTACTAGCAACTTGACTATCCCTTCTTAGTTGTCCATTCTTTAATGTTACAACTCATAGCACTACCCAAACAAGGTTATTAAGGGTTTTCATCTCTTGTCCTATGATAGTGACACCTAAGATGATGGTACTGCCCCTCTCTATTGGACTTTGCTCCCTTCTGCACTGAAGACTTGCACTTACAAAGGTCTTCCTTCCTATCAAAGGTTGTCTCTATTATAGAGGTTGTTGTCTCCTAATCTATTTTTCCTTGTAAAGCATCTATGGCTCTTAAATGCCCTAATCACAGTCCTCTTTATTTTCTTTTATCTTTTCTTTTCTTTGCTACCTCAAGATAGAATCTCTTTCTGTAAATTTCAACATCCTTTACATTTTCGTTCTTTTCACTATCATGGCATTTGTCCTCCACACTTGGCACCATTTCTCAAAAATCAAGGGTTTTGAACAACTATTATACCCTTTTACTTGCAAGGTTTGAGGGGGATGTCACTCACATAGGACTGTCCTTAATCTACATTGCTTTTTTCTTTGATACAACATCAAAAATTCTATAGACTAGGACTCATGATGCCTTGATCACAATTCTACCCCTCTCATGCTTGTACTTGCTCCTTTTGTTTCTCTTGAAATTCTTATATAAGCATTTCTCATTGTTTCATTTTTTGCAAAAGCAGGGTGACTTTCTAATCTTAGTTTGCATTACTCTAGACATAATGGATGCTTCCCTATCTTTTGATGCCCCTAATATGGCATTGGTGACTTCCCTCCTCATGATTTAATCATTAATACATGCATTCATGGTGAATTTTCCTATCATGAGATGTAGCATGATTTATTGTTGTCCTGTAGCATGAGAGGTAGCATTCATTTTCCTATAGGACTGTCCCAATATTCATGATTTCCCTAAAAATTGCTTGTTGTGCCACAAGTTTTTTACTTGGTCTTCACAACATTTCAGTCCTTTTGATCATGTGCAACAAACAAACACCACCTCCTCACTTTAATCCTAGTGGGTAGACACATGTCACCTATGCTGGTGACCTAAAAGCTCACCACCCTATGTGATGCGTGGCTGTCCAATAGGATTGAGGTGAGATGTGTTGGACAATGTCTTGAAATGTTCCTTCTTGCTGCCCCATGATGGCTTCAGGCATGCCTTGATTTCTCCTTCATTATTTTAAGAGATGCATAATTGAACTTGATGTATCTATAATTGAACTTGATGCATCACTGAAATCATTTAATTCTTTTAATAAAATGGATCCTGGATCCACTTAAGATGATTGTAAGACATGTCCAACAAAATGTACCTTCCTTTTGACATGATCTGGTAGCCTATGACTGATTCATTGTGAAAAGATGAAGTGTGAATTTCCTGACAACTCACATTATGTGTTGCATCTTTTGAATCTGATAATGAAAGTTGATCAACTGGTGTGATTCCATATTGATTTAATGAATTAATAGCATGTCTATCATTGATTTGATCAAGTTGCTCAATTTCCCATCCCTCTTAAAACATTAGAGGGTAGCATGTTGAGCTCTACCCTTGTGGGAGTCACATTTCACCTGCACATGCTGTAATTAAATGAATTAGAACAGTAACAAGACTTGTCCTAAATCTGCAAAAGGAACAAACAATTAGGTAAACAAAGCATATCATAGGTGTGTTTGATCACTCCTTTAGACATTAGATTACATGTTTATGGATGTTTTTCATATAATTTTGATCAGGGATCATTCATTTCTCTAACAACACTATTTTTATCTAGTGTAGGAAACCTAGGAGTAGTGAGGAGGATGTCAAACAGAAGTAGAGCAGCGGGAAGGATTGAGATGATGCAAGGCCAAGCCAATGGGATTCATCATTCTAGTAGGAAATGATGGGTCCCTTTTCATTTTATATGCAATTTATTTTTTGTTATCTATATGTGTATAATCTCTTCTTTATAAGCATTAGAATAGCTAGTCCCTTGGCTTGTGAGGGACATTTATATGCTCATGATTATCAATAAAGATCACATTTGCAATACATATTGGTTCTCTTTCTTATTTGTCTGTAATTGCAACACTGGAATAAAAGGCAATCTATTTTTGACAATCTCTTTCATGCATATTGATGAACTTAGCAGAATATAATGTATGTTTTAATGTTTAAATGAAAACACAACCTAATTTCAGTTGAAAGCTAAAAACTAGGTAACACTCTTCAAAATCATGATTTAACCAAAAAGACTTGAAAAATTCATCTTATACACCATTGAACTTACCCTTAAACACATTAAATGTGGTAGACACCAAAAAGTTGTTCAAAACAGTCTTCTTATTACAAAAATCCCTTATTCGGTCCACAAATCATCATACCAACATATTTTTCTCTGGTTCCTTTTCCAAAACGTCTGAATAATCATTCTTCACACTCCAACCACATGCTAGCCTCTAACACACCATTCTTCTAGGGGGTTTTTATAATTTTTGATAATACTCCCCCTAAGACCATGCTAGATCTAAATTATGAATAAGTCATATGTACCAGATGAGGGCATAGACACATCAAAAGTCTCAGGTTTTTCTTCTTCTTCTTCTTTCTTCTTCCATACCTTATCCTTCTCTTGCTTCATCTATTCTTTGTCAATCTTCTTTACCAGCTCACTCTTTTCTTTCGGAGAAAACTTCATTCCTTTCTTATTCTTATAGACTTTAGATACATGTCCAGGTTTGTTGTAGTTATAACAGATCACACTTTTCTGATTAAAATTTCCTCCATTATCCCTCGATCTACACTTATTTTTCTTGTGTCCAAATTTATTATAGGTAAAGCAGTAGCCATTAAAGAATTGATTCATTCTTCCTTCATTAAACCTATTCCTCATTATTGGATTGATCATTTTTACTTGAGATCTGCATTCTGGAGCCTTATGTCCAATCTTCCCACATTCAAAACATTTTCCAGAAAGAGAACCAAAAAACTGGTTATTCCTGGTCCTGCATTTAGTTGCTCTATGACCGTATTTGTTATAAGAAAAACAAACACCATCAAAAGAGGGGTATCTCTGTGCATTAGGCTCTCTCATAGGCGGTCTTCTTGCAAAATTCCTTCTTTGCTTCCTCTTGCCTTGATTATTTTTCACATCTTTAGAACTTTCACTAGTATCAACTCCCAAGCCACCTTTTTCTTTACATGGCTTCTGTCCTACAAGTAGTTCTTCAAGTTTACCAGAGCTAGATCTGGAATTATTTTCATGGATTTTAGCCTTCTCTAGTTCCACTCTTAAGTTTACTATCTCTTGCTCAAGTCTAGAACATTCATCAGACTTGTTCTGCACCATTGTATTCAGACATTCTTCAATCCCCTTCTTCTCTTCTACTACCACTTTTAGTCCAATTATCTTTGGTTTTAGCTGTTCACTTACTTCTCTATTTCTTTCCTTAAATTTCTCCAATTGTTCCTTTAGTTTTTGATCACATTCATTTGCTTCATCAAGATTCTCTTTTAGATCTCTATTTTCTCTTTCCACTTTATCAAGATCTTCAAGAGCAATTTGGAGTTCTCCTTTATCATCCATTCAACTAGCCTTCAGGATCCTCCTGAAGCAATTAAGCTCTTCACCAAGGAACCAAAAACTCTGATACCAATTGTTAAACAGGCACATGACAACTGAGAGGGGGGGTGAATTAGTTGTCACACAAATTCAAACTTAAAACTTTATCACTTATCAATTCTTCAACCACACTATTTTTTTATTAAATATGAGGATGAAACACAAATAATAGAAAGTAAATCAACACAATGAACACCAAATTTTTATGTGGAAAACCCAATAAAGGAAAAACCATGGTGAGGGTTAACTCACACTATATAGTATTTTCAAAAGAGGCTCACTACCAAAAGAAGGACTCACTATCCAAGTACAAAGGCTCACTACCTAAAAAAATGACTCATTGTCCAACAAGGAGGCTCACTTCCTACACAAGATTATAAAAAATAGAATAAGGCTTTACAACCGAAAATGAATTGGAAAGATGCACCAATCATGTGTTGATATAGTTCCAAAGATGCTCAGTATTCAAGCTTTACACCCTTCATTCTTCACTCATTTTTACATCAACTGTTGCCTTTCTGACACACCTTCACATTCATTACTCACTCACTATTTCTTTTATCTATTTACTATTGTCTACACACACTCTCTCTGCTCTTCAAAAATTGTTCACCATATATTTATATCCGATCTCCATCACAAGCATCAATTAGGTCGACCTAATTAGATGCCATTCATTTACAAAAGATATCAACTATCGGATCCAATAGGTCACAAAATATTTTCAAAATTTAATTTAACCATTAGCACATTACATTATGTCGGCTCAAACCAAGAAATAGATCACACATAAGTTTTCATATTATATCAAAATTAACTTAACAAGTCGGCCAGGAATAGTCTTCAATAGAATCAATAGAATAATGTCACTTCGTCGTAGGAGCACCAAAACACGGAATAACCTGATCATGCATGCCTTTAATATTCATAAGTAATCTCCCAAAACTGTAATAATTTTTTTTCAATTGCAGAGAAATGTAGACTTGAATACCAGAAAGACACCAAAAATACTGGATCAACCACCGGAGAGGATAAGCCAGTTATACACACTGGTTTTAGAGTACCAAACCAAGCTACCAACATGGTGACATCAATGACAACATATAGATAACCTACTCATTCTTCCAATAGACACCAAATAAGATCTAAACCAACAAACCTTTATCTGTACACCAAATTCATAATACATGGACCTCATCACATGATGCCATCTAAAATTCCTACTCAATTGACATCTGGAAGCTTATCTTCAACATCATATCACAAAAGATTCATCCATAGAGGAATGTAGAATCTCCCACATCGACACACTATATAGAAAATGATTGTTTTATACCAAGTTGAACTCTATCATTCATATCTCCCAAAATTCTTTGCCAAACCAAATGAAATATTGGATTTAGAATCTTATACTAAAAAAAAATTAGGTTAGAGTTGTAGAGAAAAATATTCATTTGCAGAGTGGTGTGGACCCAAAAGTCGATACTCTATAACCCTAAACTAGCAGGTTTTCCACTTAGTCAAATTTCTACATCTCTGCAATTTTTGGAGCAACTCAACTTGCACAAATGTCTTCCATAATACCTTTGAAACATGTTAGGATGATCCAAAATAGTGTTGACATCAATGACACAATGTACCCTATATTATGTACATATCATGCTCATATTTCCAGTACTGCATCATTAATGACAATCTCCTCAATCTTCCAACAAAATTCATTTGATAAAGGCATTTGAGATGGAGTAGAGCAACGGGAAAAGAATTAAAAGTGTTCAAGGTGAATTGAGATTCAGTGCATTGAAATCCTAGTTCGGTGAGCGAAGAAAAAGGAATTGAAAAATCTTGTTTACGCTAGTTTTCGAAGAACTTTTTTGGAAAAGTAGTTTAACTCTACTTTGCAATGGCTACACCGAGGGTTTTTTAGGTAAGAGAGAAATCATAACCTAAATTCAAGAAATATCCCACGAAATCCATAGAAGATGACCCGTTGGGCGCATTTTATCATATTCTGTATGGGGTTTTGTCAATTGAAGATATTAGGATCTATATTCATGGGAAAATGAATGAATACCCTCACATTAAGTTAGGATATTTGTGGGAAAGTGAGCTAACTAGAGATGATTTCGCCCTAAAAAAAGAGTATAAAAACCTAGTTGTGAAGAAACTAGATGTATGACAATGGTTTTTGAAAATTTTCTATGAGGGAAATTGGGTTATAATGGAGTTAGAAGAATTCATGATTAGTTTGTTTGGACTGATATACCTGGTATGATAACCAAGGAAGTGATAAGAGAGGTTACCAATTTATGCTCCAAAAAACCCATTCCTATTTTGAAATATGTCAAAAATGAAGTGGCTATGGAACTTACTGGTGCTACTTATGGCAAGAGATCCCTAACCATCAATGCTATAAAAAATATTGCTGTTAGGTATGTTGCAATGGTTATTAGATACAAGATATACTTTACCAATAGGGAAAATTCAGTCACTTGCACTGCAACTAATGTGGCATATGAAATGGTTGAAAAGGGTGAAGCTTATGATCTTTATGAGTTTCTTAGGAAAAAAATGATGGAGAACCTGAAGCAAACAAAGGAGAAGAAGTATGCATTTAAATATGAAACTTTGGTTATGTGTTTGTTATTTTATTTCTTAAAGGAGCTTCCTAGGACTAGAAGTGTAACCTAGTTGAAAGGAAGACCAGTTGCCCACTAGATCACAAATTTCATGCGAAGTATTGGAGATGTTAAATAACAAGATGAGGCTCTTGCTGCTTTCTTTGTTGTTTTTCAAAAGAGAATGCATGAAAGGGACATGATACCTAGAAAAATGGTTGAAAAATATCAAAATGACATCACTTTCCTAGTGTCAACAGATGAGTGTATGATGGAAGTAGTGGAATCAAGGATAGTGTGGATCCTTGCACTAGGATATGAGATCAATGAATAGGAAATCATTGGTTATGCTAATATTTTGTAAAGAGTCCGAAGGACACCACCAAGGAAAGTAGGACATATGAAGAAAAATTCATAGAAGTGCACATAGAACAAAATATACCAATTATTTAGAAGAAGGTTAGGAAGATAGTGGAAGAGATTGTAGAGGAAATGGGTGTGTCAAAGGAATGAATGCAACATTTAAGAGAAGAAAAGCTAAGGAAAATTCAAGTGGTTCAAGAGCAACCACAAGAAGATTTGTAGAACAACTACCACTCCTCTGACTATCTAGAAGTCCTTTGAGACTATAACTTCTACTGGTGATAAGAGGAAAACAACTTCTAGTCCTTCAATAAGGGAAAAATCCCCTCTGGTTATGCAAACCACAAGAGTTGAGAAGAAGAAAAATGCTACTACTGCACCACCTGCTGCCCCTACCAGAAGAAGAGTTTGGAAAAAGGAAATGAGAGAGAAGGGTATAGGCATCAATGTAGCAATAGAAGAAGAAGAAATAGAATAAGAAAGACAAAAAATGGTCCACAGGAGAAGAAGTACAATGTTTCACAAAGTGAAGCTAGTGGAAAAAGAAGAAGAGTTGATATAATTGACATAGAAAGGGAAGAGTAAGTAGAAAAAGAAAAGGAAGAATTTTTGATAAACATGAGGGAAAAGAAGAAGGAATCCAAGAAGGATTCTCTAGAGAAGAAAGGAAAAGAAACAAGTCAAAAGAAGACTTTGGGTAAAAGAAAAGTAAAAGAACAAACAAAAATAGTAAGGCCACCACATTATTCACCTAGATGAGAATGGATAGGAGGCATTATTCATATGCAGAATATCAAGAAGCAAATACTTGAAGACTCATGGAATATTTTGCTGGAAAGAAGGAAAGAAGCTATAGAAAAAGAAGCAAGGCATAAAGAAGAAGCATTAGAAAGAATAAGTGCTCCTCTCTCTAAGGATGAAAAAGGAACATTGGCTACAGGGTGCTGCCACAATAGTGGTTTACAATTTTCGGGAGATCTTGATTTTTGCTGAAATCACATATTTTTAGAAAATATAACGATTTAAGCATTGAAAAGTTCCATTTAAAGGATTCCAATTGAAGAGGGTTTGATCAAACCACCTTAGACCAAGCCCCCTTGGATAGAACCCTGCTAGTTTTAAACCCGGAGTCTCCTTTACAATAACAAAATGCTGATACTTTTGATTTATTGGGGGATCAAATGAATTCATTTAAAATTTATTTTTTTGTAAGAATGAGACCTTATTATAAGCTTCCAAAAAATTATAATTTTAATTAAATTAATTTGATTATTATATTTATTTTTTATTTCTTGTGAAGTACATTTTTCACCAAAAAACAATACATATGTGGAAAAATAGCAAATTATCAATTTTTTTTTGAAAAATATGAGTGATATTGAAGTCCTTGATCCAACATGGAAGTTATTTTGACTGGTAAACTTTGAAAGGAACCAAGTGGAAGCACTATAGTTACAAATCTAAAAAAGAATTAGAATTTTATCCTTCATGGAAAAAAAGTTATGTGTTATACGGTGAGTGTCACTTTTTAAAAATGTTGTTTTATGAAAAAAATATAGTTTTTGAGGGAGATGGAAAAAAAGTACAATCTGATTCCAAAAATTTTGAAAAAATATTTTTAGAATCTATAGACAAAATCTCACAAAACTCTAGTTTGCATCATCTTCAAATTCCTCATGGTTTAGCGGCTATAAGTGCCCGAAAGTGAAGATTTAGTTAAAAAAAATTATTTTAGTGTCCAGTTTGGCCAAAAATAGTAAACCACTATTGTAGGATCACTTGTACAGTATACAACAAGGAGCTAAGGACAAAGCAAGGGGTAACTACCCTTATGGGAAGAGACTAAAGAAATCTTGAAAGGATTAGGAAGGAAAGGAATGAAAAAGCTAAGGAGATAGCACAAAAGCTGGGAATGATACCAGAAGATAGGGAAGAAATGAATGTAGATACCCTTGTGCTAGAATAAAATAATGAAGATGTAAAAAAAATTGATGCTCAACATGAGCATGATACAAATGAAGAATCTACACTAAAAAACATTCCTCCGAAAGTGGAGAACATGACATAAAGAAATGATGAGGATGTAGTGATTAGAGAAGACATTGCAAAGGAAAACATCACTTTTCCTCCGGTACAAGAAGTTACTCCTCTAGTTAACACTGAGAACAATGTAGAGGAAGAAAACAAGGATGATAACGAAGAGAATGTTGATGTGGAGAAGGAAGAAGAACATGAAAAGGAAGGTGAAAAGCAAGATGAGGTTGCATTTGGAGATGCACAAATAGAAACAAAAAATCTAGTAAACTCTGGAATTGCTCAAGAATCAAGAGGAAAGATTGTGGAAACAACAAAGGTTTTTGGTGAATCCTTTGACTCCTTTAGAGATTTCTTGAAAAATATTTTTGAGTATGCAACCCAAATTCCAACCTATTGTATCATCATAGTTGCTGCAATTGCCGATGTAACAAGGTAGTGTAGACTTGGATAAGATCTCTCCCCTTCATAAGATACAATTGGGAGATGTGTTTTATGCATCTATGGGGAAATAAATTATTGAGACACACCATAAAAGTGGTGAATTGATGCAAGAAGCAGTGAAATCACTACAAGAGACCATACTTGGTGCAAATATTGACACATCGCTATCTAGTATGGAGAACCTAAAATTAATAATTGATTCCTTTAAGGTATATTCCTTTAGTATTAAAGAAGAAGTAGAGAAAGAGGTTGAGAAAAGAATAAATGACAAGAAAATGTTGGAAATGATTGAGAAATATGCCATTGCACATAAAAAGTTTTTAGAATTGTTGAAGGAGGCTGAATGGTGGATTGATGAGGCAAAGGCTCTATATCAATATGTCATGAAATGTCCCAGAGCCACACATAGCATAATAAAGGAGATGGAATCTATTGAGTCTCAAATTAATACTACATCAAGTGCCTATGATCTAGTAGTCGACCTAACTGGAGATACAAGGAATGAAATAGAGGGATTACATAAGAAATTCTTTCAACTACAAGCCCAAAAAGAACACATCATCCTACAATTTGGAGAAATAAGGGATCTTGTCAATCCCAAACTCCTACTTGTTTCAAAATCTCTTTTGAGTGCAGACAAATCCAAGCAAATGAATTTGATACTTGACACTCCAGAAGAAGGAGAAGAGCTACTTATGGAATTTGAAACATAGTGTAGATTACTTGTGGTAGCTAAGAAAGATTGGGAAGAAGGTAGGATAGAATGGTAGGCCCATTTGCAAAATTTGTAGGTGTCAACAACCTTCGGTTGACATATTTCTCATTTCTTTTTATGCATTTCAATATTTATGTTCAAATTCTTTGTACATATGTAGACTATTAGTGTTGTTTCTAGTACAATTTTTTGTTATTGCTCCGGTTCATGACTCAAGGGGATTCAATCCATTCTTTTTAGTTTTTATATATGCACATATTTCTCAGGGGGAGTTCTAGTAAAAGTCATAATAGTTGTATAGGCACCCTTTTCCCTTGATGTCAAAGGGGGATAATGATTTGGAGAATATTTTTTAGATTTTGGCATATTGCCATCAATGACAAGAGAAGAGATTTTTAGAAGTTTAGGGAGATTGTTGGAAGAATGTTTGATGATGTTGTTTGGAAACATGAGCATGAAAGGTATATAACGATGTGTTGCAGTGTTTTCATTAATGTCAACATTGTAACTTATGTGAATATTTTGGTTGCAGATCATTTTAATAAGTTCTAATAAGTTTTTGAGTTGTTAAGGAAGATATATTTTCAAGATGGTTTAATCTGGAAAAATAAGTTATGTGGGAAATTGACTGTGTGTCAATTCAACTAATTCACGGTAACAAAGCATCTGTGTTTGGGTCAGCACCACTCCACAAATAAAGGTTTCAATCTGCACTTCTAACATTATTTTGATGGATGTTATTTGTATCTAATTCTAAGATTTAATTATGTTTTGATAAGTGGTTTGAGAGATATGAGTAACAGAGTTCAGCCTAGCAAAGTATAGTTATTCTTTGTATAGTGCAATTATGTGGGAGATTTGCACCTCTCCGTAGATGAGTCTTTGGCTTTGCACTTTTAAGGATGAGCTTCTATATGGTAGTAGAGTGTAGATTCCAATTGGCATCAAGTTTTGAGGTCCACGTGTCAAGATGTGGATACATCATAGAAGGATTCTATTATTAGGCCTTATGCTGTGCCGACCTGACAAGTTTGAAGGTATGCGAAGGATAAATAAGTGTTGGAACTTCTTATGTGGGATCTAATATGGGTTCATGCTGACCTATTTTAAGTTTCTTTAAGATTTGAATTGTGGCACATAAGTGTGGATGAAATCTTTTGGAGATGACAAGTTATATTTTGGGTGTTACATCTAATTAGGAAGACCTAATTGATGTTAGAGTTGATTTGGATATATGTTAGATCTTTTTTGTGTTTTGATTGACATGAATATATGATGTGTGCTACAAAGATTCTACATGCAAATATTATCAGAGTAGTATGAATTTAAGTTGTGAATGTTGAGTAGAAGATTAAAGTGATGCAAATGCAGAGGAAAGAAGAGTGTTAGATCTGATTTAAATGAAGTGTGCAAAGTAGTTTATTGAGCTTCATTGGAACAATATTTCATGCATATGAAAGATGCAATTGTAATAGTTCAAAATAGGCTATGAGCCACCATCTCTCTTCTATCTTTTTCTCTGCGGACAATGAGTCCACCTACAATATGCACTTCTGTAAATATACTATAACCGGTTATAATATATTGTGAGCTAATCCTCATCGTTGTTTTCCAATTTTTGGTTTTCCACATAAAAAATCCCAATGTTCATGTGTTATGTGGTGTTGTTAATGTTTCATGCTTGATTTATTTATTACTGTTGAATATGCTTTGGTGATTGGATGTTTAATGTATGAATAGTTTAAGAGAATAATGATTCACCCTCCTCTCAATATTCTAGGTGTTCAACAAGTTTTCCACATTCTTTATTGATTGGACATGTAACTAATTTAATTGTGGCACCATCTTCCATGGGCATGGTGACACATGACCATATTTGAGAGACACCATAATCATACATCTTGATCTTTCTTCCTAATAATTCCTATCTGGAATTAAAATCATTCCTACATCTATACTTGTTTTTTCTTCATCCCAAGGGGATGAATGTTTTTTGTAACTATTGGATCTTATTTTGACTTCAAGCATCCATCATTGGTGTAGGAGATTACACATTTTTGGGGACTATATAGTCTCTCCTTTTCCCTATTATAGGGGATCATCAATGTATATTAGTGATAGAGGTAGTTATTGTGGGTTCATATTGATTCATCTTTCTTCTTTATTTCAATTTCTTCTTTTCTTTCTTTGGGAGAGGAGTTTTTTCCTACTAGGTTTACTCCCTTTCTTTGTTTGTGAGAAATTGCATTTGTACATGGTTATATAACATGAATTAGTAATTGAGATCCATCCAATCATCATTGTATCATCTTTGCAATTATTTAATTTCTTCCTAAGTTGTACTTAAGGGGGGGTGTTGTTGTGAACAAGGGTATTTCTTATCCAATTTCCCTTTTGTGGTGTAAAAACCACATAATTTCTAACTAGTTATTAGTTAGGTACTATTCACACATGTTCACATGCTAAGTTTACAAGTTAGGGAGTTAGGAATATTTATAGAAATCTAGTAAACATGTGGTCTTATCCCCTACGTCACATGACGTAGGATTAAGACACTTATAGTCATCTTAGTTTTTCTTATGTCTCAAGATAAAGAAAAGTGTTGTAAAAATACATAATAATTAGACAAAAATAAAATAAAAACCTATATTAACAACCCCACTTAATCATATCTTAGGTGAGTGAAAGATGGATCCTAATAAATTTGTAGCTTGTTGAGGTACTCATGTGTAGATAATAATACCCCTATAGAGAAGAATCTCCCACAATAAAAGAGATACATAATAAAATCCAACAAAGAGAGTATAGAGATAAAAGTAGGTATCTCTCCAAGATGTAGACTCTTGCACCCCAATAAAGATCATAGGTGGAAAAAAATAATTTTCGCAAAGGTTAAATGGTGAAGATGTTGGAAATTTTCTTAGTAGTCAACTAGTAGCATTGATCAATGAGCTATCCACGAATAATATCCAAAATATAGTGAATGTGAATCTCTATGTGCTCGGTCCACTTATGGTAGCCCATGTTTTATGGAACCTAAATAACACTTATATTCTCACAAAATATTATAGATTATGGATGAAACTCAATACTAGAATTGCTTAGAACTTAGTGGTAGAATTCACAACCCATAATACTCAATATCAATGGAATATAGAGAAAATAACATGTTACTTCTTGCTTGACCAACATATAGGGCTTAGACCAAGTGAGAAGTAGCTTGAGGTGGACTAATGATCCCTAGAATCACTTACCCAATTTGAATTAGTATACCAACTAAGTCAATATCAATACCTTATAAATTACAAATCTCAATATTATGAGTGGCATCTACATAATAGAGAGTCCACTTAGGTGCCTTTCATTGTAACTCATACTTTTACTTTTATATATATTAAGAGATCATGCAAACAAAATATGAAATGTTAAGTTATATGTAAGTTAGATATTTGAGGCTTTCAACAAGATATTACTAAAAAGAAGAATCAAAAAGTATATTGAAGAACACTATGCTTCAACTTTGAGTCTAAAAATAAATGAAGTTGGAGAAGGCTAGTAGTGAATGAAGAGGAACCATCAACACAACTCAAGTGCATACTTGGATTGTACACTAGTAATCATAAATGCAGACATCTATGATAATGTATACATTATATGTACACTAGTAGTGTCAGATAAATGAGCTGTGAAGATATTACTAAAAATTAATACCCTTATCACACGTTTGTGCTCATTAGGCCTTTGCATCTAAAAATAAATGAAGTTGGAGAAGGCTAGTAGTGAATGAAGAGGAACCATCAACACAACTCAAGTGCATACTTGGATTGTACACTAGTAATCATAAATGCAGACTGTGATATATCTATGATAATGAAATTATCATACCCTTATCACACGTTTGTGCTCATTAGGCCTTTGCATGTTTGTGTTCTTTTTACACTATTTTGACCCCTTTTGCTTAGCCTATGTCAGATTGGTAGCCATGTCCTAGAGTTTTTTCTTTTTTAACCCCTTTTGTGTGTCCATATATATTTTTAATTTATTTTTAATTTTAATCTTATTTCAATCCTAGATTTGTGATCTTCTATGATCCCTTACCCTCACCTCGACAACCTTTTTAAACAATTTTTATGAGAACATATCCATTAAACCAAGAACCCTAATTACCTTTGAGTAGCTCGATACTTCATTTTCATGCTTAGTTCAATTATTCAAGATTTACAATCCTTATCATGCACCTCTAATGAAAATTTCATTTCTAGGGCTTCGATCAATGCTTACCACTTGAGAAAATGACGGTGAAAAATAAAAAATCTCCAATCAAGATAAATTTTTTCATATACTTAATTTTGTGATGATGCACATGGCCCCCGACATTTTTAGCTCAATATATGATCTAAAAAAATAAAATTTATAAGGCCACCAAAGCATCTTTTAACAATAGTTTTACCAAATTTCAAACTCGAGCAATTCAAATATTTTTTTCTCACATTGAATGACCTCATTTTAGAGTGATTTAAAAAAAAAGAGAATAAGGTTTAATAAAAATTAAGTGGAAAGATATTATAGTGCACATTGTAGTGTATAGATCTAAAACAATTTACCTAGGTAGTTATTTCTAATGTTTTTACAATACCTAGGCTAGAGTTTGTAGCTAATTATTTTTATTTTAAGAAATTTACTAGCATATCTTCTTGTCTTGCTCAAATATGATGAATTCCTCACTAGATGTATTATGACTTTTGCACCATAATGTATAAGATACTACAAACTCATACATAGATCTATCTACAATCAAGAATACTTTTGTATTAATCTCTTTTAATTTTCTCTCCTTGAATGAATAGATATAGGTGTATATATAGGCACATGTCCCCTAACATCTATACTATTTGTAGAATCACATACATAAATCTTATTATATTGTGGATTTTCTCATAATAAATTGCAAGCCACTTGTATTCTAAAATACATCGCGTCTCTAAATAAAATCTATGCATGACTATCCCTAGTTGTGTGGATGCAGGCTTACTAAACCATGCACCTTCTATCTTAATTAAACACTCTTTGTGTCACATATACAATATATGACTTTATTGTGACATCCACAATATTGGTAGAGTTCAATGACCAAAGGCACAAATTTAATTACAAGGATGTTAGAATTAGATGCTCTTTGTGCAAAGAACATCATATTTAAGAATAAAGTCATTATACTTACACACAAGAGTGTGATCATTATACATGATTTATTCTTATGCATGATTGTCTAACCATATTTTAAATTTTACAATAAATTTTAAACAAACCTAAAAAAATATATATATGTATATAAAACATTTCATTGTTTAACTATATCCCGGCCATGAAAATCAACGCCCATAGGTAGGAACAAATTTGTAATGTTATCATCTGTGAACTCTGAAAATGTCCGATGGTCGGCGTACTTTACAAGCTTGAAATATCGGTGTGTAAGTACGAATTTGTACAAATATCTCCCGTACTTACAGTAAAAGACAGAATGTGAAAAACATACGCCGATCCTTTCGCTACTCACGCCCTTTATTTAAATACTTTGTTCTTTTTGTTATTTCCGTCTATTCTCGTTTCGCCACCACCTAAATATACCTTGGGATTTCAGTCTGCGGTCGGTCCGAGGTAATTCAGAAAATTCGATTTGGCATTAAAAATATAGTGCTCACTACCTTCCTTAGCTTATACTGCTCTCTCATAAGTATTGAAGGAGTACAGAAATTTATTTGGGGATGAAGTTTGGGAAATGGGTTGAGGTTTTATTGGAGAAAACTTTATCAGAATGGAGAGATTATTATATTTCTTATAGTCTTCTTAAGAAACAAATCAAATTAATTGAAGTTACATGAAGTGATATAATTACAGGAGAGCAGAATCAAGAGTTTTTGAATACATATGAAGTGGACTTCATCAATTTGCTTAATGTTGAATTAGACAAGATCAATATATTCATGGAGGAGAAGAGTAAAGACTGCCATATTCGTTTACAGGTTTTGGTTTCTTACTTTCAAACTTTGAATTAATTATCAAATTATGTTTTGATTAGTTTTTTCCAATGCGAACCCTTGAGCATATAAGATGGATACTGGTTCTTCTGAATCGTTATTTAAAAGTCAAGCAACACTAGAATATGAAATACTTAATTTAATTTAATCTTGAAGAATAGCATCTGACTTTTGATATATAATCAGACACTCAAAGAAAGGATTGAAAAGGTTAAGAATATTTATAGACAAGCAATGGTAATGTCCACTCAGGAAAGAGAGGAAGTAATTTTACTTGGCAAAGATTTGGTAAACCTTGATGGGGAGTTAGTTCTTCTAGAGAACTATAGTGTATGGAATTTTACAGGTATTGTTTTGAAACAAACACTTACTAAAAACTCTTTTATGAATGAGTGTGATCGTTTTTATTTAAGATATTCAAAGATTTGGATTAAAATAATTGTTAGCTATTAAGTTCTTTATATATAGCTTACTAAAATTTTGAAATATGTGTATAGGGTTTCGAAAAATTGTGAAGAAGTATCATAGAAGAATTGGTGCTTTCAAGGGAGAGCATTGCATTCCATGGGAGAAATGTCAACCACTCTCTTCTAATGAATTTATATTAAATAAATCAAGTGAATGTAAAAGAATTTTGCAATGCTTCTTTTCTGTATTGTTCTTTGCAAATAACGATGATCTTATTAGCATTAGGACAAGCATGTTTCAGAAATGAGAATGAGCAAAATGTACATGAAAGCTCAGTGGCCGCTTTAGAAATTCTAAAAGAGATGACCAAATTCAACTCTACATATGATAGCATAATATAGATATGAATTACAATATTTTTATTACAATTGTGTTGTTCTTTCTTCTTTATATAATAGGATATAGAATTTTATTAATTTATTGAAGCTTTTATAGATGTTTGGTGTGTCTATCTATAAGGTCATTTTTGTCCATACTATATGCTTGTCTATTTTTTTTTCAAGGATAAGGAGCAAAATTCAATTAATTCAAGAAAACATTTGATTCTCTATTAGCTTTAATTAAAAATTCTCTCTTTTAGTATAAGGTAATGATTCATATGGATTATAATTGTAAGAAAAAAATGTATTTAATTGAGTAATACTTAATCTAGCTTGAAATAATATAAATTTAGTTTAACCATCTCTTATTGAACCTAGTCAAGTATTCTTGACATTACATGGTGCTTAGTGGTAGGATGAGGTTCGGTTGAAGATGATTCATTTGAACCACCTTTGATTGAGTCCCCTTCAGTGATTTCCTATTAAAGATAGGGCTTTCCAAAATTTTATAGCACTTTTTACCACAAAACAAATATGAGACCTCCTTTTGCTTAAATATGGTCAATTAGATAAGGAATATTGCACCAAATATTTGGTCACACCATTAGCTTGTTGGTGTAAATTCATGATCTAATTCATGAGTCTCTAATGATAACATTCCTATATTTTGATGAGAAGGATCTCCTAATCATGACAACTTAGTTAAGAGAAAGTTCTAACCCTTATCAACAATGTAGGGTGGATTCCAAATCTAATTTAGGTCATTTAATGTTATTCTAGACCAATATTCATGAATAATAGTAAATGGAAAACTAGAAATGGCCATTGAATTTTAGTAAATGGAAAAATAGAAATGAATAATAGTAAATGGAAAAATAGAAATGAATAATAGTAAATGACAAAATAGAAATGACCATTGAATTTTTGATTTCCTTTGTCTTTATTCATTTTTATTCTTTAAGTTAATTTCTCTCTCTCTCTCTCTATATATATATAGATGTGTATCTAATACACACACACATATACATCTTTATATATACATATGTATACATATAAACATACACACACACACACATACATATAAACATACACACGCATATACATACACACACACATATACATACATACATACATACATGCACACACATATATAACGATCACTCATAACAAAAGTATATGTCATATCACCCAAGTAGGATGATGACACTAATGAGTTGTGTTAGTTCTTTCATATTTTCATGCCCCCATTTCATTTCTCACCATTTATTTGTTATATTCAGGATGTGCTTTAGTCATTATATTCATTCCTTTCTTTAGGCCTAAGTACCCAAGTTGAAAAGCTAAAATTTGACTAAGTTTGGGGCTTATTTGAGGTTTGTACCTTCTAAAACTCTTAATTGGGCATCTCTTGTTCAAATTTGAAGAAACATGAGTGAAAATTGGCTAAGTTATGCACTTGTGAGATTTGTATCTTCAACTAGCCTTTTTTGAAGATTTGCTACTGAATTGGTCCAACTCTTTTCAATTGGCTCCTAATTGTTTTCCCACATGACCGATACCAAGTGGTTTCTCTATATCTACAAGCATATATTGGTCAATTGAGCCAAACTATTTTTAACCAGTCCAATAATGTTAGCTAGTTCAGTTATCTTTCTACAAACAACCATCATCAATTTGGTTTTTCATATTTGCAAGAACCTAGTGGCCAACTAACCTTGCAAAAAAGGATAAGTAAACTAGTTTATTGCTCAATAATTTTGTTTTAGTGGTGGGATGATGTCTTGTAATGCTCCAAAAGAGGTAGATGTCTTGTAAGGTTCAACTGGAAGTGGATAGTACACATAGTTTGGATGACTTTGAATGCTGATGTTATCATGGTGCCCTATGTGGGTATTTCCAATTGAACTTGAAATTTACATGCAATTATTTAGAGAATAGGTTTAGTAGTGAGTTGGGTTCCACAAAAGGTTCTAACATGATTAAAAAATTGCTTGAATGCAAGTAGATTTATGTGAACCAGTTCATTGTTCAATAGGTGCAATTCTGATAGAGGTCTTGGTCTCGCATGGACCCAATTGAGGTCCTATTTCTACATGTTTATATACTAGTGGATGTTTCATAATTGTCAGTAGGAGGTTGAATTTTTGCAAAGGCCAAAAAGAGGAATAAGAAGACAAAATAGAAAAAGGTAAGTGAAATAGTTACTTTTATTTTAAGTAGTACATGAGATCTCCACAAGTGAAGGTTTGTGAGCATATTCAAGTGAACATGCTATGTGGGAATGAGTTACATAATAGGTTTTGGGCTAGTTGACCATGTGTGTTTCACTAGTTCTTGATGAACCTTCGAACCTCGACGAAGGAAGAATAGAAGGCAACTAGAAAGGAAGGGAACAATGAAAAATAAAAGGAAAATTCAAAGTGTTGGAGGTTTTGAGTGTTCTAGGAACACTTAAAACCATTGATTAGTTCTACTTCCTACCCCAAGGCTAGATAGTTAAGGGAAAAGTAAAAGAGAAAAAAGGTGCAATCAGAAACTAAGGTTAAAAAGAGTTAAGAAGAAAAAATATAGAGCTTTCACTTGTTTCAAGAACATCTAGAACTACCAATGAGTTCTAGTTCCTATTTGAAGATTTGATTAATACTAGATTCATTCCTCACCATTGTCAAATCTTCAAAAACATATTAGATTTTCGATTAAAGTGTGGAGTGCATCATTCTCATTGCACCAAAGGGAAAATTTTGTGTCTCTAACTGAATAAGTTACATATAAGGGGTTGTAATTGTGGATGTATTATAGAAAGAAGGGGATTTTTTTTAAAAATTCAAGGGGCATGTGTCAACTTCTCATTGACATGCAAAATAATGATTAGCCTTTAAAACAAGATTTATAATCAATTGTAAAGTGTCTGTGAGTCTTGAAAGTTTGAAATGTTCGAAGGGTCCATGAGGTCGAAGGTGATTTAACTTGGGAGAATTCTGTAAAGGGGAGACCATTTTACTTCTGTTTTAGGCTAGAGTCCATGTCTATGAGTCATTCATGAATATAATAAATTGTCTTTTTATTTGAGGCTTATATTGAATATATATTGTACTACAATTTCCTTCTTTTGAAGTGTAAATTTTTTTAATATATAAGCAATAATATTATATTGATATATCAAAAAAGTTACATTATGTTACCCATCGGACTACAGAATTAGCATCCAAACACAACTGAGAAGGCTCAGCACTATATAGCACACACCAAACCCTAAACCAGACCCTCCCCATTGAATCACCATTAGACCATTTATACTCAAAATGACCACGCAGGGTCGATGAGATACAACCCTATACATTCTATTTACATGTAATGAGGACACCAAAATAGGGAGGACATAAGAAAAAACTAGCCGAAACCATTGATGATCTTACAGATTTAACAACATACATACAAAGCTTTACATATTAAACTTTACCATTCTCCTGCACAAAATTAATGAATACACCAACCCATTCAAAGTCCTGAATGGGCTCAAGATGAAGCATTTTCTTCAGGAAACTAACACCCTTGGCAGCCCGCTCTGGGCGCCCTGTCAGAGCTCCACCTTTTACATCCAGTAGAAAGAGAAAATTTAATAACCTCGCCTAGAACATAAAGCAATCCCATGTCACGAGGCTTGGGGATACAAATGCCCAGCGTGGCGACGTTTAGCACTTCCTCTAACCCACCCAAAAGCTCTAGTTTGAACATCCTCCGAGCTAATGCCTCCACATCTACCTTAGATAAATGCAGGTCCAAGAGAACAGCCACATACCTAGACGTAATGCTAGTATCAACTGGGTATCATTCCCCCTCTACGAGAAACTCTCTACGCAAAATCAATTTGACTGCACCAATCGATAAGAAATTTGACTCCAACAGAATACGTTTTTAACCTTAGCTTAGAGACTTCACCGAGGAAGGCAATCTGTATTCTAGCACTCACCAAATGAATAGGTGTATCCATGCCTCCACATACAACACACTCTACTGACATTCACACTATGAGCTTAGACTGCTCCACTATTTAAAGGGCCAGGTTAGATAAATCAAATGAACCAACTTAAAAAATGAAGCAAGCCGACCCTTTCGAGAGTACTTATAATCCCATAACATCCATTTGTCATGCAACCATCCAATTTTTGAGAGTGGCCTTAAGCCCTCTCACATGTGAAATGACAGTTCAAAAAATAATCCTCTCCCAAGTGTTAATTAACACATATTAATAGCTAATGTGGCTAGCACCACTCGTAATAACAATAAAAATTCTGTGCTAGGTTGTGTAATCATTGTCATGTATCAAATCTGAGGAATGTGAGTTATCGTGATGGCTATCGAGTCATATAAGAAATTGTGATTATCAAGGAATGGTGACCACAGAATGTAGTGCAAACCTGATGTGAACAACTTAGTGCAATAAAGGATCCCATGTGAAAAATTTAATCGTCTCATTGCCACTAAATAAATGAAGGATGCGTGATTTAAAATGACAAAACTAAAAACCTGCTTACACTTTTAATGAAGTCGTCCCTAACATCCGATCACACGACTTTCCACACCAACAATGTGGAAAGCAAGAATGGCCAATCGTTAGCCTATCAAATAGCTGGAAAATCCAAAAACACAGATTGCAATGTAATTGATGCATTTTGGAAATTTAAATTTCTTTCGTCCTTCTGCCAAAGAAACCCGCAGATCCTAGATCTCCAGAGTCCAAACCTAGCTATTGCAAAATTGCACTCGATATTGATGGTGGTTGATGGATTCAGATTGAAAGACATAAAACATAAATTCAGAAAATATAAACACATACAAACAAAAACATATAATTTGCTCAATTTGCTGTTGCACAATCTTCGTTGATTTATCGATTACATCATTACATATACTCAAAATGCTACAACATTCACATGATCACTTGATCATACAATCATCTTGATGCCTTGATTCATTACAAATGTCTCAATATATAAGTCTTTGAACATTTCCAGATCTTACTAGATTCTAGGCCGACTTATCACAAAACTAATTTTACATCTTAGGCCAACTTAACAATCATTTAATATTTATCACTTTATCTTATCTCAATCTTTATGTCTCATCCTTATCTATAACATTCTAGAACTTTACAATTAATATCATTTAATATTGACGGTGTGGGAGAAATTACATATCCCAACACTCCCCCTTAATTTCGACCACACATTTATCAACTCAAATTTGTCTTCCAAGTCTGTTGACTCTCTCAAATCCTTCTCTTGCTTGATACCTTCAAACTATCTTCAAGATTTGTGGATCTCTTTCCTCAACTCTTTTCAACTCTCGTCCCACTACTGTGGCAGTCATTTAAACCTTGATTATAAAATCTTCAAAACTTCAAACTGGAATTCTTCTCGCCATCTGTAACTTTCCATTTTTCTTGATGTCTTGCTAGACCAAAAAACCTCTCTTGATTTCTATCATCATTGACATAGGAAATTTTATACTTGAACAACTTTTTGATCATACCTGTAATCTTTTGCCAACTCGATCCATAACTCTATCCACAATCTATTTGCATGCTTCCTGTATTTGTCTTCTCTCTTTGCCAACACATCTTCTCCGAATGATTTCTCAAAGCATAAATTCTGCACGGATGTAGATCCCAACATGTATCCTTTGTATGACCTTTCTTGTTACAATGACAACATTGCACACATTCCATTCATTTAACAAATCTTGTTAAACCTATGTTATTTCCTTTACCTATCACATATCCAAGACCTTCAAATTTTGTCCTCATAACTGGTTCAATCAGCTCTTTCATTCCTTTTCCATGCTTACCTAATCCTTGACCTTTATAACTCATTCTTTTCATGATTTGCAAACCAACATTCTTCTCATTACCAAAATTTGTAGATTCAAACAAATTTTTATCTTCATCTATACATTCTTCATTAAGAATAACTTTAGCAACATCACATAAACCAATTGATTCATCAAGTGAACAAACCAAATCTTCTGTACTACACAAGACATCACAAACCAATGACTTTGACCTTAGAAAATATTTTGTACCACACAAGACATCACAAACCAATGACTTTGACCTTAGACTTTCATTGCCTTCTTTCAATTTTGATATTTCTTTCTTGTCTACATTATTCTCTTCTTCTAATCTTTTAAACTTTTCTTCCAAATCATCATTCATTTTCTTGATCTCATCAAACAACTTTACTTTCTCTTCTAACTCCTTATTTTTATCTTTAACTTTGTCTAATTCTTTTCTCAAGATTATCAATTTTATCATAAAATTTACATTTTTCATTTATCCTTTATCTTATAATTTTACAATATTATTTATTAACTTTATCTAATTCTTCTTTAAGTCTCATCAATTCTTCTTCCAAACAATTATTTTCAACTACTAAATTTTCATTCTTTTTTTAAACTCTTTTTCTAGCTTTTCCCATTGAAATAAACTTCTATAACTCACCTTATTCACATTTAAATATTTTCTTTCCTGGGCAGCTTCGCATGCCCTCAACTTTCTTTCCACAATTTCTTTCGACTTATTAGATCCTTCTAACTTCTTTATTCAAAAACAATTTTCAACCTGATCTTAATTCCTTCCTTCATAGCGACACCTTTTCAAAAATATCACTCTTTTCTTTCAAACAATCTTATGCAAAGATCCGGCTCTGCACACAATCCACAAACACAACTAATAGTGCATTTTGGATGAATTTTGCTAGTGGAGGAAAAAGGGAAAGGAAGAATGGCCAATGGTTAGCCTATCAAATAGATGGGAAATCTAAAAACACAGATTGCAATGTAATTGATGCATTTTGGAAATTTAAATTTCTTTCGCCCTTTTGCTAAAGAAACCCACAGATCCTAGATCTACAAAGTCCAAACCTAGTTATTGAAAAATTGCACTCGATATGAACTAGCCCAATCATTGATATTATGTTGATTTGATTGACTAAATTTCCTTCATTGCAAAGCCATCTGCACCCCTATTTGCTAGCTCATCGACCTCCATGTTACCCTCCCTGTATGTGTGATTTATCACACAACTTTTGAGTCCTTCCAAAAGTTTTGATGCCACCTCTAGTATGGCCTAGAGTTTCTAGTTTTTAACTTGTCCTATTATTAGGGAATTTATTACCAGAGTGGAATCTCCCTCAATTGCCACCTTTTCTTGCTTTAACTCTTAAAAAAGATTAAGACCAAGAGTTAAGGCCTATAGTTTTGCATCATTTTTGGTGCCATTTGAGAGCCATGTTGCTAGCTTTCCTACCACCCTACCACTCGAATCTCTTATGATACACCCAACACTCGAAGAGCTAGGATTCCCCTATATAGCCCCATCAAAATTTAATTTATACCAACCAAATTTTGGAGCCTGCCATACAACTTTGCTTCTCAAATATTGAGACCTTTTCCCACCTTCCCTCGATAAGGGGGGAACTTTAGACCATGCCAAGCCTTCCTCATTAAGGCATCCCATTTTGTGAAATTTACATTCTTCAAATTTTGGTCTCTTCTCATGTAATTCACCACCTCAATAATAGTAGCCTCCAACTTGTTCAACAGTGAAGAGATGGACATTTGCTTTTCTTGAAATATTCATTTTTTCCTCTCTTTCCAAACCTCACATACTAGAAAAGATAAGTTGATAACCCATAATCATGGAAATGTTTCTGATTTATTTAACAATTGCCAAGAATGAAATAAACTTAGGATGTCTCTTGGAAGATCACTTTTCTAAGCTAATTTTGCACATAGTTATTGCCACCATTCTTGAGTAAAGGGAAACTCAAGAGGAGATGATTACCAGTCTCTTCTTCATGTTTGTAAAGCACACACCTAGATGGGCCATGATATCCCATCTTTGAAAATATGTTTGCAATCAATATCCTATTTTGAACCATTGCCCAAACAAATGAACTTTCCTTATAAATTTTTTTATGCCAACATAACTTCACCAAGATATGTATGAAACTTCTAGATCTTTCATCAATAATTTTTATCCATCCTTAGCATTTTAGTCACCTATTTTTTAATCATGCCACCTTATATTTTCACCACCATCTCTTATAAAAACCACTCAGTCCTTAATTGTAGCTTCATAAACTTCTGCTAGCCCATTAGATAGGCTTAATGTTCTCACATCTTTCCCCTACCATTGGTTGCATCCATCAACAAAAGCCACTTGAAGGTAATCTCTTACATGAAAGCTCCAGGCTTGCTTTGTAATGGCCTTCACTTGATCCAATTCTATTCTCCTCATAGGTAATGCACCAAGTTGTGTAAAAAAAAAAGATGCCAATTTTTTTTACTTGAAATAACCACTTGGCAAGTTCCAAATTAGGCACTTGCCAAATGGCTCAGATGACTGAGCCTAAGGCTTAGTATTTCAAAATGCAACTCATTTGGAAAGAACCAAATTTGGCACCACCAAATGAAGTACATGATTCACTGAGCACCAAATTTGACAGTCGCAAAATGTGAATCATGACATTTTAGAATGCATTTTTTGAACTCTTTCCTTTTTTTGTCTTTTTCTTTGTATTTCTCTGCTAGGGAAACTATATACATGAAATAAACATTTGTATAAGTTGAAATTTACATATGGATATTTACTTTCTTATACTTTAAGTTATATTTCATGTATATAGTTTCAAGATGTTTGAGGGTGGTTTCAAATCTCTTGGAGTTATAATGTAAATTCTAGTTTTTGGAAGATCTTATAATTTTTCAAACTTAGTCAAATTTCAATAATCAACATGTCAAATTTCAATAATCAAGAGGTCAAATTAAATAGTAATCAACAAGTTGCATCATCTTTCTCTCTCTATATATCCTTCTCATCATTTATCTCTTATACTATAAGACTCTCTCTCTCACTATCTCCATTCCTTTATCTGTCTCTCTCTCCCTTGATCTCAAGAGCTACCTCTCTACCTGTCCATACTTCTCTCTCTCTATCTCTCTCCCTCCTTCCCTCTCTAATATCTATCTCCCTCCCTCCATCCTACCCTCTCTATGTTGGAAAAATGTGCCTCAACTTGCTGGCTTGAACCTCTGTTAAAGACTTGGCAGATTTCCCCTTTGTTGGTCTTCATTGTCGGCCTATCACACAAAACTTGAACCTTGAAACCTTGTTGCAGAGTTCAAAAGTTTCTTAACTTCCCGACTGGCCGATCTCCTTCATGTTTGTATCGCTATACCGCTAGGTGTTTGTAACTGAGGTGCGGTAGTGTGGTATACCACTATACCGCATGAGCCTCATAACAGTCTACTAGTAGTGCGGTGTATACCACCATACTGCGGGAGTCTTCTGGATGGCTAACGGTGGCGCAGTATACTGCCATACCGTAGGATGCCTCTGACTGTCTGGTGGTAGTGCAGTGTACCTCCACCTTGCAAAATCTTTTTGGTTGTTTGGCGGTAGTGCGGTGTATACTGCCATATCGCAGAAGCTTCTCACCTATCTAGCGATAGCGTAGGATACTGCCATACCTCAGGGATCTTTTGGTTGTTGAGCGATAGCGCGGTGGATGGTGATGACTATAAGGAATGACTGATAGTTTGGTGTGATAGTCAAAAGTGATGGACGAGTGATGTGTCAACACATGGCACAATTTCATTTGTTGATTTTACATCACTGTTGTAAATCAACAATCCTTGGTTGAATGCTTTACTTTCTATTAGTGATATATTTTCATTAAATGCATATTTTGACTCAGGGGTTGATAGAGTGCAAATATAGTAATATTATCTGTAACTGAAATTTAATGCAAGGTGACCTGATGACTGTTGCATGGCGGTGTGCGCAACCTGAGATGAAGGAAGCTTGTCAATGAAGTAATTAAAAAACCCTAATGATTGTTGGTTGGTTATGAGAGATAATTCATTGTATGCTTTACAAGCATTGTAATTGTGAGATGGTATGAAAAAAATGATGGTTTGTGAGTGAGGTCGACCAAGGGGATGCTGCTATGAGCTAACATATGAGAGTGAAGTTTGTAACTCTATATGTAATTTATTTACTGTAAGACAAGGTGACTTTACTTGGTGTGGTGGGTTTTTCTCCCATAAGGGTTTTCCCATGTATATCTGGTGTTATCTTTGTGTGTGTGATTTATCTTTGTCTCTCTTATTGTTCTGTGAATGTGCATCTCAAATGTGTGTAAATTGTTAAATGAGGTTTTTTGCACTTCTCTTCTAAGGATTTTGCATTAGGAAGGCATTTTCAACACTGTTGCTTTCCTTACAAGTAGTATTAGATCCTGGCCAGTTGTGTTATCCTTGTGAGTAGGGATGGTTTTTTGTGCTAATCCTATTTTAGTGGGAGTCTTGCAAAAGAATAACTGATTGTCTTGTTACAGTTTGAGATGGAAAGTACACCAGGTAGAGTAGAAATTGAAAAGTTCAATGGTAGCAATTTTGAGTTGTGGAAACTCAAAGTGGAAGACTTGTTGGTGGATAGAAACCTATGGATTGCTGTGTCTGGAGCTATGCCACAAAGTATGAAATAAGAAGATTGGGACCTCACAGATAGAAAATCTAGAGGGTTGATAAGACTTTGTCTACCTGATTCTATACTCCTGAATGTCCATGAGGAGAAGATTGCATCTTCATTATGGAAGAAACTTGGTGACATTTATCATAGAAAGTCTCTGGTGAATAAGTTATTCCTGAGGAAGAAGTTGTACTCCTTGAAGATGGAAGAAGGTGCATCTATAGCAGACCATCTGAATTCATTTAACATGATTGTTGCTCAGTTGGCGTCTGTGGGTGTGAAAATAGAGGATGAGGATCGTTGTATGCTTATGTTATGTTCCTTACCTGACACTTGGGACCATTTGGTAATGGCTATTGGAAGTACAACAACTACTTTCAAGATGGAAGATGTGGTTGCCTCACTGCTATCAAAGGAAATGTAGAGGAAGTCCTCAGAGATGGCCAAGGAGGCTCTTGCTGTTTGGGGTAGATCAAAGGAGAGAGGCAAGAAGAAGGACAAGAATTCTAAATCCAAATTTGAAGGGAGATCAAAGTCTCTTGGTAAAAAGTCCAAGGTGAAATGCTGGAACTGTGCACAGTCTGGTCATATCCAAAAGGATTGTAAGGAGGAGAAAAAGAATAAGAAGAATAACTCTTCAAACAATGACTCTTCTCAGAGTGATGCAGATGCTTTCATTGCAACCTTGGAAACTCAAGCATTAGATGATGTTTGGCTGATTAACTTAGGTGGATCTTTTCACATGATGTCTCACAGATATTGGTTCACTAAGTATGAAAAGTATGATGGTGGAAAGGTGTACCTGGCAAGTGATTCAACTCTGAAAATTTTTGGATGTGGGAGAGTCAAAATCCAATTCCTTGATGGATGAATCAAAGGGATTGGTGTTGTACTACACATACCAGGTTTGGCTTGTAACCTGCTTTCGTTCAGTAAGCTGAATGATGTTGGCATGCAAGTTTCTTTCTCGAGTGGATGCTGTAAGATGAATAGAGGTGCAATGGTGCTGGCTAAGGGTGTACGCACATGCACTTCGTACAAGCTGGATGCATGTGGACTGTTCAATGCAGCAATGTCTTTATAAAGTCAAGCAAAGCTGCTCATGTAGAGAAGGAGAATGATGCTCCTCTAGGTGCAAATTCCTTGGAGGTGAAAATTCTAGTAGAGAAGACCATTTTGTGGCATCATAGACTCGGTCACATCGGTAAGAAAGGTTTAAAAACCTTGAAAAATAAAAATCTTGTTGAAGGGCTTGTTGATTGCAACCTTGAGTTCAATTTTTGTGAACATTCCATTTATGGAAAGCAACATCATGTTTCATTTTATTCGAGCCCTCATAAATCTTCTAGTGTATTGGATTATGTTCATTATGATGTATTTGGTCAAATGAATGTTCCTTCATTATCTAAGTCTAGATATTATGTTTCTTTTATTGATGATTATTTGAGAAGGGCGTTTGTATACTTTCTTAAGAGTAAATTAGAAGTGTTCAGTCGGTTTAAAGAGTTTAAAAACTTGGTAGAGAATCAAATTGGAAGGAAAATCAAATGCTTGAGGACAGATAATGGCTATGAGTTTTGTTCTGCAAATTTCAAAAGATACTGCAGCAATGGTCTCTCACCACATTGGGTCAACTCCTACGAATGGAAAGTCTGAACTAAACTGTTGTTGTAGAAAGGCCAAAATCCCTATCTATTTTTTGGTGCAAGAACAGTTGTTCTGAAGCTGCCCCACACTTTTATGCTCTTTAGTATAAATGGAAAGCATACCATGGGAGTTTCATGGGTGTTGATGCTTGGTTGCCTCGTATAAGTGAGTGCCATGGAGGGGAGCTAGTGGGGTCAAGCATCTAACCATTCACTAAAGATAAACGTAGCTGGACTTGTCTAAGTGGGGAATCAACAAATATAGTCTTTCATATCCATAGGGTTGTGATTGTTCTTGAAATCAAAACACATTGCTTAATCAAAAACATTGGAAAACCAACATTCAACATGAGCATCAAATATCAAACCCTTTAGGAGAAGCAAATATCCTTGAATGAATTCACGTGCTATTGCTTTCCCTTGGGATTTTATCCATAGAGGCTTCTAAGCATTTGGATTTCATCTCAATTTGCTCCTACTAAGGTCAACATTAGGAAACCTTTTCCTTGATTTCCTCAATTTCCACATAATGCACTTTGTGGGATGAAAGAGAATTAGGACATTTGACATGAAGTGTTTGTGGTAAAAGGAATCCATTAAGCAAAGATTGAATCAATTGGACCCCATACATGTGCTTGGCATCTTTTGGTCATATGGTTTTCATGCAAACATTGGTCTTTTGATTTTGAATTACTCTTAGAGAAAGGCATGCTCTTCACTATCTTGGTCTCATAAACAAGTCCTTCCTAGGTTCATTTAGGGTCAAATAAAACACTTCATCCAAATTCCAAACATCTATCAAAATCCATCCCACACACAACTTTAGAGCTTTGGAAACATCATTCTAGACTTGGGTAAATCATCAAAATCAAAATCACCTTGTTTAGTTAGGTGTATGGGAATGCATTCTTTCTCATACATTTAATTGAATTAGTAATCCTTAGAACAAGTTCATCCTAAGATCACATCCAACATCTTAGTGTTTACAAGTTCATTATCCAATCAAACCAATCAAAATCAAACCCTAAGTCTAGCATTGATCCAAAGTCCCTAAACATTCAACACTCATATCATTTACCCCTTTCATCCTTCATCTCGTCATTAGTCTTAAGAACCTTAGAGATCACTTTTACAACAAGGTAAAAACACAAGAAGAACATGTACTATAAACTTGCTCCATACATCATGAGTAATCCAAATCAACTAAACTGTCAAAACCTTGCAATGCCGATTGATTATCAAAACTCACATTTATACAATCTAGACATGGGATCTTTATCCCCTACAAACCTCAATGGTACAAAAAATGTGAGTATGCCCATTCAAAATTTGGGAACACCTTTTCCTATGATAAAATTAAATCCAAGTCCAAACTTACAAATCTATCGACCACACAATCAATGTATGAGTCTTCCACGAAACATCATCCCACCAAATCCATACATACCAAACATGAATATACCAAGTACAAGTTTACCAAACATGAACATTTTGAATCCGCACTTGGTAAACTTTGGAATGAATATGTTTGCGAATCATACAAATGTTGTTCAAATTCCAAAGAAGATGTTAACGACTCTATGTATTAATCCAAGTCTAGGTAACATCATGCAAAATCAAGGCAATGTGATTCCCAAACACAACAATGATCAATTTCAACCTATAATGCCAAATCAGAACATCATCCCAAATCAGAACATTGTCCAAAATCAATTTGTTGATGATCCCATGCAAACACCACAAATGTACATCCCAAATCTACTTGAACAAAATCCAAATCAAGGGATTCAAATTCAAAATCAAGATCAATTTTTCACTAGAACAACTTGCTTCGCACGCCAAACTAATTGAATTATTGAGCCAAGAGATATCTTCACTCCAAAATCAATACACTCTTCCATTGGTTAATCCATGTCATCAAATCATTGAGTTGTGTCCACAACCACATCAAGAACAATATTTCCAATGTCAAGAAGTCAGATATCAACCACATCAACAAATCCAACCCCCACATCTTGGAGATCAATCACCACATCTCAAAAATCAATCACTACAAGGTCAATTCAAAGTGCAAATCTCACAAGGTAACAAAAGAAAATACACACCACTAGGTAGAACAATTGAATCAGTTCTGCAACAATTGGTACAAGAAAATCTGATCAAGCTCCCCATCTATGGTAACTATCAAGAACCCCTAGTTAAACCACCGGGGTATAACGAGGAGCACCATTGTGATTTTCACAAAACAAAGGGACACACAACATCAAGTTGTATTCAACTCAAAAATCTCATCCAAGACCTCATTGATCAAAAGATAATCACTATTGGGGATAACGATGAACATTCAACCACTGGTGATATCATTGACAATCTCCCCACCACAATTGTTGAAAGCAATGATCAAGATCTATCCATCAAAGAGCACATTGAAGATGTTTCTATCTCGTCCAAAGATCAAATCAACATAGGTCAAGAGTCACTTTTCAATCATGATCAAAATCCACCAGCAATACCCAACAATGATCCAATTCAAGAAATGTCAACATCACTTGACCCTATGGTTGAAGACATTGATAATCTCTCTGCCACAATTGTTGAAAAAAATGTTCAAAGTCTCTCCATTAATGGGCACATTGAAGATGTTTCTACCCCATTCGATGATCAACTCACCATACATCAAGAGCCACTTTTTAGTGATCTATTTCAAGGAGTGTTAGAACTATTTGATTCTATTGACATAATGCATGATCCACTGACCATTAATCATGTTGAAAATGTCTCTACATCACCTGATTAGTTAGAGGACATATCTCAAGAATTTATTCCAAAGCATGATCAACATCTGTCACCAAGGTCTAGCAATGGTCCTTTCCAAGACATGTTGACACCCTCTGACCTCATGGTTACAGATACTGAAGGAGCCCTGAACTCGACACTTGAAGATATTGAACCACTTACCATGTCTAATGATGACACCAAGAAGCATTTATAAGCAATCCATCCTTTGAAACTGACCCATGTCAAGAACTTGATCCAAAGCATGTCAAAAGAAATTCCAAAATTAATCAAGATCAAGAATTCATATCGCCAAGATACTACAATGATCTAATGGACACTCTTATCTATACAAGATGCTGCAAATGATGATCATGTCCATATAACACATACTCCTCCATTTACCCATGAGATGCTTTCTTTGGATGGACACGTAGATGATTGTCATTCAGAACATGATTCCTTTACTCCTGACATTATTACACAAAAAGAGTAGGTTATTGATTCATATAGCCAAACAAAATTATCAATAGCAGGATTAGATATATCCCAAATTCAGACTAAGGACATCATGTATGAAGATATCCAACATTATCCACTCAAGGAAACAGGTTAGACAAAACAAGATATTCTAGAGTCAGCAAAACAACAAATTGAAATAACATCACCTGCAGTGGTCATTTATCAGAGAATGCATTCTAAACAAGAAAAACAAGTAGAATCAAGGAACGAAGGTGCCACTACCACCATAGTGGGAGAAACTATGTATCAAGCAAATTTCAACATAGGGAGCACGAAGAATCCTTATGATGAAACCGATGCTAATACTACAACTAGGAACGTCATGAATCTTCATCCACCCATCACCCCATCCACGAATTGGGACCAATGTCAAAAGAAAGATTTGAATCAAAGCACAAAGAATGTTATCAAAGCAAAAAAAGCTAAGAAGCATAATGGAAAAATCAAATACAAATAGATACTAAAGAATACAAAGAAAGATTATCCCTATCAAACTCCATCAGTCAAAGAAACTATGGGGCAAAATAAAAAAGTGAAAAGTATCCATCAAAGATGTCCACAAAAGCAAAAGAAGTATTTTCAAGCGACGTAAAAAGTGTATCAAACAGTTGGTCCTAATTCCACACACACTTTCGTATCCAACCATCATTGCTCATCTTCCCAAGTTTGGAGATTCAAAGATTCCAAGCTGTCAACCAATCCATCTCTTATCCCTAAACACACTCCATCCATGCCTCCACGCATGATACCAATTCTCAAATTGACCATGTATTGGCAGCGACTGTTCATCATAAGGATTCTGAAGGTACTCTATTGCGATGTGCACACAAAGATAGAGTCAACTCTAGTATCAACGAAGTAGATCAGGAATCTCAAAATTTGTATTCAACTACATGTATCTTGGCAAAACAACTTCTTCAAGAAGGATATCGATGACACATTATAACATAAGCATCTACATCAACACCATCAGGTGGGTCAGCATGAATCTTTCAAAAAATATGAAAATCCAAAAAAATTAGAAAAAGGATTGAAAATAGTAAAGAAAAAAATCGTCCTCTAGTGAAAACCACTACGGTGGCGCTTTGGGCAAGACCATGATGAAAACCTAGAAAACAGGCTTGTCATGTGTGGAATTGAGCATCTACGTGCGATGAAAGCCTCTCGTTCCATCCATAATAAATCCATTCATCCATTAACCATTTATCCAATCCGTTTTCATCCATCTGCATCCATAGTCCAAATTATCTTGATCTTGATGAAAGTTTGGGGAAAACTTTACGCTTTCTTGCGATAAACATCTTGACATGAGTCATTTTTATTGATCCTATCCTATCCAACATTATCTGAGCCATGAAACATTATCCAAATGAGCATTCCTCCATCCAAACACCTTATCTTATCGCAAGATAATCCTTGGAATCCTTTGCATACTTACCATCCAGGAATCCATTCATGACTTTCCATACATTGCTAGACACTAAGGGAAAATATTTACATCTTGCTTCGAGAATAAATCTTGACATATATCCTCCAACTTATGTGGTGATCCGAACATTGGAAAATGTAGAATCAAATTGGTCAAACCACTTGTGAGAAAAATTCCAAATCAGTAGCCCACGACATATTTTGATGAACAAATGTTCCTTATCAATCTTCATCTTTCATCGAACATCAATCCAAGGGTATGTGCAGGATCATGATGGGCCAAAAAGTGGCGATATGATGGGTTTTTGTAGGGTATGTGGCTGACGACTTTTTTTTAACCCAAAATTGATGAAATGAAAAGGGTTTTTAAAGGATATTCTCAACTTTCCACCAATATAAATTATGCTTTACTTTAAATTTAATAAATAATAATTATTTATTTTCTATTTGAATTACAACTAAAGTCCCTATTGATAGGCTGATTGGAAAACATCTATAGCTTTCAAACGGTATCACATTTTTTGAATCCAAAACATGCATCACATTCTATGCTTCACATACTATAGGATTAAAAAAAAAGAAATGAATTTCATGAAGTTTTGACCAAGTTAAGGTGGTTAGACATACAAGTTTTTTTATTTTTTAAAAGTTGTAATAAAAAAATCATAATTAATTATTTACTTGGAAACAAATTACAAAAAATATGCATCACATCGGGACATGAGTCCTCTACTTGTATCTAAAATCTTATAAAAAAATATTATCATTTTATATGTTAGGGTGGTCGGATAGACACCTACTTCTTATTTTTTCCCTGAAATTTAAGTACTACTGCATTGAAATTTCAAATTTCACCAAATAGATTTAAAAACCTAGTAGTTTAAAAACTACATTCAATTTGATACAAATTCTATTCTTACATAGTTTTGAAATAATATAGATAACTTATTCAAATTTTTATGACAAGTTTTTTAACTTTGATTTTTCTAATTTTTTTGCCACTTAAGGGCCTATTTTTTCCATGATGATCCTGCACATACCCCCAAAAAGTCACTATCAGTCACATCTAATGCATCCTTCAAATGTCACATCAAATCATTCAAACAAATTTTGTTCCAAATCAAGCTTCATCAATCCTGATCGATAAAATCCAATCAAAAAATCATCATCTTGGGATATCCTTGTGTTGCTTAACACTATCCTTGCATTTTTGTGTATCCTCAACAATGCTATCATAATCAAACCCTCATCATCTTGGGATATCCATCCTAGTCCTTGTGTTGCTTAACACTATCCTTGCATTGTTGTGCATCCTCAACAATGTTATCATCATCAATCCATCGATCTAATCAATCAACCTTAGCTTGGTTTTTCAACAAAATCCAAAAAAAGATCACTGATATTGTCACACACATCCTTATCCAAATCATCAAAATCATGTGAAAATCCAAAAACATCAGAAAATCAGAAAATCCAAAAACATCAGAAAAGCAGAAAATCCAAAAACATTCAAAAAACACAAAAATCCAAAACATCCAAAATCACATCAAAATAAAAACATTTTAAAATTTCAAAAATAAAACATTTATAAAATCTTGAAAACCAAAAAAGCCTCAAAACATTTCAAAAACATCCAAATATTTGAAAAATCCACTGTCTCATCTTGATTTCACTCGAAATAATCAATCATCCATAATAAATTGATCATCACCTTCATCCTTTGGCAACATAAACAAAAACAATCACAACAATCAACAAAAGAAAACTTCAAACACAAAATCAAAATCGAAGGAAAAAACTATTAACGCAAAATCAAACTCTTGATCATTTTCAAACATGTCAGTCAACCATATATCAACAACCTATCAATCAACTTATCAACCCATCATCATCCTATACAATCCATGTCCTAGGATATATCGTTCCGACAATGGGCATCATTTTGGATATCACTTTGGATTCTTATCCTATCAAAACAAATCCCTTTGGCTAGAGATATGAAGAACATTGACTTGTTTGTGTACTTGATCTTTTCTTTTGATTTATCTTATTGCGCTCATTCCAATGAACTCTCAATGATGTCCACTCAAAATGATTTAGAGAGAAAGGAATGGAGCAACAATCATTATCCTCTTGTTTGTTGTGTTTGTTGGACATTCTTGTAGTATAACTTGGAAAATACTTGCTTTGTTAGGTACATCCTAGCAAGGTTTCCGTATGTCAAGTGTGAACAAGAATACTCCTATCTATTTGTTGAGTCAAAGTCCATCGCACTAGGTACAACACCATCCTGGTTCTTTATACCTTGATGCATCGTATCTATGTGTATTATCAAACATAAGGTAAGTAGCCCTTTTAAAATCCTAATCGTTGATAAGAGAAACATCATCTATCATCATCATCATCATCATCTCTAATAAAGTCTCGTCATAGCATGGACTTGTTGGATCCTCTTGTCATCATCTCATTTCTTCTTTCTTCTCTCCGTGCTAACATAACATCACCAATGCATCCATCTTGCATCCAGCTTGCATCTGCAAACCATTAGCATACACAAATCTCATAATCATAACATATCACATCATCCATCTCATCCATCTCACATGAATTATATCATCATTTAACTTGTTTAGGATAATATAGATTGGATATTCTAAGCATCTTGAAACCATCTCATTTGCATCATCATCATAACCATAGATGTGTTTATGCCATCTCAAATTTTCCTTCAATTTTCTATTTCTACTTGTACTTATGAATTGAATCATCTTGACATGACTCTAGAAATAATTAATAAGATTATATCATGTATTCTATTATTGTGGAGTTTTTTAGCTTCACAACTATGAATATTGTAAATGTGTCAACCATAACTACATTCCATATGTTTCTTCTAAAGGTTTAAAGTGTATACATTTTGAAAGTAATAACACTTATTCTTAATTGGAGGTTGGACTAATCTCTCTTTTCTTATGAGACACTTACGTTTGTGTCTTTGAATAATTTTAAGATGTCAAATGTGCTTGTCCATTTTTATTGTTTATCTACTTGTCATCCATCTAAAGGAAAAGTTGTTGGTTCTATGTTAACTTATTGAACTACAATTGAAGAATTAACAAATAATATTATTATCATGCATTGCAAGTATCTATATTTTTTTAGATTTACTAAGATAATTGATCTCAACAAAAGATTCATTAGTGAATTCTCTATTTATTTGAAAGGTGTTAAACAAATAAAATATGTATATTTTTCTTATGTTCCAACATCTATTTCTCGTGTGTCACACTCACATGTTTGTAGAATAGTTTATATCCTATCATTAAGTAATCCTCTACCTTGCATTGAATAGTTGTGGAATTATCAAAAATATCCATTCTATCTTACATGGCATAACCGTTGACCTAAAATATATATTCACTTTCCACAAAGTTAATTTTACCATCCATACTTCCTTTATAGTCCCACTAGGAAAAAAACATGTCCCACTACATTTGAAGATGAACTATATTCCATCAATAGCTCAACCTTCTTTTCTTGTGATGAATTTCTTATTTTTAGCAATGTAGTGGCTCATAGAGCCAATTCCATTGGTGCATTGACTATATTGCAAATCTATGTGACAAAAAATGTAAGTCTTGTGAGTCCTTGAACCTTGAAAGATCCTTTAGCTGCATTAAAAAATATTTAATGTGGAGATACATAAGATAGATCCTAATGAATAATACATTTTTATATTATGAGTTAACAAATAAAACCTAAAATTGATGGAAGAAAGTACTGGGAGAGGGAGATATGACTAAAGATTTGAAATGATAGGTAATTCATCCCTATTAAGTTAAATAATTTAATGGAAATTTAATGGAGGTTAATGGTGAAAATTTTTAATGGTTCTAAAGGATGATTCCATGGATTTTACCTTCCCAATGTTAGCATACACTAGAGGTCACCACAAGATCCAAAAATTAGTGTTGTGATACTACCAGATAATTTGTATAACCTCTAAGTAATCATAACTATATAGGGTTGAGCCTAGATACATGCCCCTAAACCTTAAAAATCTATAATAGTAATCTAATGTATCACATATATAATATAAAATATGATAGATATGAAAGATTTATGGGCAAGATATATCGAATATGTGGGTAAGATATGAATATGTACTAAACATAAGAGAAGGATAAATGAACAAGTATTTCCAATAGATAATGGATATAATATCTATCTAGTGAATAATAAAGGAATGACATATAGTATTGCATTGTGTTGTATGGGTAATTTAGTTTACTTTTGTGTATAGTCTACCACACTTTTTCTATTTTTTCATCTTACTAGATTGCATTGGGATTTTTTTTAAGACAATTAATAAACTTTTTGGATATATATACATGTGAGTGTGTGTGTGTGTGCGCGCGCGCGTGTGTATGTGTGTGTGTGTGTGTATTTATATGTATATATTTATATATATATATTATATATATATGTATAGATATATGTATAGATATATATATGTTATGTATAGATATATTTGTACATATATATATGTACATATACATACATATACATACATATACATATATATGCATACATATACATACATATACATACATATACATATATATATGGGTAAAAGCACAAAACTATGTTACACTTTCAGCCAAATAATATAATCCAACTAGATTACTTTCGGATGACTAGTTTTCGGCTGATAGGGTTTCAGCCAAATCCACGGGGCAGTGACATGGTGCCTACATGTCTCCACTTTTTTGGGCGAGTTACTTTCAGCCAAAACCTTATCAGCCGAAAATGTGTCGATCAAAAATATCAAAAAAAAATAAAAAAAATAAACCAGGCCGACCATTTTGAATGCTCGGGTGAAAGGGTTGAGGGTGAGAGCTTGTCGGCTGAGGTCAACACCAACAATGACCATATATACCCAGGTTCCATTTGGGGTCATTTGTTGGATTGTTTTATTCATGTTCTGTGTGTTTTATCTCATTTAGGAGATTTATTATATGTATTTTGGGTTAGGGTTTCATTGAAATGTAAAAATAAAATTTTCTGATCGATTTTATTGGTGGAAAGATATGAAAGTTTGTGTTGTTTGTGATAAGGATGAAGGAAATATATAGATTTGGTTGTGATGTTTGGAACATTATTATATTTCGATGTTTAAACAGTTTTCTCTAGTGTTTTAATAATTTGGGGTTTTGTGAGAAAAGTGACCTAATTGTCAAATTCATCCATACTATATATATTTGGGAGGTATTTGATATTAGCCAACATATCTTGTGGATTCTTCTTGTTTTGTCTTACCAAACTTGAACACTGCCCAAACCCACACTAATCAATTGACTTAACAAAGGAAAACGCCTGCTCACCTCACCTCCTTTTCTTGACTTGCAAGCTACACAAAAATAACAACACAAATCTTCCTAAACCCTATGTTACATTGATAGAAACAACCCAACAATAATCCTGCTGCTTTGCTCAATAAAGATATCTACCGTAAGTTCTGGTTAATGTACTATTTAGGTGGGGATAGTTGACTATACTGCATGAATATGAAGAGCACCTCCTCTGGCCATTGTTATAATTTTTTCTTTCTGTCTAGAAAGTAGAATGATCGTACACATTGCTTGAATTCACAATGTGAAATCATAGTTGTCCAATGTCAAAATGCATGGATCGTTCTAGTCAATGTCGCAGTTGATAAGATATATTTCACTATTTTTTATACTGAAATTGACTTATGCTGAAGTTGAATGATAACAAATAATTAAAGGCCATTAATAGTATATATATATATATTGGCTAATATCAAATACCTCCACGTCACCCAATATTCTCTTTACTGACAACAAAATTATTAAATGAAATGACACACCAATGTCACTAGAGCCAAGCAGCTTCAAATTTTGATTTTAGTCAAAATAAATAATAGATTTGAAGTGGTATGTTGAACAATTATAACCCACTTCAAAATCTTAGTCAAACTTACTACAATCAATAAGGTCAGTCACAGAGCACACAAAAACACCACTTCCATGAGATTTACTTAATAGAAAAAATCTCATGGAAAAAGACAATATACTTAACATGGGAGAAGTGAGGGACTGCCTCAACTGATCCAAACATTATCATACTTAGATTTAACCATGTTAGTCCTGTTCAGACTGGTTTTAACCTATAAATCAAAAGCAACAGAACTCTAACATTCTATACATAGATTACTTAAAAATAAACATCCCAATACAGATATGCAAAATTTACAGAAGGTGTTTGAGTGTATATTGAGCAATCATAACCACTTCAAATCTTGGTCAAACTTAGCAACAAAGCACATAGAAATACCATTTTCATGAGATTTTGGTCAAACACACAACGTGACCAATAAGCCCTCGAATACTCTAAGAAGAGGAGTCATCAGAGAGAAGGCAAGTGCAAACAATGAAATTGGTTTCCAACCTGTTGTTTTATCTGTTTACGCTTTAGAATAGATCTATTTTATCTGTTTGATTTTTTGAAATATTTGGGCTTCAGAACATACCAAGTTTACTCATTGGCTATGCTTTGGACTATCACCACTATTAATTATGAGTTGATGATCAAAGAGATTTCCTATTAGTGTGCAATCCAAACCACTTATCATTTCTTGCAACAGAAAAAATCAAAAACATGCAACTAGAAACTGTCAAGAGCAAAGTGCCAATCCTTGAAAATCCTAATAACCATAAAAATGACCCATACATGAACATATAGAATGATCTAATTAAGAATGAAAAGAGATTAAAGATGAAGTGAAATAAATTTTTTATACTTCATTGTATATACACATCTTGTTAGAGCACAACGTATAAACTATATTGACTATAAGACTGAATAGGCTGGAAATTAATCTCAAAAAATCAACATAAGTAAGACTTCTCCATCAACAGTTGCAAATGCTAAAAACTCTTTCCCATAATAGTGGTTATGAAACAATGTTCTGAAATAGAACCTACAAACTATCACAGGTAATGCAGTTATTGTAAGTCAAAAGAAAGAACAAATGAGACAATGCATTCTAGCTCCCAATTTCAAAGACAACCAATCTCCCGTGTAGAGGTGCTAGTTCAATCAAATCACACAATTTCAATCAATCTTCCCCTAATCTAATTAGTCCCAACTGCTCATAAACAAGGAAACCATTTCTAAAATTAACAAATCTTTGCTTTGCCATAAAGCTATCTATGAATTCCTGTAAAAAATCCATGTATAGCCTCTACATGGTTTTATTTGTTCTAGTTCCCTAAATAAACTAAACAATGCATCTTACTAAACTTGAAAACAATTTCCCCCTTTATTTGTGTCATATATCTTATCTTTATATCATGAAGACTTATTCTTTATTGCATGTCTATGTCTCTAATATCCTTTATTTGAATGTATACTAGCTCCAATATCCTTCGTTCTTTTCTGCATGGATATCAAGTTCATATTTAATTCTTATTTTGGCACTAATTGTGAGATGTGTGGGGCTCATTATAATTCTTCCCTACCTGAATTGAGACCATTGTAAATAGTTAAGGTAGATCTTTTGATTGCACCAAATATTCTATAAGCATCCAACTCCTTAGCCTTTATCTCTATCCTGAGGTCATCTATCTTCAAGACAAAAACCCGATTGGCTCATAGCTGAAATGATATATCCTTCATCTACTCATCAAATTACATTGAAAAACATGATAGCATTTCTGGCTTGTCAATTTCCACTGTAAAACCACTTTTATATTTTCAAACAAATGGATGATAGAATCTGTTAGTCCATTAGATTTATTCGTATGATCACATTAAAATCTTGTACATCTAAACTCTTGGCCTCATTTACATGTCCCAAATTAGTTTCCTTATCTTCATGATGAGAGGCCTTTGTTCTCTAACAATCACTATTACTTGATGGTTGCGACAATTCCACTTGGTCTTTCATTGCATTTATCCCAACCATTAGTACTTCTTTCAAAGCATCAACTTGAGAATTTGAACCTGCAAAATGTGGCATACCAGTTTCTCATGAGCCTACATAGCCTACATTTGAACCTGTAAAATGTGGCATACCAGTTTCTTATAAACTATATTGACTATAAGACTGAATAGGCTGGAAATTAATCTCAACAAATCAACAGAAGTAAGACTTCTCCATCAACAGTTGCACATCAATTCTATCAATGTGAATTCCTGTAACGAATTCCTGTGTCTTAGTATGATAACTACAATATACACATATACACATGTGTATATGTATGTATGTGTGGACATGTATGTGTATGCACTTGAGTGTACATACATGTACATGTGTACACAATATATATAAATGTGTGTATGTACATACATACATTTTTCCTAAATTTACATTTCTATAAATTCAAAATTGAAAACCCCAAATTTTTAGTTCACTATATGTATGTATACATACATGTATACATATATGTATGCACATGCACATGTACATATATATGTGTATGTGTGTACATGTATACATTCATGTGTACATAATGCACGTACATGTATGTGTACATATATATGTATGTACATGTTTACATGTGTATATGTATGTATTATATATACATATGTGTATGTGTATATATATACATACATGTATGTGTGTATGTACATGTACATGCATATATGTGTATGTGTGTATGTATGTATGTATGTATTATATATGTATGTGTATGTGCGTATGCATGTATGTATTATATATACATATGTGTACATGTGTGTATGTATGTATATGCATATATATACGTATGTACATGTATGTATGTACATGCACATATATGTGTATGTGTGTATGTGTGTATGTATTATATATGTATGTGTATGTGTGTATGCATGCATGTATGCATATATATATATATACATATGTATGTGTGTACGTATGTATACTTGAGTATGTACATGTACATATATATATGTATATATGTATACATACACACATTATATGTATACAGTACATACACACACATGCATGTACATACATATATATATACATGTATATACACATGTACACACATGCACTCCCACATACATACATGTGTACATACATACATACAGATATATGCACATGTACATATGTATGTATACACATACACATATATATACATGTATATACATGTACACATGCACTCCCACATACATACATACACATAAATGTATATATATGTACATACACAAATGTATTGAAAGTCTCAGATTTGGAGTTGTCAAATTTAGATTATGTTATCTAAGTTGTTGCAAAAGGTGAACTATTGAGTTAAGTTCATTGAAGAAGAAAATAAATTATATGATGAAATAAAGGTCATTCCATGCTTACAAGGCCAAGGTTTCTAATCAAACATAGCATTCTCAAGGCCTAAATTCATCTTTCATGAAAGAAAAAGATGATATCAAAGGAGATATTGTGCCTACAAAACATGTGTACAATGTTTATATTTTATTCCTAAGGAATTTATTTCAAAGAATTTTAACTTTATTACTTTAATATGTTTTAAGTTAGATAAAAAAATTAAGGAAATGTTAACCTTTTTATTTAGTGTTTGATTTAAAAAATAATTAATTACAAAGAAAGGCTAGATATATATGTGACCAATTGTAATGAAGAGTATTTTTTTATTTTGATCAGAATTTTAGTATAGAGTGGTTGAAAGGATAAATATATTTTTTCCATATTTATTCTTGGTCAAATATTACATGCATCTATGATTTAATAGGTTCGCATAGAGATTCTATATAAAGTTTGAAATAGATCTCATTAGATACATTTAAATTTAAAAATGTTTTCTAGTTTTGAAACTTGAAAATTTTACATTTAATTTAAATATATATATTTATTTAGTTTTGAAAAATTTTCAACTTAAATTTGTTTAGTTCATCATGTAATTTTGTTTTAATGATATACAGATCTCTATCTATTTATATATATCATGGCCGATGAGGGATCTCATCATTCCCTTCATTCTGAGTGAGAAGCTCGAACTAGATCAAATATATTTTAGAATAGTATTGCTAGATTGGACAATGCTCTAAAATGTTTAGAGATCGAGCCATAGATCGGGCCAGAGATCTGATGATTCTATTCATACCAAACATCCCTCTCTTTGAGATTTGTTTTATAGTATTACATGTTTGAGATCATATTATTACATGCTGGAGACACTTTTTATGATTTATGTATTGAACATTTGCACATGTGTTACATACTTATGTTTTATGGTACACATATATATACTTGTTATGATTTACATGTCACATTCATAGAGTTATGCTTTATGGTTTGAATCTAGGTTTGTTATATACGTGCATTATTATGGTTTGATGTTCACTTACATTACATCTATAAATACATCGTGCATTAAATTAGTTTATGGTTTTATTTATTTAGCAAGGAACAAGTACCTTTATTTAAATTTAAATTATGGTTTGTTCAAATGCACTTGTTGTACGTATAGATAAATTTACATTGTGAAATCAAAATGTTGGACTCCACTATCTAATGGTTGCTATTTGTAAATTTAAAAAGATGGACATGTACATTTAATTAATTTAAATAAATAGTTCAAATGAATTTGTCTTTAATAAATAGGTCAAGAAATAGAAAAAATTGAATGCAAATATGCTTGAGATTAATGCTATATTTTAAAGTAGAACATAAAAATGCAATTGGAAATAGATGATAGTTCTTGAATTCTTTAAAGCTCTAAATGTTCATTTTTAAAGTCAGTATAGGTTAAATACATTTAAATTGTGCATATATCATTCTATACATGAACCTAATTTCTAATTCCATATAATCTAATACACATGTTCATTTGAATGTGCATGCAAAGAATTCTTGAACTAGATGATGAGCTATACTTGTGTCCAGTTGAATGTAAATGAAATCATATATATATATTTGAAAGTGCTCACTTAAGAATGAACCATATAATTCAAAGAAAGCATGTAAGCTATAAGTGGAGTTGAATGTAAATGAAATCAAATTTCTAGTCTTGAAAGTTTAAGAATTCCATGTGGAACATTTATATATATGCAATTGGAAATTGATATATATATTTGAATCTTGAAAGTCTTGCACATTTAATATTAAATTAAAAATTTATCAATCCATATTTAATTGTACTGGAAAGTGGACCATTACATACATGGTCTCAAGCTATACATGGTAAACAAAGTTAAATTGATGCCAAAATGTAGCTATCTCAAGCACCCCAAACACCATCACTATGATTCACTACAATGTTCATATATTTCAATGCACCTTGAGGTGAACAAGAAAGACCAAACCAAGAGAACCTGGATACAATCTAACATTAACAAAATGGATAAATAATAGTTCTATACTTAAAAGATATGAGCTAATGTTCTTAAGCAAATTTAGATTTTAAAGATGAAATCAAATTATAAGGTCAAGTGATTTTTTATTAGGAGATTGGATTTGAAATGGATGATAGTCCAGATTAAGGATAAGGTCCCTAGATGTTGAAAGCTTTGGGTGATGACGAAAGGACAATATGATGTATGGACTAGATTGAGACCAAGTAACCAAATTTTGATGTTCAAGTGATGTTTTTTTATTATTAAGGATGGACAATGGATGTATGATTGAGATGGATCTAGATGGATAATTTTTAAATGATTCTAGGATGATTATGGTTAAATGGGTTATTACTTGATAAAAATTGATCTTATCTTCATGATTAGGATGAGGGATGCTTACCTGATGAAAATAATAAAATTAGGATGTGATGATTAGGATACATGAAAATCCAGATGATTAATTAAAATTATTGAATGTCATGCATTAGTGATGTATAAAAAATAAAGAAAACTAGAGATAACATTTATGTCTAGATTCTTCACCACTCAAACACCAAATCAACTAGATAATTATATAAGTTTGTGGAGTTGAATGTTCAAATGAAATGAAATATTTGAATGTGAACTTAAGAATTCCGCGGAACATAAGTAAATTTAAATGCAAAATTGGAACATAGACTAGGTTTTGTACAAATTGTTGCACGTATATATATATTCAATCTAGCACATGCATATAAGTGGAGTTGAACAAATATTTAAATTCAAAGATTTGAAAGTGAAACTTGTTTAACAATTCTATGTCAAACATAAAAAATTACAATCAAGGAATCTAGAGAGATGATATAAAGGAATTTCTAGAGATTCTCAAGAGTGAACTTAAAAGAATGAACCATGTCCAACATGTAAAAATTCAATTGGAAATTTAGATGATTTAAAGGAATTTAGGCAAAATGTAAATGAAAACATTTTAAAAGTCACTAGGTTTTGTATCGAGCATATATATGATCTAACATACATCTCACATTCTAAAAAAAAAACCCATTCTAAATCATGTCACATGTCCAATCAATACAAATATATATTATCTAGATTTGGAGTCATAAATGTGTACATATATCCAAAAAACAACTTAAAGCTCCTGGTACATAAAATCTGGATCCTCTCTATCTTTAATTATCTCTAAAATCTTTTCATGATCTTCAATAGGCAACCTCCACTTTTGTTTGGCACGTCCTCTTTTAGGTAAAGTTTCTAAATTTATTTTTGTTGCCAAAACTAAGTGATTGTAATGTACAACCTTTTGTCTTGGCCTATAATCAAGAAATATAATACCATTTTTATCTCTTTATTTGTTGATAATATGTGCCTTCAATAACGACTGATCCAATGGGATACTCTTGTCCATCACCATCTGTCATCGATTTGACCAATTTTCTTTTTGGTTGTGTACATCTTAGTAGATAGTAATCTACTCCTTCCGCATTTTTAGGATTTGCAACTACAACAAAAATATCTCCTGTACACACACCACATATATACATATTTAAGTAAATTATACATTTAAAAGTTGTAAAAATTTATATTTTATATTTGAAACTTACTTAAACATAGAATATATATATATATATATAAATTTAAATCTTGATTTTAACTAAATTAATCAGTTTCCATACCTGTAACAACTAAATCAGATACACATTTGTAATCAACTGAATATAGTGGATTAAAGACATCGACATTGTCATCTTCAGCAAAAGGAGGCATTGATATTAATTGTTTCATTTCCCATTGTGAAACATACCCATCTCTAATATTCTCACATTGATCAATATTTGCATTGTCCTCAATCCAATCAATACAAAAACATGATTTTTCTCTCACATTAATTGCATAAGGCCTACTAGTCCCCATTGTCATGATTTGATGCAGATTTCTAATACCATGAATTGCTTGACAATTATAAGGATTTGATCGATCAATATCTATTTAAATTCAAACTTGAAAATTCAATTTGAAATCATGTATGTACTTGAACTTTGAAATTCAAAATTTTAACAAATTTTGACTAGACATACATACTTGTAAATTCCCAAAAATACTGTGTGTTGTATGTTGAGTCGCGAGCAGAAAAATGACTTTTGCACCATTCAACAATTTTGTTTACATTCCGTATGGCATTACCTACAAGTTACACACAAGTTGGCACAATTTGTCACCTATTACTTTCAAGGAACTTAAAAGAATTTAATTTAGTTAAATTAAAAATATATATCTAATCTTTTAAAAAATATCAAGCTAAATTGGACATATATATATATATGGTGAAAAATTTACATACCAGCAAGTTCATGTTGATGAAGTGCACGCTTCACACATGCTCCTGCTCCATCATGCTCTCCTTTTCCATGTCCACTCTCATAAAAATTCCACAAAAATTTGGTGTTGTGTCTAGCATGTTGACTACTTAACCAAACAAAGGCTTTTGCAGACTTAAATTGTCTTGTGAAGTTGCAAATAATTAAACACTTGAAAACCAAATTATCTTCAAAAAAGTAATTATATATATAGATTTAAGCAATCAAACAATTTAAGTCTCAAAGTTAAAAGTAAATATAAATTAAATAAAAATAATTTAAAAATCAATGTACTTACCAGCACATCCATCAGACCATATCCAGTGTTGTTCTTGATTTATGCCACGTCATCTTAGGTCTTCAAAAAACATTTTGAAACAATGAGATACACAACTTCTATTATGAGTCGTATCATCACTGATATAAAAGTGAACCTCTTTGATGATAATTCTATCATCTTTGCTACTTTGTATTCCATTGACCACTAACTCTGCATGCCTGTAGCAAACTTGCACGAAGATTGCAACTTGCTAGATGAATGATAATATTGAATTTGGATCTTAGTTTGAGGACTAAATGTATAGTTCTCAGAGAAATCTACAATAGAGAGAATACAACCTGGTGGAAAACAATTCTTTGAATAACAAAATTTCTTAGCTTGCCATCTTGCACCATGACAATGTTGGATATGTGGATATATGATATTGCGAAATTTACTCATGAATTCATTGTAAGGCAATCCACTCTCTTTGAGAACAATCTTTTTGGCCTCAACTCTTGGCTTCGTTAAGTATGTCTCATATTCAAATCTCTTCCAAGTAACTTGCATTTCATTATTGTCAACATGTAAAAGATTCTTCAAATCTCCACAATCATTACATACATTTTTTATACACTGAACATTGAATTCATCCAAAATTTCTGATTTTTCACATAGAAGAGACTTCACAAATTGTGTTGTGCTTCTAGGGATGGCTAAATTTTGATCAATTGTTGCCATAACTTTTCTATATGATTGTAGGTATAGATCAAATTCAACATGATTTCAACAACAACAAGTTTCACGTACTTTATTTATACGTACAAATGATGGTCGTAGTGTTTCAAATATCCTTTGAAAAATCTTCACATTTAAAAATTCGTGTTTAAATGCTTCAAAATGTTCACTTTGTTTTGTATCTATAAAGTGTTTTGGATGAGAAATTTTTGTACCATCATCACCTATTATTTGTATAGTATCCCTTCTATTGGAAGAAACATGAGAGTGGGTGGTCCAATATTCAACTACTTGTTTCTTTACATCTTCTGAAATTCTATCTTTTCGAGGAACCCTACAAATATTTACCCAAATTTTCTCAAATTTTCCATCTATTTCATCTCTCTTTTCAATATATCTTTGAATAGTTCTCCTAGAAACATTTAGTAATTCATAAATTGCTTGAACTTGTCTTCTATGTGATAATTTCTTACTAGAAGTTACAGTCATCAACACTCTACGTGTAGCACTTGAATCACTAGATTGACTCTTCTTTTCAATACATTCTAATGCTTCTTGCAGGTTTTCAACAATTGTTTGTTTTAAATCTAATGACCTTTTCCTATTATCAACCCCTAACAACTCCAAAACAAGGTTAATTTATTTTTATCTAAATAACTTTGCAATTAACTGTGCTCTTCCAATTAGAGATTTCTCTTCAAAAAATTCATCCCATATTTTTTTAGAGTGTAATTTTAATGTGCTTTCAGATAACATATCTTCAGATGAAATATTATTGAAAAGAGAATCTTCATCCATCTCCATCAAATTTTCCATACCATAGTCCAAAAAATTTATATTAGTACTATGTTCAGTTTGTTCTTGTACCTGTACGTCACCTTGATCATCAATATTTTCCATGGGTTGTTGTTTAGTAGATGTTCCTTCATCCACTTTTCTCTTTCTTTGTCTTACTCGTGTTCAATCATACTTCCTCGATCTAGCCCTTGGATTTTCCATCACAAATTACACTCAAATTTGAATGATTGCCTACATACAAATTTGTACACACATAAGCTTTCCATGAAACATGTACATGTAATATAGCATAAATATTTTAAAAAGCTTGTAACTAGATGCAATTTAACATAAACATAAAATATTTAAACAAAAGTCTTTAATAAACATAAACATGCAAAACATCAAATATTTTTAATTGAATAATAAATATATTTCTACAAATATTTCTTTGATGTTAATATTTTAATAAAAAAAAATAGTGAAAACAAACTTCAAATGCATTTTTCATAAAAACATAATCAATTAAATAAGTTGAAGATCAATACATACCTTAAAAATATCCCTCCTCTTCTCCAAATGCCTTTTCTTTTTACTGAAATAAGTCTTGTAAATTTCAGAAATTATAAACCTTCTAAAATGTCGAAATAAACCTTCTTTAATCGAAAACAGTCGAGAATTTTTCAAAATATTTGTTATTTTTGAATTTTTTTAATTTGAGAAATTAGAAAGAAAATATTTTTATTTTATTTCAGTTATTTTTGGCCGAATTTTTATCGGCCAATTCATTTTCGGCCGAAACACTGCCGGCTGAAAATGCCTAGTTGGCATCCTACATGGCAGCCAACTCATCATTTCTCAGAATTTTATGAAACATTCATCTTTGGCGGAGTATTTCTCTAGTCAAATTGATCTTTTTGCAAAAAATAAAAAACCCTTTTGTAGAGCTTGAAGTGTAGAATCCAAATATATAATTTTTATAATATTTTGACTAGTTTTAATATGTTTTATTTTTAAAATAATGCAAGTAGGTTTTAAAAATAAAAAAAGAGGTTGATTAGATATTAAAAAAAAGATACTAAAACTTATTAAAATGTTTTAAATCTTAAATGGGGCATAAGAGGAGAGAGTCTACTTCAAAAGGGTATGTTTTGTTTTTTGAAAATGATTAAAAAAATTGAAATTAGTTTACAGTCCATGAAAACTATCAAATTATGACATGTTTGATTTTAAAACGTTATTACGAGAAAAATATACATCAAAATGTGATTTTTTTTTTCCATGCACAAGATATTGAAATTACCTATTTGGAAAATAAATAAATAGGGATAAATGAAGTTTTTGTCAATTTGTTTCTTTACAGCTTGTGAAGTCACTCTTTTATGAAATTTTTAGCATTCCAAAATTTGTCTTTAAATTGATAAAAAAAAAAAAAAAATTAAATTTTAAAAATTACAAGAATAAACTGCACCAAAATTTCTACATTTCATTAGTTTACACAAGTTTGAAATTCAAAACATAAAGACCACTTTTATGTGGTCGAAGTTTAGAATTTTTTTGCTCTTGGTCGATTCCTTTATAAAGTGTGACACAGGTTTGTGTTTTTACCCATATGTAACTAGACACTATTTATTACACATAATATAAATGATTACATTATGGAATAAAAAACAAGGGTGAAATTGATGATGGATTTAAACCCTCTAGTACTATGTTAGGCTAAAATTTATCATGAGAATGTTAGGATTGCATACTCTTTTTCTAGAGAACACCAGGTTTGAAAACATGGCCATTAAAATTTCTCATAAGATTATGAGCATTCCAATATGATCATTATCCATTATGTATGTGAAATCTACAATTTATTCTTCTACTATTGGGTGATACATTATAGATATGGTTAAATAATAGGATAGTGTACAAATTATATATAATTCTATGGAATTATGTTCGATATATTTAAAATTTATTATGAAACTATATAAATATGATCTTATAACTATTAAAATATCACATAGGTAATGGATTCAACATAAATATTTTGGAATTTTTAAATTTATTGTAAAATTATACAAATATGCTCATATAATTATCAAAGTCAATTTTTATTCAATCTTTATTTTATTAAGAAATTGAAAGTTCAAAAATATCAATCTAAATTATCTTATTAGTCTCAACTATATGTAAGAGGCTCTTTAATTTTTCAATTATAAATATAATTTCACATTTTTAAAAAAATAGTATTTATAAAAAAAAATCTTATCTCATCATTTGTATTCACATTTGTACTTACAAAAAACTACTTTTACCAATAACTAATTCATTTCAATGCTCTTATTCTTAAATGAAAAGGGTTTTTAAAAGAGATTATTAGCTTTCCACCAATATAAATTATGCTTTACATTGAATTTAATAAATAATTATTATTCATTTTCTATTTGAATTACAACAAAAGTCTTGATTGATAGGCTGATTGAAAAACATCTATAGCTTTCAAACAGTTTCACATTTTTTGAATCCAAAACATGCATCACATTCTATGCTTCATATACTATAGGATTAAACAAAAAAAAAATCATGAAGTTTTGACCAAGTTAAGGTGGTCAAACATACAAGTTTTTATAATTTTTAAAAGTTGTAATAAAAAATTCATAATTAATTATTTACTTGGAAAAAAGTTACAAACAAGTATGCATCACATCGGGACATGAGTTCTCTACTTATATTTAAAATATTATAAAAAAATATTATCATTTTATTGTGGTTAGGGTGGTCAGACAAACACCTACTTATTATTTTTTCCCTGAAATTTAAGTTCTACTGCATTGAAATTTCAAATTTTCACCAAATAGATTTTTTTTTTAAAAAAAAAACAACCTAGTAGTTTAAAAACTATATTCAATTTTCTAGAGATTTTATTCTTACATAATTTTGAAATAATATAGATAACTTATTCAAATTTTTACGTCAATTTGCCTAACTTTTTTTTTTTTGAATTTTTCGTCACTTAAGGGCCTATTTTTTCCATGATGATCATGTACATACCCATAAACTAATTAAAACTCCATGAATTACTCAACTTACTTTCTGTTAAAATTGAGTTAGCTAAAAAGTTGCTTGAAATGAACTAGTTGAACTTATTTGACAGATGAGTTGCATGTAATTAAATTTTATTTGAATATTATTGTGAATTTATCTCAAATAGTTAAAGAGAAAAAGAAGGGAGATAACTTCCCATTTGTCTCAGATCACTCTCATGACTAGTAAGTCATGTGGAGTAAATTACTTTTAATTTATTTAAATTTTATTTTCTCCCACCAGTTATATGAGTGATTTATGCCTAAGAAAGGGAAAAGTTAGTAGGATCATCAAGTTTGAAGTGCAAGGTCTAAGATAGAGTTAAGGCTAAGGTGCAACATAGAAAGGAGTGATTATGTTTTTGATCTAGGTAAGACATCATTTTTTCTCCTACTCTCTCTCTTCCTCTCTTTGTCAAATGAACTAGAAGAAAAAATATAAAATCAATGAATAAATACTCTCTTTTTCTCAAATTGAGTTATATAGAAAATATAAATTTTTATTTTTTTTTCTTCCTTCACTTTGTTACTCTTTGTGTATAGAAGACATAATGAAAATTAAAATATATCTCTCATCTCTTATGTCAAATAAATACAATAAAAATAATCTCTCTTCCTTAGATTGTCTACAATGATATGAGTAAGATAAAAAAGGGGAAAACTTAAATCTATATGAGATCTCACAATCATATCATAGGTCTAGGAGGAATATTTTATATAAATTAAGAATCATTACTTATAAGGTATAGAAATGTAGGAAAATCTTACATTGGGAGAAATTGTCAAATTAAAAAAATAAAAATTAGAACAATGAAATTATTTATAACTTGAATTCCACAAAACCTAGGAGAATATGTGTGCAAAACTTATTAATTCTACAAAACAAAACAAAAATTTATAACAAGAAAATAATAAGCTACCATTTCTAAATTAATTTTAGATCTATACTATATATTAATACATATATTATTCCATATATATATGACTTCTTAAAATTATTCTCATATCTCTATTATATGATCTAACTATTACATATATTATTTATACTATGTTTATCATTTACACACATATATATTATCTCCATTATATATACATTATATATTGTAGTGTCAAAAATTGCATAGTGGTGCAATTTCAAAATTAAATAAATGATGGACATGAAATGTGGATTATTGTAAGTATGACAGATATTTGTACAAATTTGTACTTACATGCCAATATTTCAAGTATGCCAAGTGTCATAAATTTTTAGAGTTAACATATAATAAAAATAAAAAATTGTTCTTACCTATGGACATAATTTTTATGGTTTCCTAATTATTATTTTATGGTTTCAAAAATAATTTCTCCTATTTATTGGTTGCTTGAGATGGAGGTTTTGGTAGTGAATTTTGTAGAAATTATTATGCTTGCACCATAACCACTCCAGATATCTTATCAGTGATAATGTTATAAAGGCTTAAGATTTTCTATAGTTTTTTAACCTTTGATTACTAAATAATACATTGAATTTATTCAAAGTTTATGGTTTTACTCCTAAAAGGATTTTTCCAATGTAAATCACTATGCTATACAATATTTATTATCTTTTTTGTTGTATATTTTCCCTTGTGATTTTAAAAATTTAATTTATTTGCACGCGCCTCCTCTCATAGAATAGTGTAAGAAGTGTATTTGACACGTCTAATTCTTTTTCATTTATACACTACCAATGGAATATCTTTCACATCAATTAATTTTGGTGTTTCAACTTCTACCTATAACCCAATTTCATCACATATTCTACAAATTTAGCTTCCACTAATCATCTGTGACAAGTTGTAGCTCTCTAAATACTTTAGTTTTTGTACTTATATTTCATTTTACTTACACATGTTCTTTCACCCCATTTTATAACTTTCATAATACCACTTTAATCATCACAAATCCCATCTCTTTTTCTGATGCAGGAGCATCTAGTGGTGTGAGGGCAATCTTGCATCACCCAAAAATATGCTTTCCATTTATGTTCTGGATGGGCCCAAAAATTTGCGGAAACCCCAAAGTAGTTGCCGTAGGCCCTACTTTACACAACTTCATCTTTTCGAGAGCTTTCCAAAAATGTATTATCATTGAAAATCCGACAGTCGGATTAAAAGTTATGGCTTCCAGAAGTTGGTGCATTTTTAGAAATGTGCTAATTTTCGAATGTGAATTTAAATTTGGATTTCAAATTGTAATTTTTGGTGCCAAACCGCCACAACTCATATCTCGAATGTGTTTTTGGCTCCAAACCAAAAAGGGGTTATTTATTGGCTAGTTTCTGATTTTTTGGGTAAGTTTTTGGGAAAAAAAGTTTGCATGCTGCGAAAGGGGAATCTGGGTGATTTTTTGTAAGCATGTAATTTGCATGTATCACAGAGCTCGAGGATTTGAGATCCTCTGCATGTAAGAGTTCCATATTTTTGAATAAAATATTATTCTCTATTTTGTGAGTGTTATTTTGTGTCTTGGGTTTGCTCCCTCGTCAGGTGGTATCAGCGGGTTTTCTTGAGCATGTGAATAGATCACCGATCGTGAGGCAATTTGTACCAAGACTGTGGCTGTGGGTTCAAGATCTTCAAGATGCCTCCAAGAGTGATTCCTGGTAGGCATGGTGGTGCCAGAGGTGGCAGAAATGCTGGTGGAAGAGATCCATTGGCGGCCAAGGGTTTCAAAGCCCTCCAAAAACAAATTGATTCATTGCAGGAACAAATGAGAAGAGGGTTAAACCTAGGAAGGAGAGGAGAAAATGAGGATGAAGAAGAGGTGGAAGATTCAGACATAGAAGAGGAAGAAGAAGCAATTGATCAAGATCAGATGCAGCTGATAAGGGCCATTTCAAAGATCGGAAAAAGACCCAGAATAGAAGTCCCCAGTTATTCCGGAAGTCTGAACCCAGAAGAGTTGATCGATTGGATCAACGAGCTAGAAGAATATTTTGAGTATGAAGAAGTAGAGGACCCAGATCGGGTTAAGTTTGCAAAAACGAAGTTGAAGGGTCATGCCAATATTTGGTGGAAAGAGGTCCAGTTGGAGAGAAATTGAAGAGGAAAATGAAAGATCAGCAGTTGGGATCGCATAGTTGAGAAACTAAAAAAGCAGTTCATACCAGTAGACTACGAGTTAGATTTGCTGAAGAAATTGCAAGGGTTGAAGCAAGGAAGTAGATCTATGAAAGAATACACAGAATATTTTCACAAGATGATCATCAGAACGGGCCATGCAGAGGCCAACAAGGAGAAGGTAGCTCATTATCTTAATGGGTTATGACCGAGCATTCAAGAGGAGCTAAGCCTGGTCAGAATGACCACCATTGAGGATGCGTACACATTTTCTCTGAAAGTTGAGGAGAAACTGAACAAAACATTTGACAACAAGTAAAAAGGATGAGGAGGTCAAAGCGGAAGGAGTAGTGGATGATCTTCTGGAAGCTGAAATGAGGATGAAAGGAGAAATGAAGATGTGGGTACCCGTTGAAGCTAGAAGAATGATAACTTCTACCGCCGTCATGATTAAAATAGTGGTGATCAAAGAGGTAGAGGACAAGGAAGATCTGGGCCAGGACCCAGAAGAGGTGGTTTCAGAGGAACTTGTTTCCATTGTGGTGAAGAAGGGCATTGAGCCTATGAATGTCCACAACACCAAGGAAGGATAGATAGAAGGCCAGAGGGTCGTGGAAGGGTTGCATATGTAGATGAGAAGGCTCAATCCGAGCATTCAGATGATGTTGAAAGGGGAGAAGTCCTAGTGGTTAGAAGAGCTTTGATGACTGAAGAGAAGGAACCAGAACAAAGGAAGAATCTATTTCACACAAGGTGTAAGTGTGAAGACAAATGTTGTGATGTCATTATTGACAGTGGGAGAACAAATAATCTGGTGTCAGAAGAGATGGTTACGAAGTTGAAGTTGAAAAGGGAAAGGCACCCACATCCATATCGGATTGCCTGGTTGCAAAAAGACCACAAAGTTTTGGTCAATGAGTAGTGCCTGGTGAAGTTCAAGATCAGAAGCTATCGTGATGAGGTACTATGTGATATCATTCTCATGGATGCATGTCACATGTTGTTGGGGAGGCTGTGGTAGTTTGATAAGCGAGTTGTACATGATGGCCATGTAAACACTTATTCCCTGATGAAGGATGGAGTCCATCATAAGTTGAAACCCCTGAAGAAGGATGAAGAAAAGGTATGCAGTAGTGCTAGAATTTGTTTTGTCGATGGAAGGAAATTTTTAGAAGGCATGAAGCATGAGGATATGTGTTATGCATTGATTCCTATAATGGAAAAGGAAGATAGTGAGAAGGTCCCAGTAGAAGTTTCTAGACTATTGGATGAGTTTCAGGAGATTATTTCTGATAATGTGCCTGAGGGTTTACCACCAATGAGGAAGATCAGTCATTAGATTGACTTGATCCATGGAGCCAGTTTGCCAAATAAGGCAACTCACAGAATGACTCCTGTAGAAAATGAGGAGTTGAACAGACAAGTTTAGGAGTTGTTGAGAAAGGGTTTGATTCGAGAGAGTCTGAGCCCTTTTGCAGTACCTGCAGTACTAGCATCAAAGAAGGATGGGGAGTGGAGGATGTGTACAGAATCCCGGGCCATAAATAAGATAACAATCAAGTACATATTTCCCCTACCAAGGATGGATGATGTGATAGACTATTTGAGTGGAGCACAGTACTTCACGAAGATTGATTTGAAGAGCAGATATCACCAGATCAGGATTCAAGAGGGTGATGAATGGAAGACTGCCTTCAAGACCAAGGAGGGCATGTATGAGTGGTTAGTCATGTCTTTTGGTCTAACCAATGCACCGAGCACATTCATGCGGCTCATGAATGAGGTACTGAAAGAGTTTCTGGGAAGTTTTGTCATTGTGTATTTAGATGATATTTTGATTTTCAGTAAGAACTTGGATGAGCATTTAATGCATATTCTTAGGGTTTTTGAGAAGTTGAGAGGAGAAACTGTTGATAAATTTGAAAAAGTGTAGCTTTGTTAAAAAGGAGTTAGTGTACTTGGGGTTTGTTGTCTCAGGAGAGGGTCTAAAGATGGACCTAGAGAAGGTGAAGGCTATTCTAGAATGGCCTACCCCAAGAACTGCTACTGAGGTGAGATCTTTCCATGGTTTGGCTAGTTTTTATAGAAAGTTCATTAGAAACTTCAGTAGTATTTGTGCACCCCTGACTGAAACAATGAGAGGGGATAGAAAAGAGTTCAAGTGGAGCACTGGAGCAGCGAAGAGTTTTGATCTATTGAAGTAGAAGGTGACAGAGCAACCAGTTTTAGCCCTCCCAGATTTCAATAAGGTGTTTTAGGTGGATTGTAATGCCAGTGGTTGCGCCATTGGAGCAATGATGAGCCAAGAAGGTAAGCCCATTGCCTATTTCAGTGAAAAGTTAAATGATGCAAAGAGAAATTACTTTGTATATGATTAGGAATTTTATGCAATACTTCAAGCATTAAAGAAATGGAGACATTATTTGTTACCGAAGGAATTTGTTTTGTTTACTGATCATCAAGCATTACAGTATCTGAGTAGTCAGGGAAAATTAAATCATAGGCATATGAAATGGGTAGAATTTTTGTAGAGTTATACCTTTGTTTTAAAGCATAGGAGTGGCAAGTTGAATAGGGTTGCAAATGCCTTAAGTAGGAGGAAAACATTGTTGACAGAGATGCAGATTGAAGTGGTTGGGTTCAATGAACTCAAGACATTGTACCCTAAAGATCCTGATTTTGCAGAGGCTTGGAAAGCTTGCAAGGAGCCTGTTACAGTTGACAGGACGAAGTGGCTAGATTTCATAATCCAGGATGGCATGTTGTTTAAGGGGAGCCAATTGTGTATTCCAAGGAGTTCCATGAGGGAGAACTTGATAAAGGAGAAGCATAGTGGAGGAATGGCAGGACATTTTGGTCGATAAGACCATTCCATTATCAGTGAGCATTATTATTGGCCCAATTATCACAAGATGTGAAGAAGTTTGTGCGAGTTGAGGCATGTTAGATGGCTAAAGGAGTGAGCCAATCTTGGGTTGTATCAGCCCTTACCTATACCAGAGAGGCCATGGGAGGATATAAGTATGGACTTTGTTCTTGGTTTGCCAAGGACATAGAGAGGGAATGATTCAATATTTGTGGTAGTTGATAGGTTTTCGAAGATGACACATTTCATTCCATGCCAGAAGACCCATGATGCAGTCCACATTGCTGACTTGTTCTTCAAAGAAGTGGTGAGACTACATGGTCTGCCAAAAAGTATTGTCTCAGATCGTGATACCAAGTTTGTGGGATACGTTTGGAGGACCTTGTGGAAAAAGTTGAAGACAGAGTTGAAGTTCAGTTCTGCACACCATCCACAAATTGATGGGCAGACTAAGGTTGTGAACATAAGTCTGGGTAACCTACTGAGATGCTTGGTAGGAGATAAACCCAAGGGATGGGACTTGATCTTGCCCTAGGTAGAATTTTCTTACAATAATTTTGTCAATAGAAGCACTGGTAGATCACCATTCTAGATTGTGTATGGAGGCAGTCCCAGGACCGCTCCAGAATTGAGGAAGATGGACCAAGAGAAGAAGACTAGTGCTGAAGCCAAAGACTTTGTAGAGCACATCAAGAATATACATGAGAAGGTAAGAGAACATATTAACAAGATGAATATGCAGTATAAGGCTAAGGTAGATAAGAAGAGGAGGTATAAGGAGTTTCAGATTGGTGATGAAGTGATGGTCCACTTGAGGAAAGAAAGGTTTCTAGTGGGAACCTATAACAAATTGAAGATGAAGAAGTTTGGTCCCTGTAAAATTGTGAAGAGGCATGAATTAGGGAATGCATATGAGATAGAGTTGCCAGATGGAGTCAACATTTCCCCTGTGTTCAATATTTCAGATTTGACAGAGTATCATGAAGGTGGCACAAAGGAAATACCAACAATGGAACAGTGTGGCATTCTAGCACCTACTTCAAAGAAGGAGGAGATTGAAGAAATCCTAGATAGTCATGTGGGAAGGAGTACCAGAAACAAATAGTATGAAGAATATCTGGTGAAATAGAGAGGAAGGCCTGTGGAAGATTCATCCTGGCTATCTAAGGCAAAGGTTGACCATTTAGGTTTTCCTCAATCATCTGAGCCGTGATGGGGTCACTTCTCAAATTACCTTGGGTTTCTGATGCAGGAGCATCTAGTGGTGTGAGGGCAATCTTGCATCACCCAAAAATATGCTTTCCATATATGTTCCCATTGTTTTCTTTTTGTAGATGTTTTTGTATTTCTGGATACCCTTTTCATCGAATAAGAGTTTCCAACTTTTAGAATTGCTTTTCTGCTTTTTCTGCTCAACTGCTATTTTTAGCAGGTGTGAATTTGAAGACGTGGGAAGACAGAAATTTATGGGAAGGTTCAGGATGGAAAAATAAGCACTTTGGCGAAAGAATCAGGTCAAGATCATTCATAGTTTGAAAGTTATTCAAGTTCCAGTTTCTGCTTTTTGCCCTGAAAAACCTTTCGAGTCTAGTTTGAGGCACTAAACGGTTCCGTATGGGCCCAAAAATTTGCGGAAACGCCAAAGTAGTTGTCATAGGCTCTACTTTTTGTAATTTTGTCTTTTCGAGAGCTTTCCAAAAAGGTATTATCATTTAAAATCTAACGATCAGATTAAAAGTTATGGCTTCTGGAAGTTGGTGCATTTTTAGAAATGTGCTAATTTTCGAATGTGAATTTAAATTTGGATTTCAAATTGTAATTTTTGGTGCCAAACCGCCAAAACTCATATCTCGAATGTGTTTTTTGCTCCAAACCAAAAAGGGGTTATTTATTGGCTAGTTTCTGATTTTTTTGGGTAACTTTTTGAGGAAAAGAGTTTGCATGCTGCGAAAGGGGAATCTGAGTGATTTTCTGTAAGTCTGTAATTTGCATGTATCACAGAGCTCGAGGATTTGAGATCCTTTGCATGTAAGAGTTCCATATTTTTGAATAAAATATTATTCTCTATTTTGTGAGTGTTATTTTGTGTCTCGGATTTGCTCCCTCATCATTTTCCTTATATTCCTCCATTATATTTTTAGTTAATTTTGAGGGGAATTTCTTACTTATTTTTGAGTAACAAATTATTTCTAAATTAAACCTAGAATACTATTGTACAAGGTGTATCTTCCACACCTCTTCCTTATATTGAGCCATTCTATTAAATCTTTGATGTAATATGAATTTAATCAAGCCATATTCACATACCCATTAATCAAATCATTATTCATTTTTTTTAACCTAGCCACTCTTGAATTCAAAGTATGATCAACGTGGTAATGCCCTTACCATCACAGCTTGAGTTCACTATTTTGTTTGAATTTTTTGTCTTCTAGTAGCATTATATCTCCATTCTCAAAGCTATTTAGTTCTTACAGTTGTGTTAGATCATTTGTCTCATGTTCTCTTGGGTCTAGTTGTATTCCATAATCAAACTCTTCTTTCTTTAATTTTTCCAACTCTATTAGTTTTTCTTTAATAGATTCCTCATCATTCAATCTTTTTTAAATGACCAATCTTAAATTTGATATCATGTTCTATATGGGGAACGTCACATATAAACCATACACCAACTGAAAATGGATTTTTTTTATCGAACTCCTATAGGTTATCTTATAGCCTCACAAAACTATAAGGACCCTCATATCTCAATCAATAGTGTTTCCATCATAGATCTTTGTCTTGACACATTATTCAAAATTTTATTTTACACCTCATTAGCACTATTATCCTAAAGGCAGTAAGACATATTTTTGTTATGAATGATCACATAATTCTCTAGTAACTCTTCAATTGTCTCATTTATGAAAAAATTTCCCTAGTCACTTATGATTCTTAATGAACAAATAAACCCTTGGTGAGGACTCAAACCTTGAAAAAAATATACAAATCAATTCACTAAAGAAGGAAACATAATAAATATTAAGGAAATATGAAATTTAGTTGTCAATTCTATTTGGCCAACTCATTTTCACTTTACCATTTATTATTCTATATAAATATTAGTCTAGAAAAACCTTAGAGGAGCTAACTTAGATTTTGAAGAATCCTTGCATCATTGATTAGGGTTAGAACTCTTTTAATTATGTTTTCATTATTAGGGAGATACTTTTTGTCAAAATAATTCTAATGTTATCATTGAAGACTAATGGATTAGATTAGAAATTTATAACTAGTTAATGGTGGCACCAAAATTTTGGTGTATTATTCTTGATCTAATTTATTGTCTATGAGAAAAAGGAGGTCTCTTATTTTCTTTGTGGAGAAACGTGGTCAAAGAAATGTCTATCCCTATCTTTAATAGGAAAAACTCGAAGGGATCTCAATCAAAGGTGGTTCAAATGAATCATCTTCAATTGAACCCCATCCTACCAATAGGAACCATGCAATACCATGTGAGTATGCTTACTATGTTCAATTAGAGATGGTTTGATTGAACCTATATGATTTTGAATGTGTTTATTTTATACTTTAAAAAAAAAATTGGCCAAAAAGTGGTACTCATGTGCTTTAACCCATTTAATTTCTATATAATTAAGAATTGGTTTTTATTATTTTGATAATCAATCCTAACTCATTTATCTAGGTTAATTAGTGCTTAATTAAATACCATTTCTTTTTTACAATATTTTTTTTGGATAAAAGGCCAAAGACCTAAAATATTTATAATTTTTTTTCTTACAGTTACAATCCATATGAATCTTTAAACTTTGTAATAAAATAATTATTTTATTTAATTCAATAGAAAATCAAATATTTTTTTGAAATAAATGAATTTTTCTCCTTATCCTTGACCAAAATAAACAAGCATCTAGTATTAAGAAAAAAAAAAGCATCTAGTATTAAGAAAAAATACCTTATCAAGACATACCAAACATCCAAAAGCTTAAATGAAATAATGAAAATTCTATATCTTTTAAACATAGATAAAAGAACTTGGACATAATTGTAACAAAAATATTTTAATTTATATCTATTAATTGTCAATGTATATAGAGTTGAATTCGGTCATCTCATTTAGAATTTCCAAAGAAGCCACTGAGCTTTTGTATACACTTTTCTCATTTTCACTTTGAAACATTCCTCTCCTAAGGCTACCTTGATCTTCATTATTTCCAAAGAGCGATACAAATAGGAAGCATTGAAGAATTCTTTCACACTCATTTAAGATTTTTAATATAAATCCATTAGAAGATAATGGTTGACATTCGTCCATGGAATGTAATGCTCTCCCTTGAAAGCACCAATTCTTCTATGACACTTCTTTAGAATTTTCCGCAACCCTATATCCATGTTTCAAACTTTTAGTAAACTATCAAGAAAGAGCTTAAATACTTAGCACCTTTTTAACTTAGATCTTTGAATAGCTTAAATAAAACAAATCACACCCATTTATAAAACAGTGTTTGCAAGTGCTTGTTTCAAAATAATACCTGTAAAATTCCATACAGTATAGTTCTCTAGAAGAACCAACTCCCCATGCAAGTTTACCAAATCTTTTCCAAGTAAAAACACTCCCTCTTTTCTTTGACTGGACATTACCATGGGTTGAGTGTAGCCATTCTTGACATTTTCTATCCTTTCTTTGAGTATCTGATTACGTATCAAAATTCATACATCAATTATTCTTCAAAATTAAACTGAATACCGTATTTCATATTCTTACGATGCTTGACTTTTAAAGAATGGTACGCAGTAACCCATGCCCATATTACAAACCAAATAAAACATATGAAAGATCATGTAAAAAATGAAGCATAGAAAATGAAAATTTATAATCATGATTAGTTATAGCTGTAAGCGTATATGACATTCTCTACTCTTCTCCTACATGAATCTGTTGATTTTGTCTAATTCAACATTAAGCAAATTGATGAAATCGACTTCATATGTATTCAGAAAATCTTGATTTGGATCTCCCATGATTATATCATTTCTGGTAGCTTCAATCAATTTGATTCGTTTCTTCAAAACACTATAAGAAATATAATGATCTCTCCATTCCGATAAAATTTGCTCCAATAAAAGCTCAAACCATTTCCCAAACTTCATATCCAAATAACTTTCTGGACTCCTTCAATACTTAATCTAATGAAACGACTGGTACTTTATTCTCAGCTGATAGAAAGCATTATAATGTTTCAAAGGACGTTAGAGAGAGTATATTTATAGTGCATATTTTTGAATGGCGAATGCAATTCTGTCGGTTACATTGGACGGACTGTAGACGGATATCCCGAGGTTTATTTAGACGGAAATAACAGAAAGGAAAAGTACTAGAATAAAGGGCGGAAGTAGCGAGAGGATCAGCGTTTGTTTTTCACAGCCACTGAACTTATTTAATTTATGTCTTTATTTGTAAGTACTGTGGATATTTGTACAAATTCGTACTTACCATCGATATTTCAAATATGTGAAGTACATGGAGCGTCGTTAATTTTCAGATTCCAGACATACTAACAGTACAAATTTGTTCTTACCTATGGACGTTAATTTCGGGCAAAGGCTATCCAGCCCCCAAAACAGCATGGGGGCATTGGATGCCATGCCTCTGCATGCCCTGACAGCCGTGCGCAACTAACCGTGTGCTGCATGTATTTCTCTGATTTTTTTGTTTTACGTGCCCATCTACTCCTTTTAAATGATTTTATATTTATTTTTAAGTTTGTATAATTTTTTATTTTTATTTTACATTTGGTTTTTTCCTTGTAAGTATAATATACTGCAATAAACATATATAATATTTTTTTATATAAATATAATTATATTAATATATTGTAAAATTATATATTTAAAATATATTTTATATATTGTAATAAATGTGATATATAATATATTTATAAATTTAGGTTTTTTTTTCCTCTAATATATTTATATACTAACATATCTATATTTAAAAAATATATGTAATGTACGCGGAGATATATTTGTGGAGGTACCTATGATATAAATAAAATCAAATAATCATTAAATAGCTCTAAAGTAAAATGTAAAATAACTCTTAAGTAAGTAAAATAACTTAAGAGTGACAAAATAACCTAATTATAATATTAATTGAATTTTATTTACAATTTTTTTTCTTTTTTTTGAATTTTATTTACTTTTAAAAAAAGAATACCTGTTAACCTACTAAAAATATATGTAATCACCATGTTTTAAAATAGGAAAAATTAACATTAATTATTTTTGAATAATAAGTTGGTAACTATCTTGACCTAATTATATGTTTTATTTTGAAGATTTTGTGATTTCTGGATTTTTGATTGTGTTTAAGTTTTTTTCATCAACGGATCACACTCAGTGATCCATCATCAGGATGATAAAGAGCTAAGGAGATGAGAAAAGGTTAGATGCCGACCTAATTTGCTTAAAAGGAAGAGAGGTGAGAAGTTTAGGAGAGAGAAGGGTACAAAGACCGAGACAAGAGAGATAAGGTAAGAAAAGAAATTGAAAGAATTGAAAAACTAAGAGGGAAAAATATATAAGAATGAAAATTTTATTAAAAAAGAACAAAACATGAAAGAAATAAAAGACACAGAACTAATGAAAGAGGACTACAACATAAAGAAAATTCAATTTTAGAAATGAGAAAGCAAAAATAAATAAGAGAAAAACACAAGGAATTCTAAGTTAATATGCAATATTAAATTATAATGTTGAAAACTTTAAAATGAAATTAAAGATTGCTAATAAAATGAAGCAATTAAAAAATTTTCAACCTCAATTCTAATGTAAGAAAGTAAAGAATATTATATTTGAAACTATTAATGTTATATTTAATATTGAAAATAATATCTATTTAAACAATAACGTAAAATAAGAAAGAAAATTATATATGAAACTATTAATGTTATATTTAATATTGAAAATAATATTTAAGGAAACACTAACAGAAAGTAAGAAAGAATATTATATTTAATAGTGGAAATAATATTAAAAATTAACATAAAAAAGAAGAAAGAAAATTATATTTGAAACTATTAATTTTATATTTAATATTGAAAAAATATTCATTTAAACACTAACGTAAAATAAGAAAGACTATTATATTTAATAATGAAAATAATATCTATTTAAGAGAGAATATTAATGTTATATTTACTTGTTGAAAGAATAATATATTTGAAACTAAGAAAAATCATGTAAGAAAGTAAGAAAATTCATGTAAGGAAGTATATTTGAAAGAAGATTAATGTAAGAAAGAATAATATATTAATATTTGAAATAATATTAATGTAAGAAAGAATAAAATATTTGAAAGAATAATATATTGGAAACTATCAATGTTATATTAATATTGAAAATAATATCTATTTAAACACTAACAAAAATTTTAATTTTTTGGGTGATCTCGCAAAAAAAAGGTGACAAGGTGCCCGATAGGTCCGAAAGAGGTCCGAGAGGCTAAAAACCTGTCTAAACGCAATAAAACGATGAAAAACAAGCCTCAAACGAACAAAAACAGGTTTGGGTGACCAGAACCCTAGCAGGACAGCCCCAAAGGGTCAAAAAACCCTAATTTTTAGGCTTAAAAGAAGCCCGAGGGGTCACTTTCAAGTTATTTTCACACACCTTCGCTAGCAAACCTTGAGATTCGAGCTCTGACCCTCCGACGATATGGCGCAACGACAGTTTCCCCTACACATTTCAAACTGAGTTCAGACCTACCAGCGGCCACCTGGCATCGGTGCCCCGGTATGTGATCCTAACTGAAGCCTAATTTTTTCATTTAAATGCATTTATTACATGTTTAAGAGAGAGCTCGCCTTCAGCGGGGCTATTATAGCACCGCTCGGTGTTTAAAGTGCACCGCTAATCGCCTTTTTGCGCTACAGCGGTGCCATTTGGCGCCGCAGCGGTGCAATTTGGAGTTTAGAAACTCTACCGCTGGGCTTGGGCTCAGCTCGGACTCGGCGGGCCGGTTTGGACAAAGTGTGCTGCGGTGACACCCTTTTCACAAAAAATTACGACGCTGGAAAGCAAAGTGCGCAGCGACGGCTCCTTTTGACTTGATTTTGGGTCCAGCGTCGGAGTTTGAGGAAACTCAAACTGCAACGCCATCACAAACTGCGCCACTGGAGGTGAGCTTGGAGTGTTTGACAAGGAATTTTTCAAAATTTTTAACGCGGTGACCTTCATTGATGCAAGACGGGCCCAAGGAGCTTTACTCGTGGGAGCACCGCTCACGGGATTTGACGAGCGTCCTACGGGACTTGAGCGACGAGACCAGGACTAACTGGGAGTCGCAGGACTATGGAACATTGCCTATGCAGCACCCGTGCACACACACCTCAGGATGTTGTAGCGCTGGCGGAGCGGTGGCACAGCGAGACGTCGTTTCATCTTCCCACTGCGAGGTGACCGTCACACTGGAGGATGTCTGGTGCATACTACGATTGCCCATTCATGGCTGACGGGTGATCTACGATATGGAGGAGGGTCGCGAGTTCTGCACTAGAGTCCTTGCCACTCGAGACATTATTTACTGCGAGGGGCAGATTGAGCTGGAGAGATATAGAGTTATAGCACCTCCCTTCCGCTGGGAAGTTGTAGCGATCATTTCGGGTTTGGTTGCCCCAGACCGACGAGGGCGATATTTCAGTCTGGGTTGGGGATATTGCTGGGAGAGGATGGTCCGAGACAGGCCGGTTTGATTTGCATGGGGGCCCATCCTTTTGGCTTCAATCTACAAGGATTTGCATGAGTACGCGTATATGGATGGCAGAGTGTTGGGGGCCGGCGTGACTCTTCTTCATATTTGGGCGTGGGAGCACATTTTTGTGCTACGTCCACGGGTGGTTCCGGTTTCGATGGGGGCAGAGGATGCCCTAGTGGCATGATACAGAGGCGGTGCATCATTCACACACACCGGCGAGCATGGGATCCCCTACTGGAGGCAGGTCCTAAATGAGATGCTTGTTTTTACCTGACGCCCATACCTTGGTCAGCCTAGGTGGGCTGACAATGCAGATCAACTCTTCTACTACCATCAGGATCGACACATGCAGGGTCGAGAGCACACTATGATTGAGCGGTACCTGTCAGGGTGTGTGCAGCGTCAGTTTAGGGAGCCACAGGATCGGTCGGATGACGGTTACGTAGCCGTCTTTACACGTAGTATGACACAGATGGCATGGGGGCCTAACATTCCTACTACGGAGGCAGTTGACAGCTTTCGGCAGTTGGTAGCCTGGCCATGGGCTTATGATCAAGGTCTGGCAGATCCAGGGACCACACAGGCCTATAAAGACTGGTTTAGACCTCCTCTTCGGTTGATCGTTCCAGGTGAGGATCCAGAGGCACACAGGGTCAGAGGTAGGGGGAGAGGACAAGGACAAGGACCCAGGGTCACGACTCGACAGGATCCACCAGAGGTGCCCCCAGTTCCACCAAGTCACGGGGACGTCCATATGCAGGATTAGCAACAGGATCCGCCAGTCCCACCACCACGAGCCGAGGGTGAGGACCAGCCTCATGCGCATCCACGGGTATAGCCAGCAGGGTAGGCAGACACACGGGATGCCTTGATTTTACAGTTACAGGCACAGGTTTAGGCAGTGACGGGCGAGAGGGACTAGGCACGGGCTGAGCGGGAGCAACTTAGAGCAGAGAGGGACCAAGCTATGCAGCAGTGACAGGCCGTAGAGCTATAGGCAGCCACAAAGCTAGGCCGCAAGCAGTAGATTGAGAGCATGATAGCCTCCGCTTCTCAGGGTATAGTGTTGGTATGATCCTATAGGGATGTCGTTCGAGAGGAAGAGTACTACCGTCAAGATTATCATGATACAGTGCCCCAAGCGGACTAGGTCCTAGAGTACTCAGAGCGGACCAGCTAGAGACCACCAGAGGGTCACGGTGACAGGGGTGAGGGCAACATTCATAGAGATGGAGCGTGATCCAGATGATACACACTTTTTGTGCCTTATGGGCTCGTTTTTGATAGCCCGATGGGCGTTTTGTACTGATTGACACATATGTACAATGATCCGATTATTCTTTGTACTATGACAGTTGATGATATGATATATATGAGCCGATTTTGATGTTATGTAACTGTGTACTCCTTTATTTATGCATGTATGATTCTTCTTTGATATGTTATGGATGCATTTATTTCTAATGATGTTTATGCAATGATTATGACTAACAAATCTATATTATGCTAACCTATGATATGATTTGCAATAATGTTAACTATATGATGGTTTATTTTATGCAAATGCCATATGTGAAATGATTTGATTTATGATATATGCAATGATGTGTAAAATATGCTTATATATGAGGTGTTTTATGGATGGATGTGGTATGATGCGATGGTTGTGATATGATGCAAATGAAATGGTTTTATAAAATGCTTAGAATAACAAATGTTATTATCCTAAATGATGGTGTATGTGATGCAATGATATGTTAATGTGAGGTGATATGCAATGACATGGATGCATAGTGTGATGATATGATGTCCTAATGTTGTGCAAGTATGTATGCCTAATGATTTAAATGCTTATATACCTATTGTTTATGCAAGAATGATTATGGAATGCTTTTATAGATGTTTTGTGATGATTTTAGATGGTAATATGAAATGGTTGTGAGATGCGAATGAATGTGTATGCAATGATTGATATAATGCCATGAGATGCGATGTAATGGGTAGAATGCGATGACATGGATGCACCTATTGAAATATGTTTATAATAAAAGTTATGTTTATATGATGATAATGTAATGCATGTGCTTCCTATGTGATCTGCATATGATTTTTATATGATATGCTAATGTAATATGCTAATGATTTGTATATGATATGTTTATGAAATATGCTAATGATTTGTGGATGCAGGATTTGATGATGATGATGGTGATGGAGATCAACTATCATAGTACTTTGTTAGCGCGGTTAGTAAGAACAGAAGAAGAAGCTGTATCAACAAGACACAAAATGATGCAAATGTAGATGATGATGATGATGACTTGCCAAGGAATTGGGATTTTCAAAGGGCCAAATTTTCTTATTTTTGATAACACACGGGGTATGATGCATCAAGGTATAGAAAACCAGGATGGTGTGGTACCTAGTGTGATGGACTTTGACTCGACAATCGGATAGGAGTATTCTTGTTCACACCTGACATACATAAGCCTTGCTAGGATGCATTTTAGGAGTTTCAGACATCTCAGACCAAAACACGGAGAGGTAAACCTATCGCTGTAATAGTCAACAAGTTTCCCTAGACTTCTTCCATACATTCCTAACAAAGCAAGTATTCGCCAAGGTTATTTTACAAGAACATCCAACAAGCACAACAGACAAAAGATAATGATCATTGCCCCATTCCTATTTCTCTAAATCTGTTGTTTTGGGATATCATCGAGACGTCCTTGGAATGAGCGAAAAATAAAAGAAGTCAAAAGATAAAGACCAAGTAAACAAACAACTGATGCTCTTCAATACCGCTAACGGAAAAAGGATGTGTTTTCTAAGATGATAACCGAAACTTATTGGCAAAAGATAATGCCCATTGTAGGAAGGATTCATCCTACGACATGTTAGTGGATGGTCACACGTCATTTCGTTTATAAGGGATGATTGATATGGGACCATTTCAGATGATGTGTTACCGATATGAAGAGATAACCAACTTGCTTACGCACTGACTTAGACATAAGACTTGGCATTTTGAGTTTTCACTTTTAAACCTGCTAGACTTGTTTCCAATTGTTTTACCAAAGATTGAGGATGACGATCAGTTTATTATGAGTGGTGTTATTGCGGGTGCAAGCGAGATGAGGTGGATGGATCTTTTCAAATATTTGGATGTTTTTGATGTTTTTGCAATGTTTTGAGGCTATTTTTGGTATTTTTTGAGGTTTTGACAAATGTTTTGATTTTTGATTTTCTAATGTTTTTGGGATTCTCTGAGATTTTGACCAAGAGACTAACCCAAAGACCTATCCTAGGGGCCTCAAGGGCTGATCAACAGATTAGCCTTGCCTACGTTATACATGTAGAGACCACGTAGTTCGACTGATGACTTGACCGATTTACAGATGACGATATACATGATGAGATGCAAGTTTATTATGACAGACTCCTATAGGACTGACCTAAATGTCTCGGGGGATGATCAAAGATCAACCTTGCCTATGTTCAAGCTCAGAGATGATGTAGTTCGACAAAATGACCCTGTTTTTGAGATTTTGATGATTTTGATGTTTTTGGATTTTGATATGTTTTGAATGTTTTTGGCTTTTCTAATTTTCTGATGTTTTTCGATTTTCTGATTTGAGGACTTTAAGATCATACACGAATCCGATCCAATGAGAATGTGCCCTCAACATGATGCAATAGACTACTTCGATAAAGGCAGGACAAACTAACCTTGAAGATGGGCCGAGTAGTACTAGGAGGGATCATGATACGAATGCAGGACAAGCTACGGTGCGGATGCGAGTGGATGAATGTGATGGATGATGGAAGAAAAATGGACGGATGATGCAGATCAAGCTATAAAGGTCCCGGTGGATGGAAAGTGCTTATTTATGCAAGGTGCCTATTTGCCAGGTTTTCACTGAGGTACTTGCTCAAAGTGCCACCGGAGTAGTTTTCACTAGAGGACGATTTTTGATCCATTTTCCTTTTTTTGGATTTTTTTGCTTTTTTGATTTTTTTGTTGTAACCAAGACGCCTGTTTGCCAGGTTTTCGCCAAAGTAACCATTTTTTAGGAATTTTTCTGATTTTTTGGATTTTTTGGTTCTATACCTTGATAGAATTAGGCATAAAACTTTTTGAGATGGGAGCTATTCATTGGCTCCTGTAGAGGTTCCCCTTCAAGTGTTGATAACTGATATGCCCCTGATTTATAACTTGTTGTGATGATGAAAGTTCCCAGCCAATTAGGTTCGAACTTGCCTTTGTTTCTTGGGTTTGGGACATTCTTATGATTTTCTTTTAGGACCAGTTCTCCAACTTGGAAAGTCTTGCTTCTGATTTTCTTGTTATAGCTCTGTTTGAATCTATTCTGATAGACTTGCAGATGGTTCAGAGCATCTATGCATCTCTCATCCAGTAACTCCAACTCGTTCAATCTTGACACCTGGTAGTCCTCATCGGTGATGAGGTTTTGTAGTGATATTCTGAGGGATGGGAGCTCGATCTCAATGGGGAGTACGACTTCTGATCCGTAAATCAAGGAGAATGGGGTGGCGCCAGTGGGTGTGTGGATGCTGGTTCGATAAGCCTAGAGGGCAGGATTAAGCTGCAAGTGCTAGTCACGACCTATGTCATTGACTATTTTCTTGAGGATTTTGAGGATGGTTTTGTTCGTGGCTTCTACTTGGCCATTGCCTTGGGGATAGTACGAGGTGGAGAAGCGATGTTGGATTTTGAATTTCTCGCACAAGTCGCGAACTTCCTGGTTCTCGAATGGTGTCCCATTATCTAAGATAATGGCTTGTGGGACCCCATAACGACATATGAGATAGTTTAGGATAAATTTTGAGATATGCTTCCCAGTGATATACGTCATGGGTATGGCTTCCACCCACTTTGTGAAGTACTCAATTGCAATTATGATGAACTTATGGCCATTGGATGAGGTGGGTGAGATTTTTCCAATGAGATCAAGTCCCCACTGCGAAAAGGGCCATGGTGTGACAATCAGATGGAGCTCTTGAGCTGGAGAATGGATGAGGTCCCCATGCTGCTGACATTGTATACACCTCTTAGCATGATCATGTGCTTTTCTTTCCATTGTGGGCCAATATACCCCATCCTCAGTAGTTTCTTGGTGATGGTCATGCCTCTCGAGTGTGAGCCACAGATACCGTTATGAACCTCGATTAGAGTGGTTAATGCGTCCTCAGCATTTAGACAGCGCAGTAAGGTACCTTCTATGCTTCTACGGTAGAGGGTATCACCTAGGATCACAAATATGGATGCCTTTTCAATCAAGGTTCATTTTAGGCTTGATGGTAAGTCAACGAGTAAGACTCCTATTCGAAGATATGTATAGATGTCATTATACCAAGGATGCCAAGACCAACAATTTCACACACATATTCTGATTCTGGTACCTCGAATGTGGGAATGAGAAGCTGCTCAATCAAAAATTCATATTTTGGTACGTTATGAGGGATGTCTAATAGAGACCCAATTGTAGCCATGGCATCTGGTACTCTATTGTTGGTTCTTGGAATCTACTCAAATGTTATGTCAATGAAGGATTCCTTGAGAGTCTCCACCAATTTCTTGTATGGAGTTAGCTTGTCATCCTTAGTCTAATATTCATTATTGACCCGATTTATGATCAACTAAGAGTCTCCATACACCTTGAGAGCTATGATTTTCCATTGCACTACTATCCTGAGACCTATAGTCAAAGCCTCGTATTCCGCTATGTTGTTGGTGCAAGGAAATGCCAATTTGTATGACTTTGGTATGTAATCCCCTTGTGGGGTGATGAAGAAGACACCAACTCCTGATCCATGTTGCGTGTATGAACCATCGAAGTATAGTTTCCAATGGTCAGTTTTGTTGAGGTTAAAAATGGATTCATCTGGGAATTCTAAGACAAGAGGATTCTCAGAGTAAATGGGTGCTTCTGCTAGTTGATCTGCAATAACCTATCCCTTGATTGCTTTCCTCTCTACATACTCGATGTCATACTCTGATAATATCATTACCCACTTTGCCATTCTTCCCATGAGCATTGCCTTTGATAAGAGATACTTGAGGGGATCAATTTTCGCAATGAGCTTTATCTTGTGTGCCAGCATATAATGTCTGAATTTTTGGGATGCAAACACTACTATGAGGCAAGCTTTCTCGATAAATGAGTAATTTAGCTCATGACCGACCATTGTTCTACTGATATAGTAAATAACCCTCTCTGTTCCATTTTCATCATGTTGAGCAAGAAGAGCTCTAAGGGCTATTGCTGTTGCTGACACATATAAGATCAATGGCTTTCTCGGGATAGGTGGCATTAACACTAGTGGTGTCAGTAGGCATTCCTTGATTTTGTTAAATGCTTCTTCACATTTTGTATCCCATTTGTACGCTACCCCCTTGTGGATTAGGTGAGAGTATGGGTTCTGCTTGTATGCCAGTTGTGCTATAAATAGTCAGATGGATTGAAGTGGGCCTTGGAGTCCTCTCAGTTGCTTTATTGTTTTCGGTGCTTCCATCTCGAGGATTGCTTTTACTTTTTCTGGGTCCACCTCGATACCCCTCATGGAGACTATATATCCTAGCAGTTTACCTGATTGTACACTGAAGACGCACCTCTTAGGGTTTAGTCTGACTTTATATTCCTCCAGTCTGTCAAAGGTAGCACTTAGGGTTGCTATATGATCTTGTCTCTTTCTTGACTTAGCTAGAATGTCATCGACATAGTCTTCGATTGTTTTGTGAATCATATCATGGAATATTAGTGTCATGGCCCTTTGATAGGTTGCCCCTGCATTCTTTAGGCCGAATGGCATCATGTTCCAACAGTAGGTCCCCCATGGACAAGTGAAAGCCATCTTGTGTTGATCCTCTTTTGCTATCATGATCTGGTTGTAGCCTGAAAATCTGTCCATTAGTGATAGCATCTCATGCCCTGCTGTCATGTCTACTATCATGTCGATGTTGGGAAGCGGGAAATCATCCTTGGGACATGCCTTGTTCAAATCTCTGAAGTCCATACAGATTCTAATGGCTCCGTCAGTTTTTGACATAGGTACCAAATTTGACACCCATTCTGGATAATCGATTGGTCAGATAAATCTTGCATCTAACAACTTTTTGAGTTCCATTTTGACCAACAAAGTGATTTGGGGATGCATTTTCTGAAGCTTTTGTTTGACCAGTTTTGCTTCTAGATACACAGCTAAGTGATGAACCACGGTCTCTGGATCTAGCCCTGGCATGTCAGCATAACTCCATGCGAAGTTTATTTGCCTTTCCCTTAAGAATGCTACTAGGAGTTCTTATTTTTCTGATAATAGTGATTCCACATAGAATGTGATATATGGGGCCTCCTCTGTTCCTATGTTGACCAGATTGCACTTTTCGGCCAAGACTGCTGACTTCTCTTGATGAATGGATCTTAGAGGAAGATTGAATCCTTCATCCTCGAGCACCTTAGAGAGGTTTTCACCATTGGATACGTCCTTTCTTTTTACTATTTTCTTGTCAGAGAGTGCCACAGTGTGGTTTTCACTCAAGGACTTGGATATGATTCTTAATTTCTCACTTTTGCGACTGAAGGATTCAATCATTTCCCCGTAATAAGCCTATGTGTCTAACTCCATTATAAACCCTGCCTTATGATCTCCATCTGGAATGTTATCCCTTAATCCCATGAATTCTGAGAGCGCCTCATCATTTTCGAATGTATTGAGAACTAGTGGTCCTCGTTGGTCATAGTCAATCAGTTAGGGATAGAATAGGCGGATCTCATGATTCTATTGGTCTGGTTCGAAGGAGAGGGTGCTAATCATACACAAGGTGGTGTCCTCAAATAACCTAGGGAGATTGGTTATGGTATCTTCGTCATCGCTACTAATATAGGGCTCAGTTATGAAGTTATGTGTGTTGCTACCTATGACTATTGGTGAGTGTACTTGTACTAGCATTGGCTGAGGAGAAATGTTAACCTTTCTAACCGGAGGAATTTAGCCACGTATGGTTATTCTCAGAGGGGTACATCCATGACCAAGATTTGTTATGGGTCACGTCTCCGGCATGATAGGTATTATGAGGTCTTTGTCATTTTGTCCCAGTCTCTGGTGTCTGTCATAGCCCATTGCGAGCATCATTTGTAGGCCCTTGCTTGTCTCATCCATTAGTAGTTCAGGTGTCAGTCTTTCATCTCGGTACAACATGTGAGATGGATCTGCTTCAATAACCTCTCGGCCAAGGTCTCCCCAGCTTGTGAATTCAAGATAGTCTTCAGGAGACGTTTGTGATGTGGAAGCTTGGTTTTCTTGTGGGCATCCTCGTGATCTAGGAGATTGTGGTAACTCTCCTATCACAAAAGCATTGTTAGGAAGCTTATAGCTTCCACAACTGTCTTCCTGGATGATGAGCTTGATGTCAGAGATGGTGGGAATGGCGGGTGTCTCTGTCGCAGAAGTGGATGCGAGAGTGGTAGGGTCAATGTATGGTGTGGATGGGCCTTCATCATTCTTTGGTACTTGGGGGATTTTGTAATATTTTTCTTCAAGATTTTTGCAATATGAAAATGGTTCGGGATCTCCATGAATGGTAACCTCTTGTCCATTATGTGTAAATTTTACACATTGGTGGAAGGTTGATGCTATAGCTTTCATCGCATGGATCCATGGGCGTCCAAGGAGGATGTTGTATGGCAAGTCGAGGTCCAGGACCTGACAGGTGGTTTCCATGAGCGTTGGCCCTACTTGAATAGGGAGTTTAATCATGCCCTGAGACACTCTTTCTTGGTCATCATATGCTCTTATCGTGATGCCCTTTCCTTTATCAATAGAATCCTCTGATATTTTCAACTACTTGATGAGGTTGAGAGAACAAATGTTCAAACCTACACCTCCATCCACCAAGACCCTTTTGATTTTTCTCTTGTTTACGATGGATTCCAAGTGAAGTGCACGGTTGTGAGATGGTTGGGCGGGGAAATCTTGGTCAGAGAATGTAAGGAGATTAGGCATTATGATATTTCTGACCATAGCTTGGAATTGGTTCGCATCGAGATCTCGAGGATAGTGGATGAGGCTAATGCTTCCTCAAGAATATTTGTATGCGCTGATGATATTTTTAATAACTCCATGATGGAGATGTGTTCTTGCGTTCTCTTGAGTTGTTCCACAACATTGTAGCTATGCGGAATGGATCTAGATGAAGGGATTCTATTAGGTTGGGATGATCCTGCAATGGTGACTTTGCCGCCTCTTGTGGTGACTCCACAATCTTCAGCATGGGCACCCTTGATGGTGATGACCATGCAGTCTTCATTTAGGGAGGCAACGACTATTTTGTACACATGATTTACACTACCCTTCCCTTTGTTGCCATGATTCAGCATCAGATTCGTGTAGATTTTAAGATCCTAATTTCTGGTAGGTTGTTCCACGTTTATGATTTTCTTGTCAATGAGATCTTGGATGATGTTCTTGAGTCTCATGCAATTGTTTGTGGTGTGACCTTTGATTTTATGAAATTTTCAAAGTTGATTTTTAGTATACCAAGGCGGTTTGACGTCAGGTTCTTGGTAATTTTCAAATGTAGGAGGCTTGATGAGTTTTTTGTTGATCAACTTTTTCATTATGTCCTCTAGGGGTTCCCCCAAGATAGTGTATTTTCGTTTGGGATAAATTTTGTGTTGGGGTGGTCCTCTTTGATCATTGAGGTTATTGATGGTTAGATTATTGTTGGGTTGATATGTTGTGTGATGACTGTTTTGGTGTTGATTTTGGATTTGCGGTGTGGGTGTATTTTGTCGTGGACCACTAATGACCACCTTGGCATCTACGACACCATCATTAGTAACGTTCTTGTTCCTTGCCCATGTGCGAGGTTTATCGTTGTAATTGGATGATGGGCGGTTGTTTTGCGGTTCGTGATATGATGTTGATTCCGTGGGTTGAGTCACAAGGGCTCTTTCGATGCTGAGCACCTTGGAGATCAATTGTTCATATTTGGTGATTCCCTGAACCTTGAGATGAAATGACAAGCAGCTTTCAAGGTTGGCTATGATGGTGCAGACTTGTTGTTCTTCTGGCATGGTCCACTTCCTCCGATTGGCCTTGGATCGCCATCGTTGAAGGAATGAAGCAAAAGATTCATTCTTTCCTTGTTTTAGAGCTTATACTTCTTCAAGACTGACATCCATTGCAATGTTACATGCGTAGTTTTTAATGAATGCATCCCTAATTTCTTGGAAGGTTCTAATGCCTGAAGGTAAGCGAGAGAACCATTCTATAGCGGGACCTGCCAAGCTTCTAGGAAATAGCCACATTAGATAAGTATCGTCATATGTGACCTCCATGCAATGAACCTAGAATTCCATGATGTGATCTTCAAGGTTTCCCATCCCTTGATATTTGTCAAATTTAGGAATCTCGAATCCCTTGGAGAATGGTTTCATCTATAAGCTCCTGTCAAATGGATAGGGACACAAGTTGCTCGGTGTTTTGGTTGTTCAGCCTGACTGAAGGTCGAGCACTTGTTGTGATAGCAACCTGAGTTGTGTCTTTACATCGCTTTGCGGATCAAGGGGTGGGATGAATGTGTTCTGGGGTGTTTAAATCGTTGGTTGAATGGATGGGTTGGTTGATGTGTTGTTCAATGGTATATGTATGTTTTGGTGAGTGAGGTAGGCTTCTACCTGCTTTTGGATGAATGACACCTATTGTTGATCTTATTGTTGTTGCGCTAGTATTTGTGCTTGTTGTTACGCTTGTTGCTATTCCAACAATGCTTGTTGTTGTGCTTACTGTTGTTCCCACAACGCTTGTTGTTGGGCTTCCAATTCTGCCGCTTCTTGTTGCTCTTGGTATTGCTTTAGTGCTTGTTGATATGCTTGCACTTGCGCTGCTTGTGCAAGAAGTTTTGCTTGTGCTTGTGCTTGTGCTTGCTATGCTTGATATTGAACTTGTGTGTGAGCTTGCGCTTGCACTTGTGCGGCTTGTTGCTGCAATAATAATTGTGCTTGAGCGACCCTTTGTGCTTGTAATGCTTGCGCAGATTGGGCAGCTTGAGTGGCTTGTTGTTGTTGTTGTTGCAGTAAAGCTTGAGCTTGTTGAGCTTGTTGTGCTTGCAATATGGCTTGTGCAGTTTGGGTGGCTTGTGCGGCTTGAGCAGCTTGTTGCACAGCTTTTTGTTTTTGAACTTGTTGGTATCCTCTTTGGAAAGTGGATTGCAATGCTGCGTCATATTGATTTGATGTGGTGAACGTTGGTGGTGGTGGGGGTGGTGGTGGATTTGGAATGGTGGTGGATGATAATGTTGTGTTGATGTTTTGGGTGTTGGATGGTGCTATTGATGTGGTTGGTCCTTGAGAGACCATGCTTTGCAATGTTAAATGGATGTTTGATGATGTTGCCATTCCTTGTGTGTTTTGCATTTGTTGTTGTGATATCAATGATAAATTTTGGGTGTTTGGTGCAACGCTTTGATTGATGGTTGGGATATAGGTTTGACTGATACTTGGTAGAGGGGAAAGCCCTAAACCAAGGAGTGATATGGATGATAATGGAAAAGGTGGGATAGGTGGAAATGTAAGGGGTGTTAGTTGTTGTGTGGTGTCAAATATGCCCCCTGTTCCAATCACGTCTCCCTCTTCTTGTGAATTTGTGAGAAGAGGTGTTTGTGGTGCTCCATGAAAAGATGTTGATGATGGGTAATAATGTAAAGTGAGAGGAACATTTTTGTGTAATGGGTTGTTGAGTATGTTTTGTTCCAAGGTGGTGTTTGCATCCAAGTTTTGATTATTAACAAGGGGATGTGATTGAAGAGCATTAAGGAATGTGTTTCCCTTGTTGAAATTGGGTTGTGTTGGAGAAAACAATGTTGTGATTTGTGGAATGTTTTGTGTGATGTTTTGAGATGGGGGTGTAGATGAAATGGGAATGGTGGATGAGATTGGAGGAAATGATGTATCCACTATAGTACTCACATCAAAATACGAAGGCAACTTGGCCCCTTGTTTTGCTAGTTCAAGCATGTACAACGAAGGGTTAAGTCTCATCATGATGTTGATGATTCTATGGTTGTCTGGATTTTGGAGCATTTTCGTCATTTCCTCGCGAGACATTCCAAAGGTAAGGTCCTCCCTTGATTTTCTTCTTGTGGATTTTGGGATGATGAGGGATCAATGGATTGCTTGATTCGACGGGATTCATTTCTACATTTGAGCTAAGATCGCTTGAAGTGGGTGTTTCTTTGTTGGTTTCCATACTCTTCTTGTATTGAGATCTAGTTAGAACCATAAAACAAGGATCAATTTTTGAGAATATGGGAGATGAATCTCTTGATTCTTTGGATTGATCTCTATTTTATGTTCCAAAGTACAAAATTTTAGGATCCTTGAGGATCAAAGGTGATGATATGATGATGATGTTTAGGGATGGATGATATGGATGTTTTGGCTTTTGGTAAATCTTGAATGAGACACTAGGCTTTTAGGACTTGTGAATTTTGATTCTTGAATTTGGGATTTTGAGATTTTGTCCTTGATTTTGATTTGGATTTTGAACAAAAAGACCCTAAGATGCTGGATGATGATCTAAGGGATAGCTTTTTTCAAAGGATGATAATTTTCATATGTGTGAGGAGAAGGATGCATCTACCCACACCTATTCAAACAAGATGATTGTTTTCACTAAGCATATGAAGAAGGATTCATCTACATACACTAAGTTAGACAAGATGATTTTGATAACTTTGACTAAGTATATGCAAAAGGATGCATCTACACATACCTAACCAAAGGTGTTTTGATAAATGTTCTCAAGGACCTAGTCTCAATGATTTTGATGATTTTGGTTTTGCCACAAAGCCTAGTATCAAGGATGATTTCAAGATTTTCCAAAAGATGATGATGAGATGGATTCGTTTTGATGTTTTTGGAGGATGGGTGAAAAAGAGTTTTTGATATGTTTTGATCCTAAGATGAACCTAAAAAAGGTACACTTTGTTTGCCTAGATCTAGGTATTGAAGAGCATGCAAATGCTTCCTAATGACCTTTGTAACCAAGAAATGATTTCATTTGAACACACATTTTCCAATCAATGATTTTTTTGCTTTGGGGTTATGAGTCTTCAACACATATGAAGGTTCATTTTTCTTATCTTTGCTTAATGTCTTTATTTTACCAAAAAAACTTTCTCCATTTAGGTTTTCAAACTAAGATGTCCAATGTCTTAATTTCTTCAAAACCCCACAAGATATGTTATGTGGAAATTCAATGAAATTTTTGCAAGGGTTTCCCTATTGTTTACTTAAGAAGACAAATTGAGATATAATCCAATGTTTAGAAACCTCTAAGGATGTGAATCCCAAGGGAAAACAATAACATATGGATTGAGTCAATTGTATTTGTCCTCAAAAGGGTTTGAAATTTGGATGATGTTAAGTGTTTGTTCTCATGATGTTTTTGATCAAGAAATGCATTTTGTAACCCAAGAATAAGTACAATCCTATGGATGTGAAAGACAATATTTGTTGGATTCCCACTTGTACAAGTTCAACTACGCTTATCTCTAGCGAATGGTTAGATGCTTGACCCAACTAGCTCCCCTCCACGGCTCATTAACATCAATCGGTCCAGCCAAGCATCAACACCTATGAAACTCCCATGGAATGCTTTCCATTTCTACTAGAAGACCGTAAAAGTGTGGGGTGGCTTCAAAACGGCCGTTCTTGCACCAACAAATAGATTAAGGATTTTGGAAAATTCTAGCACATGGGTTCTAGTAAGGACTTTCCGTTCATAGGAGTTGACCCAACGTGGCAAGAGTCCCCTTTCGGATCCATCTTATCGGAGTCAACTACATGATATTGGAGTTTCTTCCAATATCCTCATTTATATCCCAACTGGAAATACTCTCGGGTTCAGAGTGTTACTGGTTAAGCCGTTCCCTTGGGTGAGTACTTTTTCCCCAAGGTGGGCCCTCTAAGATAAAAAAAAGCGAATGAAGAACAATATTTGTAACTCGATTGGCAACAAGGAGAGAGAATATATGCAACAAAGCCCCCCACTCACACTCGCAGAAGATTTTGTTCAATTTTAAGCCCAAATCGAAGTATGGAGGTGATTGCTTTGTTTTAACCCAAAGTCATGGAAAAGGCATTTTGATTCTCAAGATCACTATAAAGCGCGATAGAAGCGCATACATCCTTTTCCAATGGCTTTAGTCTAAGTAAGCCCTCACGAAAAACACAACTACACTTGTTCTTTTTAAACCCTCAAAGCAATATGTGAATTCATTTTTAGAGCACCAAAAAGACAAGTGATAAACATATGTTCAATTTGTTAGTCCCATAAATGAAATCTAGTAAGTTGTTGGTCCTATTGTTCATTTTAACCTTTGCAAGAAGAAATTGAAAGGTTCTTTTTAAGCCCAAATGAAAACTAGTGTTCTAAAGATGAAAATATGACAAATTCCTAAGGAAGTGTTAAACAAACACTTAAGTGTTTAAAAACACTTTGATTAGTCAAAGTATCATCACCATGCTCCTCCTTCCTTTGCTTTTGATTTCCAACCTACAAAGAAGAAAAACAGTTAGATTCTAGAAAAACACAGAAAATTAAAAAGCAGAAAACAGAGGAAGAAGCAATCATGAATTTAAAACACATGCTAAAAAATCAAATTTTCCCTTTTACTGTCTCCTAACATCGCAACTCGTGAAGACATCGCTATTTTTTCCTCTCAACAGTGCTATTACAGTGCCACTTACTAGTCAGTGACGCTCTGTGTCGGGATAGAGAGCACGATTGTGTCGCACTTTTCGCCCAGCGTCGCACATTTCAAAAGCATTGATGTTTGGAATTTTTTGAAAACTTCTGCAGATCAGCGACTCCAACGGCGGTGTTTAAAATTCAAAAATTATTGGTGGGATGAGTCCAGCGACACAGTTTTTGTTCACGCGGTGCTGTATAGCAATGTTGACGAGCCTACATTGCTAAAATAGTGACGCTGATGAGCTCGCAGTGCCAAAAATAGTGACGCTGATGAACCCGCGTTGGAATTTACTGTGTGTCAAGAAAATGCAGAAATTTGAAGAAATTGTTAGAAATAATGATGTCAAGCCCTCCTTCTAGCACCAAATGTGCAAACACTTTTCCCAGTACCTGCAAAACAACATGAATAAACTAGTTAGATAAGAAATTACAAGCTTAAAGAAGGATTCCCTATGAAATCCATTTGCAAATCAAACTAGGAATGAAAATAATGAACACAAAAAAAATGATAAAAACTAGATTTTTATCCTAATTTAAATAGCAAACACTTGATCCCATGGGGGAATTGGTGCCAATTTGATGTGAAAATTGGCCCTTTCCCAATCCCTATGATGAAATCTTGATGTGTTGAAGATGATGTTGATCCACTTTGACAAAAGATGATAAATGGTGAGAGCTCCAAGCCAAAATCTACAAAAAACCTAGCTAAGAATTCAAATGTTGGATGAGAATGGCTAAGTATTTTAGCATGGTAACTTTGCTTGGATTGTGGATGATAAAATGAGGAGAGGAGCTCTTCATTTATAGGATTTCAAGATGGATTAATGTCCAAATTTGAGCAATGTGGGACTAACATTCATCCAATGATATGGTGCCACTTGTCAAGCTATAAATGGATGATGGATGTGCAAGATTTGGGGTTTGTGCCAATAAATGCCAATATTTGAAATTCAAATTTGTTGAAATGACATGTAAGAGGGAAGAGAAAATGCAATAAATGCCACTTGGCTCAATGCAAAGGACATGTAAGAGATCTTAAATGCCTTGTTGGATGTATATGTTGACTTGGAATTTTTGAATTCAAATTGAGAGAATATTCCAAAAGATGCCTTGTGAGGGAAAATAGGGATTTAATAAATGAATTAAATCCATTTTCATGTGCAACTTGCATTATCTAGAGGATGTGACATGAGATGAGGTTAAATTAATTATTGATTAATTAACTTAACAAGGGATTAGATGATGTGACTTATTTGACTTAGATTTATGGATTTATTTAAATCAGATAAGAGAGGAATATGATAAGAGGCTAATTAAATAAAGATTTTGATTTATTTAATTAAAAGGGATGGTGTTAGATTAAATCAAATAAGGTTTTAATTTATTTAATTTAATGGATAGACTTTAGAGATTTGATCAAATAAATTGATTATTTAATTAAATAGGGATAATTAGATCAGATGGATTGATTTAATTAACAAGAGAAAGTGACTTAATTAGACAAAATGATTTATTTAATTAAGAGAGGATTATTAATGAATTTAATCAAATAGGGGAATTTGATTAAATGGTTAGACCGAGGGATGATTTAGGAAGAAACAATGTTAATAAGTCAGGATCAGATGCACAATCTCAATTAGTATATTTTCAATGTCTACAAATTAAAATATATCATTAAATTATAAAGGGTTGTGCACCATTTTTTTTCAATTAAGTTTAAACCTACACTTTCTTTTTTCATTTCTATATATATTATTAGTCTATTTTTTTCATCTAATTTTTTTTGTGATTTAATCCTATTTACTGCTCCTTTTAACTCCTATGCTCTCCTACCCTTGGTTTTTTTATTCACTATGCAATGTGTAAGACTTTAAATTATTTAGGGTTACAATTAGGGTTGGGGTTAGTGTTAGGATTGGGATTAAAGTTAGGGTTAGAAATGGAATTAGGATTATGATTGGGGTTATCATTACAATTAGGGTTAGTGTTAGGGTTGGAGTTAGAATCAAGATTAGCATTATGGTTAGGGTTAGACATAGAATTAGAATTAGGGTTGGATTTAATGTTAGTATTAGATTACTGCTAGTATAAGGATGGGGATTAGTGTTAGGGTTACAGTTAGGTTATAGCTAGGGTTATGTTAGATCTAGGGTTCATTTAAGGTTAAGGTTATAGCTAGGGTTATGATAGATCTAGGGTTCATTTAGAGTTAATATCATGATTAAAATCTAACCCTAACTTTATTAAAAAATTATCTTAATCCTAATGATGTAATTGAATCTAAAAGAAAAATATATATGTTAGATTGTTAAAATAAACTAAAAATTGCATTTAAACATCCAAAATAAAAATTATAGATTGATATAATAATATTATAAATTATATAATTATATAATATATTATATTATATATTATTAGAATATTATGTTTATTCTAATAAATATATTATGGAATTTGTAATATTATATCTTAAAAATATAATGTTATAAATATATATATAATAATTTTTATATAAATATAATTATATTAATATATAATTTCTATTTTAGATGTTTAAATATATTTGTTAGAAATCTAACATATAATTTTTATTTTAAGTGTAATATATATTTTTCTTTAAGTATAATATTGATATAATAATATTATAAATTATATAATTATATAATATATTATATATAAATATAATTTTTATTTTAGATGTTTAAATATATTTATTACAAATTTAGCATATAATTTTTATTTTAAGTATAATATATTTTTTCTTTAATTATATATTTTAATATATTATAGTATTATATTATATTATAATATCATAATATTATATATAATATATTGTAATAAACGTGATATATAAATATATTAGAGAAAAAAAAACTTAAATTTATAAATATATTATATATCTCATTTATATAAATATATTATATTATTATATTATAATATCATAATATTATATATAATATATTGTAATAAATCTAATATATAAATATATTAGAGAAAGAAAAAAAATCTAAATTTATAAATATATTTTAAATATATAATTTTACAATATATATTAATATAATTTTATTTATATAAAAAATTATTATATATATATTTTACATTATATTACACTTACAAGAAAAAATCCAAATCTAAAATAAAAATAAAAATTATACAAACTTAAAAATAAATATAAAATCATTAAAAAGGAGTAGCTGGGGCACATAAAACAAAAAAAATAGAGAAATACTGTAGCACACGGTTAGTTACGCATGTCAAGGTATGCAAAGGAATGGCATCCAATGCCCCCATGTTGTTTTAGGGGCTGTATAGCCTTTTCCTTAATTTCGTGGCTAGGATAACTCCTATGGATAACTTAATTCATTGCAATGATCAACTCTTATGTGTAAGTACAACTGCCTTATTCTTGATCTTAATGTTCTATACAAAAAGAACATGAAATTCAAACATCTTCATGCCTACGAACTGACCAAGCTACCGTTAATGGTGATAGATAGGCCTATCGAACTAATGGGAGGATTATAACTAAAAAAAGACCAGTTGCTGGTCCAGTCCCTTGTTGGTTTTGTCATGTGCTCTCTTTTGTTTTGTGTTGCTGGTCCATTTGTAGCTACTTCTTTTTTTTGTTTCTAGGTGTTTCACTTCTCGTGATCCCCCTCGTTGGGCCTCTATGGCTGTTTTGTAAATGGGTACTAGCCATTCCAAACTTTAATGTAATCAAAACAATGGTCAGGGTCATATATATAACCCTAATAGAAAATGAAAACAACGATAAAGGATTTAGTAGAAATTATTATATGAGAGGTTATATCAACCAAAATAATTGCAATGCTAATAATATCGATCATCCTATAACAACAAAAAATATTACCATCTACTAAAGAAGAGATGGAGGCACACAATAGTGGGCACAGGCGGGAAAAGAGGGATTTTGAAAATTCAAGCGATAGAAACAGAGGCGGAGCAAGATTAGTGAGATCTCAGGCGAATCAGGAGTTGATTTTGAGTAAGAATCAAGGTAAGGATGATCAGGATGAGGTGGACTCCAGAAATAAAATCCTAGTGGAACCGGGTGGAAAGGATATTCTGGCGGTAAATCCTGCGGTTTCCTCTACCGGTCAAAAAATGAAAAAGCTAATGAGACGGTGGGGACCACTAGCGGCATTGGAGGTAATCGCAAACCCTGGACTTCTCTGTTTGGGGTAAAACCTAATGGAAAATCTTCTTTCCCTCAGGTGCAAAATATCTCAGAAAAAGGTAAGTTTGCAATTTATGTGCCAGATTTGTTAATCGATCATAATATTGCTTTAATGGAAAGAACCCTGGTTGGGAAGTTTATGGGCCCTAGACCAAAAATTGAAGTTATCAGGGAGTTCATTAAAAATAAATGGAGAACAAATGGAAAAGTTTCAGTTGTTTCTCTTCCAAAGGGTTTTTTTACGTTTGAATTCACTTGCAGAGAGGACATCTTGGCTATTAGAAGTGGGGCTCCTTGGGTTATAGGGAAATCTTCCCTAGCTCTAAAGAAGTGGTCCTCTAATTTGGACCTTTCAGACTCCATTTTTGAGACTGTCCTAGTTTGGGTCAGACTTCCGGGCCTTCCCCTGGAATATTGGAATGAGGACATTTTTTATGGTATTGCGAGCTCCTTTGGAGAGCTCCTTTCTATTGACTCAATGAAAGCTACTAGAAAGAGATTGGTATTTGCTAGAATATGTGTAGGGGTCTCTTAGAATGCTGACCTTCCCTCATCAATTGAGATCCAGTCAAAATTGGGTTCTTGGGCACAGGAAATTAAGTTTGAAACCATCCCGTTTGCTTGTTTCAAATGTAGAAAATTTGGGCATTTGGCTAAGAAATGCCCCTTAAATGCTACCAAAGAGAAAGAGAAACCAACTGGTTCTTTGAAATCGGTATGGTGAAAGAAATTAGGAGGTGATAGTCTTGAAAATAAAGAGTCTAATGGTCAGAGTACCTCTAATGAGGCTGATGTGGTCATGGAAAATAATGGATAGGCTCTGCTGGTACCCCAGCATATGGATCTAGAGAAGACTTTATCTAGTAAGGAAAATAAATCCAATGAGGATCAGTTGGCGGGGGAAGATAATCTGATCCAAGATGCTAATCCCTTTTCCCAAGAACTAATCCCAACAATGAAAAATGATGAGACCCCGGGCTTGGAGGATATTCTTATTTAGGGGCTATCCTTAGAGCTGAACATCCCTCTCCCTCTCCATTCCTCTGTTGGTCTTTCTCCTCTGAGAGTAGAGCGCTTTACGGATCCTAACTCCTTTGATGTGGTCAAGGATTCTTTCGAAAACCTGTACCATTCATCTGAACTTTCTAGCAACTTCTCATCTTCTCATTTGAATGGTATCATAGAAACATTACCCTGGGAACAAAGGCTCTTAACTGGTAAGGAATGGGAATCTAGTAAAGAGACGGATAGCCAAGAAGAGATAGATAATGAAGAGTTCTCATCAAAGAAAAAAAAAACAAAAAAAAACAATGGAAAACTCCAAGTGGTATTTCAACTAGATCAAAAGCAAAGGCAGACTGTGGAGCATCAAAGAAATCTCGAGGGAACAAATCTATTAAATGGACAACGGAGCATAACAGTTTTCAGGATATTGTGGATGGATTTCAGAAAACCATCCCGGAATGCCTCAAATCCCCTGGTAATTCATGAATATTATGTCTTGGAATATAAGGGGAACCAATAGCCCCCACAAGCAGGATGTTCTATGCAATTTTGTTAGAGACCACAAGCCTGATATTCTTCTTATTCAGGAGACGAAAATGTCAAAGGAAAAAATAGAAAAGATGAAACTTTTCCACCACTGTAGTACTCATGGAAACAATTCGAATGGTGCTTCTGGAGGTATTGCTACCTTCGAGAATAATCACATAATCAAAGGGGAGCTGATTTTGGAAGGCACGAACCATATTGCTACTAGATTCACACATATCAGGGATAGTTTCAGTTGGATCCAACTGAATATCTATGCCCCTAATGGTAAAGGACTGAGAAAATCCTTTTGGATGGAGTTGGCTACTTTTAGGAGGATTTTTGATAGAGAGCCTTGGATTGTTATGGGTGATTTCAACACGCCCTTAATGAATGGAGAAAAATTTGGAGGTTCCTAGATCAATGCAGAGAGCAAAGAGGATCTTCAGAGTTTCATTGATAACCAGGGGCTGATTGATCTGGATTTACATGGAGCTTCCTATACCTGGTCGAATCGTAGAAAGGGGTTGGAGCTTATACATGTTAGATTAGATAGATCTTTAGTTTCCAATCACTAGTTTTTTGCGTATTACTGTTCTCTTAAAGCTCTCTCTAGAATTGGTTTTGATCATTTCCTTTTTAGTTTTGTTGTGGATCCTATAAAAATGAAGAAAAATATCCCTTTTAGAGTGGAAAAAATGTGGCTCTCTCATCCTGCTTTTAAAGAGGAAATTAGGAAATGGTGGAATATAAGTATTTTTGGCATTGCTATGTTTAGAATAGCTAAAAAACTTAGGGAAGTGAAATGTAATTTGAAAAAATGGAAAAAAGAGTCCTTTGGGAACATCTTTAAGATCAAATCTGCCCTTCAAATGGATCTAGGGGAGATTCAATATAAAATCCAGAAGGAGGGATATTTGAATGACACTAAAGAAAAAGAGAATGAGCTACTTATTAAAATGCATGACATTATTGGAAAGGAGGAGGAATTTTGGAGGCAAAGATCTAGAGCGTTATGGTTATCTGTTGGTGACAAAAATACTAGGTATTTTCATTTATCGGCCTCAAAACATAGAGCTATCAACAAAATATCTCAAATTGAAGTGGATGGAACTAAATATGAGGAGGAGGAGGATATTAGAAAGTATGCTATCTCATTCTTTAAAAACCTTCTTTCTAAGAATGATGAAATTAACCAAAATGATTAGGACCATTTAATAGATGCTATACCGAAAGTGATCAACCAGGAAAATAGCACTATGCTGTCTGCTATTCCTTCCAATGAGGAAGTCAAGCGGTCTATTTTCTCCTTTGATGGGAGTAAAGCCCCAGGTCCGGATGGTTTCCCTCTGTTTTTCTTCCAATGGTTCTGGGAGACTATTGGAGACGATGTTGTGAATGTTGTAAAAGAATATTTTGGATCTAGAAGTCTCCTAAAAGAATTGAATTCCACCTTCCTATTTCTTATCCCTAAGAAGCCTGGAGCGATAAAATTTGAGGCCTTAAGACCCATAAGCCTATGTAATTCTATCTATAAAATCATCTCTAAGGTTTTTACTTCTAGATTATTAATTCTTTTGCCTTCATTGATCTCACCTCAACAGAATGGCTTTGTTTCTGGTAGACAAATCCTTGACTCTATTGTTACTGTGCATGAGAACATCCATTCTTTGGTGGAATCTAAGACTAAAGGCTTTCTGTTAAAGCTTGATATATCTAAAGCCTATGACAGAGTTGACTGGACTTTCTTATTTAAGATTTTAAAGGACTTTGGATTTTGCAATAGGGTTCTTCAAATGGTGGAACAACTTGTGTCTACTGCTTCTATTTCTATTATGGTTAATGGATCCCCAATGACTTTCTTCCAAAGTACCAGAGGTCTAAGACATGGTGATCCTATTTCTCCTATTTTATTCACTATCATGGCTGAGAGTCTTGGAAGAAACCTAAAAAAGTTGATTGACAATAGATCCCTTTGTGGTCTTAACTACTCCTCAAGTAACATGGTTTTCTCTCATCAACAATTTGTTGATGATACTATGTTGTTGGGTAAAGCCTCGGTCTCGAAAGTTAAAAATTTGAAATCTTTGCTTGATAAATATGGGAGAGCATCTTGATAGCTGATTAATAATAAAAAAAGTTCTCTATTCTTCTTCAACACCCCGGCTCATAGACATACCAAAATTGCTAGAATCCTTGGTTGTAGGGTGGATTCCTTGTCTGCCACCTATCTTGGCTTACCTTTGAGCCTTAAATCTCTTGAATCCTTTTTGGTTTTGTTGGTTGAGAGGTTTAGCAAAAAGCTTGCTGGCTGGAAAGGTGCTCTGCTAAGTCAAGCAGGAAAACTTCAACTCCTCAAAGCTTCCCTGCAGAATTTTCTGATCTATGCTCTGAGCCTCTTCAAAATTCCTGCTAAGTTTGTAGATGCCATAGAAAATATTAAAAAAATATTCCTCTGGTCGGGTGTCAAAGAAAAGAAAAGACTTCCTTTAATTGGATGGGATTTGGTGTGTAGACCAAAAAAGATCTAAGGACTAGGTCTTAGAAGAATCAGAATGGTCAACAAAATCCTTCTAGCAAAACAAATATGGAGAATTTTCTCATCTTCAGGTGAATGGACTGATATCCTAGCTAGTAAATATTTAGAGAACAATCGTTCTCATATTATGCTAAAGGATTCCCACCTTCTTCCTAGAGGTTCTACCTGCTGGAATAATCTGATCATTGGGAAAAATATTGTGGACTTAAGAACTGGATAGCATGTCAGAAGTGGGAACCAAACTAGATTTTGGGAGGACATATGGTTGTTCAAGGAGCCCCTTATAAAAATTGATTTCTTTAGTGGGTGGGCTGAGAATTGCAAAGCTCGTTTCAGATCCTATGTGAAAGACTACATAGTGAATGGTAAATGGGTGGATCTGTGTCTTATCAGTCAGGCTCTTGCTCCTATTCAATCATCTTTATTGGCTGTTAGACTATGTTCTGATCAGTTGGAAGATCATCTTTTCTGGATCAATAAACCCTCAGGAAACTATTCAGTTTTGTCTTCCTTTGCCAGGATTACTTCCTCCCAGGGCTCTCCCCCCTTTTGGTTGAAGGCTTGGTTCAAACATTTGGTCCCTAAAATCAACATTTTTTTCTGGATCCTTCTCCAAAATAAGGTGCTTACGATTGATAACCTGTGTAAAAGGAACTTTCAAATACCTAATAGATGTTTTCTTTGTAAGAGGGAAGCAGAGTCAATGTGTCATATGCTCATTCATTGTCCTTTTGCTGCCTCAAATTGGGAAAAAATTATCAGCTTTTGGCATCTCTCTTGAGTTTTTCCTTCGTCTGTTGAATACTTTTTCCTCCAATGGAAATCTCTGACTCATAATCCTGTTCTTAGGTTTCTATGGGACTTCTCTTTCCCTCATGTTGCTTGGGGTCTTTGGAAAGAATGCAACAATAGAATTTACAGAGACAAAGAAGCTCCGGTGGATATTGTTTTTGATAGAATTATCAGATTCTTGAAAGAGAATGTCAATGCCATCCCCCAAAAGGTTAGTAATTCAGAGAAAGAAGCTCAATCATCTTATGACCTTATAGTTTCCAAGGAATGGAATATTAGTCTCGATTTTCCTTGCACCCCTAAAAAAGCCAAGAAGGATAGAGAGGATGTTCGCTGGTCTTTCCCGCCTAATGGTTGGGTCAAAGCTAACTTTGATGGAGCGGCTAAAGGTAATCTGGGGGTGGCGGGCTGTGGTGGAGTCATAAGGGACTCCTTTGGAAACTTTCTTGGTGCTACGTCCACTCCTCTTGGGTCCCAAACCAATCACTTGGTTGAGGCTGCTAGCGCTTTTCACATTATAAATTTAGCCCATAGTCTTAACTTTAAAAATCTCTGGCTTGAAGGTGACTCCAAAAATATTATTGACTATCTTTGTGGCAAGTCCTCCCCCTCGTCGACAATTAAATCTTGGATTGATGATGCCACCTCGACTCTTGCTAAGTTTGACAAAATTAAAATTTCAGTTGCCTATAGAGAAGCTAATGCTGTGGCAGATTTTTTTGCTAATGAAGGGTTAGGAGTAATGATCAGAGCACTTGACTAAACTTTAATGATCTAAGTGTTAATGTTCACGCTTTATTGAATTATGATAAATCACATGGACAAGAGGCATTTCATCTCTTTATTGAGGACATGATGGAGTTATCACATCACAATCATTAGATTGTATGGGACCGAGCTTATTTTCTTAGTCTACAAGGTGGATTGGCACATTTTGTGGGTTCTTGGATTTAGCGGGACCAGTTCTAGTAAAGATATTGTGTCGGTGTGCCCCACTGTGTTTACTAAGATGGGTGGAGACAAGAAAAGAACTGAACCAGATAGCTATGAGATGCACACAAGAAATGTTAAGGCTTGGAATAAAGTTAAAAGTGGGGGGTTACTTCTGTTCCTGGAGAAGCTCCATGGTTCCAGTCAAGAGGCTACAAATCTTTTTTGAAAAAAATTGGGATAATGAGAATCTTACCCTTTTTGGTAGGAATGTCGAGCTCAACGAAAACCTGATAGTTGAAGTGACGGGAATGTTGACTGAAGGGAAAAAAAAATTTAGGGATAGGGTTTTTTCCGACAATGTCATCATCATATTTCCTAAAAAAGAGAAAGAAAAGCTGAAACTGGTAAAAATTGCTAATAGCTACTTTGATGCCGACACCATAAAAACCCTGTGGAGAAAGGTCCTACGTGTCATCATGGAGTACATAACTGTGGATGTTCGTTTTACCAGGGTCTATGACTATCACTTTTCCCTGCTCAACCATTTCTGCTACAAGGTAAGAGTTTCTTTCCCCTACTTTCTTTGCTGCTCTTTGAGGAAAAGTCTAGTTGACCACAAAAAAAACCTAGAAGATTCCCTATTTTGCATTCTAGCCTGATTAGATTAATTTTTGAGCATTACCAAAATATTCCCATCCTTGCTAATCTTGAAGCCTCCCTTGACTCTAAGGATGACAATACTGAACCCAACTGCTCAGGGTTTTTGTCCAATTCAAGTCTGGCTAGATCTGTCCTTAATCCGCCTGCTGCCCATTCGGGCAAGAAAAACCCTAACCCCCTTACTGTTAAAGGTTGTGTTGTGCCTGAGATGGAAATCCCCTGCATTATTGATAAGAATCTCAAGTCTAAAAACCTTGTTTCGTACTCTGAAGATTCCCCTGACTCTGAGGCGTCTGGTGCTAATAATACTGAGCCCGCTGCTGACCCGTCGATGGATAGAATTACTAGACCTGGGTCCCCTATCACTTCTATCCCTGAGAATACTTGTCTCAACACTGATAGGGATCCCTCTGTAGATGTTTTGAATTTAGCTAAAAATAATGCTAATACCCATTTCAAACTTTCAAAATGGACTTTCAATGAAATTAATGAGCTAAAGATAAAAAACTAGGCCTTGCAAAGTAAGTTGGAAGAGTTGGGAGCCAAGGTTGCGGCGATTGAAAAAATAGAAGTGAAACGAAGAGATTACAGTCTCAACAATGACACACAAAACCAAGTTGGAAAAAATAGAAACATTGAAATTGAGATGGAAAAAATGAAAAATACTATTAAAATCATTGGTGAGCAAAACAATCGTATCGCCAGACACAATGCCATAATCATCAATGCCATGACTGAGAAACTGGACAAAGCCCAACAGGGATCTCTAGTGGTTGACCTGGAGGATACCATTGAAAGAAACCAGGAGGAGGATGCTGGCATCTCTAAGAGAACCAGGGACAATCTGAAGAGGAAGGCTCCCCCCACTCCTCAGATGATTCAAACATGTAAGAAGGGTGTTCATGAGATGAAGAATTTGGAGGCAGAGACTGAGTCTATCCTAAAGACTTTGGGTTAGTCACTGCCGGATTTTTGTTAGCTTTTTGGCTAGCTTTTTTTTACCTTCCTGGTGTTTTGTGGGTGGCTGCAGTTTATTCTAGTTTTGTCCTTTTGTGCAATTGGTTGTTTTTGTTGAACTTTTCTTTCATATCTATTATGTTGTAAAACTTTGTGGTTTCAGGTCCCTATAAAACCCGTTTTACCCTTTATCAATTTTTTTTTTTACCAAAGGGATAGTTAATAGTAAGCAAACCATAAGTATGCGAATAATTGATATGAATTGTATAACGACCCTTTCAAGTCCAATAGATACTTTTCATTCCATAAAGCAAGGGGACATAACATAGAGTCATGTAGAGTCATGTGAAGAATATAATAGATTCATATTAGACCTCCTAGATAAACAAAAATGTATGCTCTTGGTTCTTGGCTATTGTCCTTATTGTTTTCTCTATTGCAACTTTCTTTTTGTTGGGTTCTCTGTTGATTTATCTTTTTATGGTCTGTAAACTCTGTGGTTTCGGGTCCCTGTAAAACTTATTTTTTCCTTTATAAAAAACAAAAATGTCTAGTTATATAGACATGTTCCTTCACCCTCAAGATAAAGTTGCTCACACCATGGAAATAAACACTAATAACCATTTCCCACTGAGATAATATAATAGCAAACAAATCAAGAATAGATATATAAAAAATAACCATGTAGCCACACTCCTATGGGATATTGCATGCTTCACTAGACTAGGGACATGATGATTTAATCTATAAAAATATAATATAATTATCCAATGCATCCCAAAAACTCAACAACCATGTTAATAAACACATCTCTACAAGAAAAATAACATGGGTAAGCTAATTATCAACACAACTTTGACCAAAACATGTTAGACCTTGTAGAACTCAATACAAATCACGAATTTCACACCACAAATAGAAGAGGAAAATCTAAATGCATCCCCAATGAGCTTCATGAATAAAAAATTTCACATCATAGACCTTCCAAAGAGCTCTCACACTCACAAGACTGCTCTCCTTAGTATCCTAGGTTTAGGCCAAGTGACACAAGCTCCTTCAACCCCTCACATAAAAATTATTACAAATTACTTAAGATATTACTTTCATATTTAATTTTAGGAAATTACCTTCAAACAATGAAAATACTAGCAAGGTCACTTTAATATTTACCTATAGGTCAAAGTTTACAATTCCTATATTAAGAATTTCATGGTTGATGAAGGTTTACAATTAATGTAGTCCATGTTTCATTCATCTAGAGAATGGGTTGTGAAAAATATCACATTATTCAAACTAATAATACTGTTAGAGGCTATGATAACAATAAGACATATGTCATTGTGAAGGTTACTCTCGCTATCACCATTGGCCCTAAAACCATATGTATATAGTTCTTTATCATAATAGCTATAAAATGATTCTTTAATGGCTTTGGATTCATATAATGAGAGAAATTACCTCTACCCTATTTCAATAAATCCATTTTTTCTACCTTGGTGAAGTCCATATCATTAAGATAGATCTTGATACTTTTAGTGTTCACAAAGATGAACGAGCTAAGAAGAAGGTTGAGTCAAATAAAACCCATGGGCACTCTACCAAATAAAATGGGTCTAGTATAAAACAACTTGGATTAAATAATTGTGAACCCTTCATAGATCTTGACCTAAATATAAAACCAAAAATAATAGGACCCCTCTAAAGACCTAACAAATTTTCCACAATTTCCTCTAAAATTATAACTTCAAAACAACTATAGGAGGATAAATATATCATCTTTCCTATTTAGAATGACTCTATAAGAACCTATGCACCTACAACCCTTACTACTATTTCCATCTAAGATGTACCCCATGTATTTTTATGGTTTAAAAAATATAAATTTTGGGCTCTGCTTTCCCTATCGGGGGGATAACTATCTTGTTACTACCTTAGAATAGCAAGAATAATATGCTAATAACATGAGATCCACTATTCTAGAAGTTACTTCTCAATTTTTTTACCAACAATGGCTTAACCCTACTTTTGGTTGGTTTGGCCCTGTAAACAAAGATTTTGGCACCGAATATTTTTTCAACACTTCTAGGGTTTGTCACCTCAAAGGAGAGAGATGGGCCAAAATGGGAAATTTTTACACTCAAGATTAATGTAAAATGGATGTAATAAGTCTGAATGTAATGTTATAAATGCAATAAACTGAAAAAGAAACGATTTATGGATGTTGAACTAGAGAAATGAAAAGTGTTGGAAAAGACATTGTGATATGCAAGAACACCTAGAAATGAAAGTAAACTGTAACATAAATGAATGAAACTAAAGGTGTGCACCTATGAACTTGCTAGAGTCTGGAAATGACTTCTGAAATGCTACTGATGCTGAAAATTTTTCCTAATGGGAGTCATTAACCATTTTGGGTGAATTAGTCCCAGATTTGGGAAATTGTTTCGGAGCCTGTTTCAGACAAACGGGTATCCAAAATTGTAGAAAACCATTTTCAGGCCTAGCAGTGGGACTTATTCGCCATTGATGGTGAATCAATCCACTTTTGAATTTTTGAAAATCCAAAAGTGGAAACTGAAGCCCTCAGTCTGCACTTCGGTTCCTGACAAGTGTTCGCCTTAGAAAGTTTGATTTTCAACACTAAAAGTTACATTTTATGGATATTTTGATCTTGCAAGGAAGAAGATGAATCCAATAAGTCTTCAACCTATTCTTCAATTATTTCCAAGTCTTCAAGATGAATAAATTTTCAAACACACAAGAAGAGAAGGAGAAATGTTGAATGTTAGGGCTTGGGAGTTTGCCTTGGTCAAACCCCTTTTTAGGTAATTAAACAAAAATGGAGAAATAATGTAATGAAGCATGATACAATGGAGTTATTACCTTTCCATTAAGGTTGATCTTGAATTTCTACAACAATAGATGGAGATTTTTCCCTTGAATGTCTGAAAAATGATCTTGAATGACTTGGAATGATGAAACCCTTACTTGCTTCACTTGAGGTGGAAGACCAATGATGAATGAGTTGTGAATGAGTTCAGTTATTATGAATTATGGTTTAGAGAGTTATATTTATAGGAAACTCACCTTATTTTCCCATTGATTTGATCCCTAATGCTGACATGGAGAAAAATTAAACTTAAAATAAAAAATTTCCCTCTCAAACCCCGAAAATGGCTCAAATGGGACTCATTTGCCATCAAGGGAGAATGGCTCCCACATGGACGGAACTGATTTTCCCCTAATGGTGAATGGGTCCCATAGGGGCCATTCTACTAGATAGGATGCTAGGAAGTAAGCAAATCATGTTTATATGGTGACTTTGTTGGTTATTTCATCAAATTATGCCTCGGGATGCACAATATGGGGTCATAGGGGCCTATTAATGATGATGTAAAGGTCAATTAGGGCTTGGGACACAAAATTCAATGTGAAAGTGTGATTAAATACACTTTACAACATTAAAATGAGGTCCACATAGCCTAGAAAGGCACAACATCCATTGTGAATGTGTCAGATACATTACAACACTAGATTAAGATTAAGTTTAATTTACAAGCCTTCTAGATTAATGCGATAATGTATTTAATTATATTTTAAAAGGAGAAAAATACGTTCATTAGACTTAGATGTTTAATAACAGTCTAGAAAAGTGTGAAAGTCATTTACAACACTTTACAACACCTTTACAAGATGTCAATGAATGCATTTGCAAGGGTCCAAGACCTACTGTGGATGTGTAAAACACCTCTCAACACCAAATCAAGGCCTCATTAGGTCCAATTTGTTGTCAATTAATCCCAAATCAAGCAAGCAAAAAGGGATACTTTTTCTGTGTCCACAGTTAGCCCCCACTTTAGTGAGAGGATGAACTTTCTTTAAACTCACACTAAAGTAGAAATTCAAGAAGGGTTCTAATCATACCAATGCAGATGGTCTAGGATGACAAAGATGAAGGAGGCGGTCAAGCCCCTAGGATCCAAGATCCTATGTCAAACCAACATGAGTGCAAAAGGACATGCAGAAGGGTGAATGATTTGCAGAAAAAAAAGACACACAATCATGCAATGACATGAACTAGAAGGAAGAGGATAGCGAAAATAAAAAGGTGGATCAAGCCTCAATCATTTTTCTAGCATGTTGTGGAAAAAATCTAGGTTGTTTTTCCAAAAATGTATACTCACTTTGAGGCGATGAAACTCTTGGTTGTCCATCAGGTGAGAAGTCCTAAGTATACTCACTTTGGTGCCACAAAACTTCTTGTTGTTCGTGGGGTGAGAAATCCACAAGGTGGCTACGGGGAAAAGTCATGCCTCAAAATGGGCTTCCCACTCAACCATACCAAAGTTATAGCTCCTGATAACTTTGATAAGGTGCCACATTGAAAATGAACTTTGTGCTCCATGAGCTAAGCAAAACTTCGTATGCTTGACACTCATAGACAAACAGGATGGAGCCATATGCATGTAAGCTGTATTATGCAAGGTGGCCATATAATAATTGTTGTAAATGTGAAAATAGTGTAAGTTGTGCTCAAAGTAATTTTTCTTAGTTCATGCAATGTATCATCTTAGGGAACATCATGCTTAACGTTTCCAAGAGAAGAAAGATGAAAGTGGTCTCATGTTTTTTTCAAGAGAGGACAAGTGCAAAGTCTCATCCTGGGAAACATTGTATCTAATGTTTCCAAGAGAGGAAATCACAAGAAAAATAAAATCACACAATGAAATGTGAATGGTGATGTATGCCCCCACTTTCAAGCAGTTGCTAACACCATGACTATGAGAAATTTCTCTAAAGTAGAAGAGGAAGACATGAGAGCTTAGTCAGAAAGCCCTATTCCAAGTCACATGTTTCTTGTAAGCTACGTCATTAAAAAGGTAGTATGTCACATGCAAGCAAGCTTAAGGCATGTCATCCACATCCCAATCTTGCTCTTATTTGTTCATGAAAGGTTAACGACGAGCCAAAAGAGGCAATGACGGGTGGCATATGAGGACAAGGCTATTGAACCCCTTTCCCCCACTTAGTACAGGACAAGGGTGAGCCCAAATGATTGATGAAATGCATACTAGAGTGAAAATTGGTATCAATTAGAGGAATTAGGTGCCCTAGAGAAGGAATAACACAAAAGTCCTTAAGATGTTGGATTTTACTACTAAAATCCTTACATTCATTAGTAGAATGACCGTGAACTCTATGATATGCACAAAATGAAGTCATGTAATATAATTTCTTTCGAGTTCTTGGAGGAAGGGATATCAAGTGATCTTGGAGGAGTCTCGACAAGATACCCTCTTGATCAATGGGAGAAGATGTTCCTGTAGTTTGCAACAAAGATACATCTTGCTTAGTATTAATTATCATACCTATGCAAGACTCTTTAGATTGTGAGATTTTTCTCTCTCCCTTATAGGAGGGTGTAAAATCTAACGGATTTAATTCATGAGTGTTTTGCGAGATGGCATTGACATTAATCGAAGATGTGTTGATTTTAAGTGAAGGCTTGTCGATTTCTATCAAAGGACAATAACCATGACCATGATTTGTTTGTTGTGTGATAGGATCTATAGGTTTGCAAATACCTTGTTCATTAGCACCACATCCTTTTCCACTATAGCCCAGTTGTTTCATAAGTTCATAACCTTTTCCATAAAGCTTTTTCATTACTTTTGGATTAGGTTGTTGTTCGTTGTTGTGTTTGTTAAAGTTTTTTGTGTAATCAGTTGTGTTTTGGTCTAAAGTGGTTGAGGTGGGTGCTTTCAAAGGATCATCTATGAGTGGTGGTGTGAAGTCTAGGGAACCCTAATCATCGTCTAATAGCTTCATTACTTGTGCAAGATGTGGTTGTTTGTCTTTTGGTTGGACGAATTCCACTTGTGTGGTTGGTGTTAATGTGTTTAAAAAAGATGTGCTTTGTTTTTCTCAATGTTCAAATAACTATTTTGATTAGGTTTGGCTTCAAGAATGTGCACTTTGTTGTTGTGAATGTATTTAATTTTATGATGAAGAGTGGAGGGTGCACCATTCATTTCATGAATCCACGACCTACCTAGAAGGAGATTATATGAAAGTTCATGAGGCATAACATGAATTTGTGTATCCAATGGGGCCACTCCAACTATAATAGGAAATGTAATCACACTGAGCAGTTGTTTTGCTATATTGTCAAAGCCTATAATACATAAAGAATTAGGTTGAATTTTTTATCTATCCAGATGAAGCCTATCCAAAAGGTTTACACTACACACATTAAGAGCGGAGCTATTGTCAACAAGGGTTCGATTTATCCCTGTCATTTTGTATTGAGATTTCATTTGGAAAGCTTCAGTTTTTTTTGCATGTCCAAAGGGGGGAGTTCATTTTGGTGGAAAATAATGTTAGCAATGTCATTTGGTTGTGCATTAGAGGGGATAGGAACTTGTAAGGTCGTTTGAAGCATAGTGTGATAGGTAGGTGAAGTTTGAAGAAGGTCCCAAAGAGATATCTTTGTGGGAGTGCTCTTAAGTTGTTCAACAAGATCATGGGTATGTGTAGGATCATGATGGGCCAAAAAGTGGCAATATGATGGGAATTTGTAGAGTATGTGGCTGACGACTTTTTTTTTAACAAAAATTGATGAAATGAAAAGGGTTTTTAAAGGATATTATCAGCTTTCCACCAATATAAATTATGCTTTACTTTGAATTTAATAAATAATTATTATTCATTTTCTATTTGAATTATGACTAAAGTCCTGATTGATAGGCTGATTGAAAAACATCTATAGCTTTCAAATGGTATCACATTTTTGAATCTAAAACATGCATCACATTCTCTGCTTCATACTATAGGATTAAAAAAGAAAACTTGAATTTCATGAAGTTTTGACCAAGTTAAGGTGGTCAGACATACAATTTTTTATATTTTTTAAAAGTTGTAATAAAAAAATCATAATTAATTATTTACTTGGAAAAAAATTACAAAAAAATATGCATCACATATGGACATGAGTCTTCTACTCATGTATAAAATCTTATAAAAAAAATGTTATCATTTTATTGTGGTTAGGGTGGTCAGACAGACACCTATTATTTTTTCCCTGAAATTTAAGTACTACTGCATTGAAATTTCAAATTTTCACCAAATAGATTTTTATTTTTTTAAAATAAACCTAGTAGTTTAGAAACTACATTCAATTTTCTACAGATTCTATTCTTACATATTTATAAATAATATAGATAAATTATTCAAATTTTTACATCAAGTTTCCTAACTCTGATTTTTCTGAACTTTTTGCCACTTAAGGGCCTATCTTTTCCATCATGATCCTGCACATACCCTCATACTCCCATAATCGAGGAGCATTAGGTAGTATAGAATTGGGAAACAATAAAGAGGTTGGGGTTGGTTGTGGTGGTGACAGATTGTTTCAAGTGTTATATGTATGAGCAATGGTATGAGGACTCAGTTGTTGTGACATATTATTCTGAGGTGGGTAAAGGGTAAACTCGGGTATAGGTGGAGGTGGATGTTTATGTGACAGTGGGTAAAGGATGAGTTTGAGTTGGTTATAAGTTTGTTGTTTGTGTGAAGGGGGATAAAGGATAAGTTGAGGTTGAATAATATTAACATCCCTTGGTGAATGAGAGTCTAAAATGGGCTCTTCATCTACTTCTAAGGGCATAATATCATTATTGTCAATGTTATCCTTGTCTTGTATCATGATATCCTCCCTAGAAGGAGAGTTTTTAGGAAAACAACAAACCATATGTTCTTGACAAGTAAGGCTTGGTTCTTCCAAAATAACTTCATCGCGAATAAGGGAGTTATTAATGGTTGAATTTGTTTGATTATTGATAGTGGAGAGATTAGAAGAAGACTCTATTTGATCTTTCATTATCCCTAAGGTCTCATTCTCTTGTTCCATATTATTTACCCTAATAGGAGAGCTTACAATATGGTCATCCAAGTTTGAAGTTTGTAAAGTAGCTTCATCACAAGTGGGGGAGGTAGCAAAAGGAGGACCACTATGGTATTCATGTTTACCAAATAGGTCTTCCCATAGGAGAGGAACATTAGGGAAGGGAGGAATAATGTTCTCATGAATTTTAATAGGTATATGATCTTCTAACACCAACCTATCCTCTTTGCATGGAGGAGGGATATTGGAAGAAGAGCAAGCTTGATTATCATGATTATGGAGACTAGGTAAGGTAATGTCTAGAAGTGTTTCTATGATCTCATCTTCTTGTTGTGTTGTGTGATCATCATGATTACTTATTGTGATGTCCTCTTCTTTAGTAATGTTAGGTCTAATAGGGGAGGTAAGAGGAGAGAAACAACTCAGATTGTCAAAACTCTCATCAATTGGTTCTTCTAGCACTATAATATCTTCTTCACAAGTGTGAGAGAAAATAGGAGAAGAACAAGCATGATTGTTATGATTATCCAAGGGTTCTTTCACTAGACTAACCTCATCAGGAGACAGATCTATGGTGAACAAAAGGAGAGGGGAAAGGACCTCATACTCATATGCACCTAACAAAACTCTCCTACAACATGCAATAAGATCTAAAAATAGAACATGAAAGATGATAACTATAGAATTTTTTAATTAAAACATGATGTAATGATTATTCTACAAACTTGAAATGTAACTATGTTAAAACATGCAAAAGAGGAATGCAAATTTTTAGATTGTAAGGATGACAATTGACTGATTATGCTATGTAACAATATGAGAATGCAAACTTGAAATTGAAACCGTGCATGAAATGAGCTAATTTAGGCTAGATCTAATGAAATGCATGTTACAGAAACTCAGCCAATGGATACAAATGGGTATGTGCAGGATCATGATAGGCCAAAAAGTGGCGATATGATGGGTATGTGAAGGGTATGTGGTTGATGAATTTTTTTTTTTACCCAAAATTTATGAAACGAAAAGGGTTTTTAAAGGAGATTCTTAGCTTTCCACAAATATAAATTATGTTTTACTCTGAATTTAATAAATAAATATTATTCATTTCTATTTGAATTCAACAAAGATCCGATTGATAGGGTGATTGAAAAAAAACATCTATAGCTTTCAAATGGTATCACATTTTTGAATCGAAACGTATGTGTCACATTCTATGCTTCACATACCATAGATTTAAAAAAAAAAATTCTAAGTTTTGACCAAGTTAGTGGTTAGACATGAGTTTATATTTTTTTAAAATTTGTAATAAAAGAATTATAAATAATTATTTTCTTATTAAAAAATTACAAAAAAATATGCATCACATTGGGATATGAGTCCTCTACTTATATCTAAAATCTTATAAAAAAATATTATCATTTTATTGTGGTTAGGGTGGTCAGACACCTACTCGATTTTTCCCTGAAATTTAAGTACCACTACTGCATTGAAATTTCAAATTTTCACCAAATAGATTTTTTTCCCTTTAAATAAACCTAGTAGTTTAGAAACTAAATTCAATTTGCTACAAATTCTATTCTTACATATTTTTGAAATAATATAGATAACTTATTCAAATTTTTACATCAAGTTTCCTAACTCTAATTTTCTAAATTCTTTGCCACTTAAGGGCCTATTTTCTCTATGATGATCCTGCACATACCCAAATAGGTAATGGCACCAAACAAAAGCTTAAAAATGGGGTTTTCAGTTATGTAAATGATAGTTTCAGGGGTGAAAAGGGACTGATTCGCCCAAAGTGGCAAATGAGTCCTAGTGGGAATTTTTTTTTTAGAATTTTCAGAAATTGCTGAGTGATTTTGATGTTTTCTAAGTTCTATGATGCAAAAATAAGTGAAAAATGCAGAATTTCAAAAATTTTCAATGATTAAGGATGCAAAAATGCAACCTATATGCACTTTCACTAATGCAAAATTTGAAACCCTATAATGTAATACAACTAATGCAAAATGCAATGCAAGCTAATTCTAGGATGATGAAGGACTCCAAATCAAAAAAGAAGAGTATTCTAAAGGCAGGTTCATCAAAATATAAACAAAGATTTTGGCACCCAAGGTCTTTCTAACACTTCTACAGTTTTTCACCTAAAAGGAGAGATATGGGCCAAAATGGGAAATGTCTACACTCAAGATTAATGTAAAATGGATGTAATATGCTTGAATGTAATGTTATAAATGCTAAAAACTAAAAACTAAATGATTTATTGATGTTGAACTAGAGAAATGCAAAGTGTTGGAAAACACATTATGATATGCAAGAACACCTAGAAATGAAAGTAAATTGTAACAAAAATGAATGAAACTAAAGGTGTGAACCTATGAACTTGTTGGAGACTGGAAATGACTTCTAAAATGTTGTTGATGCTCAAAAAAATTTCATACTGGGACTCATTCACCATTTTGGGTGAATTAGTCCCAGATCCGGGAAACCGTTATGTAGCTCGTTTCAGACAAATGGGTATCCAAAACTGCAAAAAACTTTTTTCAAGCCTGGTAGTGGGACTTATTTGACATTGATGGAGAGTCAGTCAACTTTTGAATTTCTCAAAATCCAAAAGTGGAAAATTAAGCCCTCGGTCTGCACTTTGGTTCCTGACTGGTGTTTGCCTCCGAAAGTCTGATTTCCATTACTAAAAGCGACTTTTTATGAATATTTTGACCTTGCAAGGAAGAAGATGAATCCAATAACTTGTCAACCTATTCTTCAATGGTTTCCAAGCCTTCAAGATGCCTAGATCTGCAAACACACAATAAGAGATGGAGAAATGTTGAATGTTAAGGCTTGGGGGTTTGCCTTGGTCAAACCCCTTTATAGGTTTAATTAAACCAAAATGGAGAAATAATGTAATGAAGCATGAAAAAATGGAATTATTACCTAGCCATGATGGTTGATCTTGAATTTTCGTAACAATAGATGAAGATTCTTCCCTTGAATGTTTGAAAAATGATCCTGAATGACTTGGAATGATGAAACCCTAACTTGCTTGACTTGAGGTGGAAGATAAATAATGAATGAGTTGTGAATGAGTTAAATTATTATGAATTAGGGTTTAGAGACTTATATTTATAGGAAATTCACCTTATTTTCCTGTTAATTTGATCCCTAAGGTCGACATGGAGAAAAATCAAACTTAAAATCCAAAATTTTCTGCTCAAACCCAAAAAATGGCTCAAATGGGACTCATTCACCATCAAGGGTGAATGGTTCCCACTTAGATGGGATTGATTCATCCCTAATGGTAAATGGGTCCCACAGGGGCCATTCTACTAGCTAGGATGCCAAGAAGTAAGGAAATCATGTTTACATGGTGACTTTGTTGGTTATTTCATCAAATTATGCCTTGAGATGCACAATATGGGGTCATAGGGGCCTATTAATGATGATGTAAAGGTAAATTAGGGCTTGGGACATAAAATTTAATGTGAAATTGTGATTAAATACACTTTACAACATTAAAATGAGGTCCACATAGCCTAGAAATTTTGGTTTTTGGGGTTTGAATTAAAAAGTGGAAAAAAATGACTGCATACAAAAAAAAATTGTTTTTGGGGTTCAAATGAACCCTTTGGTTTGAGAAAACCATAAAAGGGTTCGAATGAACCCTATTTCATGCAAACTAGTTAAGTGCAGGGTGGCACCATTCCCGCCAAAAAAACAAAGAAAAACATTTTGTGAGAGGTGTTTTGAATGAACCAATGTTCTAATGAACCTTGGTTCAGGCGAAACCATACGGGTTCGCTTGAACCCCCTTATTCTCACCTTGTCATCCTCTAGCATAAAAAATGTCCATAATTTTGTGTTTCGATGCTCGGGTTGAGGATGAAAATGGAGGATACTTCAAAAACCCAACTAGAATTAGTTAGTCCTCGGAACAAGCTATCCAATGACTATAATTTTAATATATTTTGGTTTTATTATGTATTTGTTTTTTTAGTTTTATTAAACATAGGTTTTTCATTGCAAATCAAGCTCTCTATTCTGCACATGTGGAAAAATAGCAGATTATCAAAAAAATTGAAAAATATGAGTGCATAAGATATTGAAGTCCTTGATCCAACAAAAAAAAAAAATTGATACATACAAAAAAGGTTGTGTTATACAGTTCGCCTATGTCTAAATTGTAATTGGTTTGACATAGAAACTTGATTTAAGAAAAATATTCAATAAAAAACTATCTAACCAAGTGGAAGCACTAGATATTGTAGTTACAAAACTAAATTTGAAAGAATTAAAATTTAATCCTTCATGGAAAAAAATTTATGCTTTATACGGTAATCGTCACTCCTTAAAAATATTATTTTCTTAAAAAATTAGTTTTCAAAGGAGATGGAAAAAGAAATGCAATCTGATTCCAAAATTTTTGAAAAAAATATATTTAGAATCTATAGAAAAAATGTCACGAAACTCTAGTTTGCATCATCTTCAAATTCCTCACAGTTTAGCCACTATAGGTGCCCAAAAGTGAAGATTTAGTTAGAAAAAATTATTTCAGTGTCCAGTTTGGCCAAAAATTGTAAACCAGTATTGTGGGATCACCCTGTGCTTAAATATAATAAGAGGGTTCACTACCGAGCTAGAGCTTGAAAAGACTAGTAAAATGCAAGACTTAATGAAAAAACCTAATGCTTTGCAAAACTCAAATGAATGACCTAGAAATGAATGCAAACCAGAATAGTAAACTAGAAAAGTACAAACGTGCACCTTGCAACCTATAGAAGTTTGGAATAAGGTTTGAAATGTTGAAAATATGAAATTTCATGCACACTAGGACTCATACGCTAGGCTAGGCATATGGGTCCTAGATTAGGGTTTCTAATTGGAAATAGGAATTTGGAACTGCTGAAACAGGATCTACAAAAAATACCTAAAAATAGGTATATTGGGACTTATACACCACAAGTGGTGTATTAGTCTCATTTTGTCACGAATTGTCCCAGGAGTAGAATTCGAAAGTGAAACTTTGTGAACCTTTGAAGATGGATCAAATAAGAATGTTCTCACTAGTTTCATGTAGATAGGTTGGATATCTTGCTCTAGATCTAAGTTTCCATGAGCCTTGACAACTTTACATGAAAATTTTTGCAACTTTTACAACTTTGCAATCTTGATACTTTTGAAGGCTTCAAATCCACTTTTTCTTCAACCTATAAACCTGCAATCACATAAAGAGAGAAAAAGTGTTGTTTTGTTAGGGAATTGGGGTTTTCCTTGGTCAAACCCCATTTAGGTAATTAAACCAAATGATGAAACAATGAAATAAGGACATGAAACATGAAAAATGAAAAATGATACCTTGAATGATGTCTTGGAATATAAATCTACAATCTAACATGAAGTGACCACGAAGAATGTAGATCTTGATCTCAAATTGGATGTGAAACAATGCTTTCAAATGGATCTTCAATGCTACATCAACAACATTAGCTCAACAACATGCTTGATGCACTATGTCTTTAAAATGATGATGAATATTGGATTGATGCAACAAATGATGGAGAAGTATACCCTTGAATGCTTTAGAAATGCTCTTGAATGCCATTAAATACTCTTGTAATCATAAACTTGATATTAGGAATTCTCTCTTGAAAGTATTAGGTGGAAATGAGTGAAACAACCTTGTATTTGTACTTATTTATGCCAAATTTCTCAAAATTACAAAACTACAAGCCGATATCAGATCTAGGAAGATGAAATCCTGCCAAAAATTGAATTTAAATTAGGTCATGATTAGAGTGGGACTCATACAACCAAGGTGCTTATGAGTCCTAGTGGCTCAAAGCTGAGGCACACACTCCAAGACAGGTCAAGTTTAAGGTGAAATTCAAAATTAGGTCCCAAGACCTAGGTGGGATTCATATGCCCAAGGTGGTGTATGAGTCCCAGAGCACTAAATCTGGAACACGTGACCCAAAACAATAAATTATGATTGGTCATTTAATGAATGTCAGGGTTATCTCCGAAAAAATGCAATTAATAAGGCTTGTGGATGTTGGAGTACAATTAACACTGAGAGAGGGGGTGAATTAGTGTTAACAATCAAATCAACTCTTTTTATTTCATTTAACAATTTTCAGATCATGGATGAACTTATGCAATATAAATCAAATGAACAAATAATAAACAAACACATACAAAAGATTGACACATATTTTCTTGAGTGGAAACCCTCCCAAGGAATAAAACCACTCGAACTTGCCTCACTGGCTTAATATCAAAACTCACTGTTTACAATGCCTCACTGGCTGATTGATATGTCTCACTGATCGAAGGTGATATCTCACTAATAGTCTTATAGTGCTATCTCACTGATAGTCTTTTGAAATGTAAAAAATGAAAGAATTGTAAATACAAAGTTGATCTCTATTTCATTAATTACATACTCTGTTTTGCAATGACCTCATAATCAAAGTCACAAAATTCCAATACTCAAAACATTATATATATTTCCTTTCTGAAAGATATATTCTATTCTTTCCAAAACCTCTCATCAACATGAATATGAGCACAATGAAGTATTTAATATGTTCTCTATTTTCAAAAACAAAATTAGGTAAAAACCCTTTGTGAAATAACTAAATCCCAAACTTCCATTGAAAAATTGAAATAAGTCTTTGCTTACCACTGTTGCGATGATTAGGGTAGCAAACCCTATTGATCAAAATGTATACTACAACCTTTGATGAACAAACCACAAAAACCTTATACCGGAAAACAAACCATAGTTTAGGTGAAGAGTTTCATTAGCTACATAGCTTGAACAAGGGTTAATTAACAAATGAGAATAAACTTTTAAAAATACTTGTTTCTTTGCTCAAAGATCAGTGCACAACATTATTAACCAGAAACATAAAAGCATAAACATTTTTCTATTTTTCTTATGATACTTAACAAATAAGAAAATATGTATTGAATCATAGAACCTGTTATACTGACTATCATTATCATGCTCGAGTCCAAGCTGGCATGTTTCCTTCCAAAAATGTCATGCCATGCCAAGATTGTTGATGCCCTAACTGTTTCAGGTCGTACCCTAGCTCAAGAGAGCTCTTTCAACAAAATAAATAATAGAATAAGCTCAAGCACCCTTTGTTTTATGTCATATTATTTTCAAATTCAACATAATGAGTTTTCATGTCTGAGAGTTATGATGGGAAAACTTCCCATTCAAACAAAATAATTTCCACCGACAATGCAATGATTATTTTATTTTTGACTTTATAAAACACTATCATTGCAACATTTTTCCACTTCATTATTGTCTTTGACAATATTAATACAATCTTTTTGCACTTCATTATTGTCTTTGAGAATATTAATACCTAGCTCTTTTGTATCACAACCTTTGCATTAGGTATTATAGAAAATGTCTCAATGGAATTACTGTGCTATGTAATTATTCTCTTTCTCAGCATGCCACTAAAATATAACTATCAACCAAAACACCTATAACACCTGTATCAATGCTCATATAGCCATATTTGACATTAATGCCAAACACAAATTCCAATAGGGTCAACATTGGATGCAAAATAGGGAAAATTAAGGCATAGATAAGCCCAATTAATTAATAAAACCCTATATTAGTGTGAAAGTGTTAGGATACATTTTACAACACCTTAAATAAGTTTCCATTAATTTTATTTATTTTACAAGGGCCCTAAACTTAATGTGAAGGTGTAAATAAATACACTTTACAACATTAAATTAAGGTAAAATTAGGTCTAATTAGCTTAAAAGGGCCCTAAATCTAATGTGAATGTGTAAAACATATTACAACACTATATCAAGGTGATATTAGGTTCATTTTGAATTTCAATCATTCCCAAATTAAGTGTGAAAACGTAAATGATGACATTTTTCTACACTACAAGTTGATATTATAACTAGAAATCATCCCTTGTCCATTTAAGGTCAAAGACTTTATACTCAAAATTGAAAAACTTATTGATAAAAGAGCTAGCTAAGGGCAACAATTCAAAAAATAATTGATAGGTTTGTATATGGTTAAAGAAGTTGTTAGAAAAAAAACATATATCTTTCATGCACTATGTAGGGTAAATAATTTAATAAATATTTAACAACTTCAATTTAAATAGTATTATATCATAAAATCTTAAATAATAATAAAAAATAAGTAAAAAAGAAAAGAAAACATAAAAAAATATTCTTGAAAACTAAAATATGCATTATATTTTTTCTATTTCGCCATTTCATTTATTTGTGGATCAATGTTGCTTGATATTCATCCTAGTAGGGATTAATTTTCTAGAATGGGTTGCCTCTAATAAACCACAAAATAACCTAATCACTTCTACTATTAATCCATTACCTTCCCACCACTGATACATTTTGAACCATTCTTAGACGACAGCCCGTTTAGATGCCGGGTCAGAATTTCGACGTTTCAAATGTCGTCGAAATTCTGACGCAAAAATAGTGACAAACAACCATCGAAATTCCGATGGGTTGTCGTCAAAAAATGGTTCAAAATGTATTAGTGCACGAATTGTAAATAAAGTTAAACTCAAAGATTTAAATTGATCTTGATCTTAGTTTTAATCTACTCAAGTCTGAGAAAAAGGATTTCAAACCCATAATACCAAAATGAAGCTAACAAGTAGGAATCCCCAATTCTCCTTAGTAAGGGGAAGCTTTCAGATCTAGTTACCCTTTTGGTTGTTCCTAGCCCCTTTGTCATATTTTCTTAATTTTTAGGTTAGTGGGTCAAAAATCCAAAAGAAATTCAAAATTTTCTTGTAAATTTCTATACTATTATGTACAAAACCCCTTAAAGTCTACAATGACAACATTAAAAATACATATATATGAGAAAGAAAGCTAAGCACACATGAGTATAAGCTAGGTAAAGCAAACAATCTTTATCACTTACTACACCCATATGAAAAACTTACTTCTCCATAGATTTGATGTATTAGTTATCTCTTTTAATGTAATTCTAGATGGTACTATTGCAAGCATCTGCAGTTTGTGTTGTCATTGATGTCAATAGATCTATTTTGTTGTTGCATTGATTTCAACCTTGGTGATGCTTTGATTAGTTTCATTATGTTGTCATTAGTAGTATCATTGGTGTCAACCTCCAACATTTCTCTGATAGGCATGTGTATGGTGGAGTTGCTATAGTGCAGTTGGTTTAGTGGTGATGAGGAAATGTTGAAGATGATGAGAGGGTATGTGGAGGATCATGATGGGCCAAAAAGTGGCAATATGATGGGTATGTGGATGACGACTATTTTTTTACCCAAAATTGATGAAACAAAAAGTGTTTTTAAAGGAGATTCTCAGCTTTCCACCGATATAAATTATGCTTTACTTTGAATTTAATAAGTAATTATTATTCATTTTCTATTCAAATTATGACTAAAGTCCTGATTAATAGGTTGATTGAAAAACATCTATAGCTTTCAAACGGTATCATATTTTTGAATCCAAAACATGTGTCACATTCTATGCTCAAGATACTATAGGATTAAAAAATAAAAATTGAATTTCATGAAGTTTTGACCAAGTTAAGGTGGTCATACAAGTTTTATATTTTTAAAAAAATTGTATTAAAAATTCATAATTAATTATTTACTTGGAAAAAAAATTACAAAAAAATATGCATCACATCGAGGCATGAGTCCTCTACTTATATCTAAAATATTACAAAAAAATATTATCATTTTATTGTGGTTAGGGTGGTCAGATAGACACCTACTTCTTAGTTTTTCCTTGAAATTTAATTACCACTGCATTGAAATTTCAAATTTTCACCAAATAGATATTTTTATTTTTTAAACATACCTAGTAGTTTAGAAACTACATTCAATTATCTATAGATTCTATTCTTACACATTTTTGAAATAATATAGATAACTTATTCAAATTTTTACGTTAAGTTTCCTAGCTTTGATTTTTTTGAATTTTTTGCCACTTAAGGGCATGTTTTTTCCATGATGATCCTGCACATACCCGCGAATGTGTTTGTGGTAATTGCTGTCAAAATGCTTTTTGAGAAAATTTGAGTAAAATAAGAAACAATGTGTTGGAAAGATATTTTATGTGATAGAGTAGTTGTCTAGTTATGCTCCGCATGTCTTCACGGTTGAAGATTTGCTTGTGTGGTTCAAATATGTTGATCAAAGGTGTTCAAAGATGTTATATACAAAGTTTCTTGTTCTGGATTGTTCTGCAGATAAATAATTTGTGTTCACTAGTGTGTGGACTATGCTTGTAGTGGTGTCTGGGATAAATGGTTTTTCTCTGCATTTCTCCATAGTGTAGTTTGTAGTCTTGTGGATCTGAGGGTGTGCTTACATTGCTCATATCTATCTTCACTCATAGTTGTTTAATTTTTGGTGCTTTGGAAGGTTGGATTTAGGTGTTGTAATGTGTGGAAGGTTAAATAGGTTTGCAGGATGAGTTTGTTCTTTAGGTGAAATTTGTTGTGAAGGAATTTGTTGGATTTCACGGTGTTTTTAGAATATTCTAGATTGTGTTCAAGTGATGTATATTTTTAGTGAGCCATCTCTGGATCAAAGGAAGCATGTACTTAATTATTGAATTATGTCAACATAGGTTCGACCGACCTTGGGTGTTTACACTAATTGTGATATGCTTCGGTGTTTGTGGAAGCATGGTATGACATGTATGTGTGTATTTAGGATTGAGTTAAGATGTGGTGCGGTCTAATTTCATTCCTTTCCACCGTGGAAATTCTTAGTGCCAACCTAATTTGAATTTGCATAGTTGGGGTGCATAGCTGACCTTGTCAATTGTCTTCAAGGTTGAGGATGGTATTACTAAGTGTCGAGTTGACAAAGAATTGATTTATGATGTATGTGATGTGAAGTGCAGAGTTGTGAAGTGTAGTGTGAGCTTTAATGTATTAGACTACTCGAAGCACTGAGTAGAAGGAGTCTACACTCTTTGGAGAAGTTGTGAATGTATTGGTGATACTATGATGGATCATTTGGTTACTTTGAGATGGGCTTCTCATTGTAACATTCTTATTTCTTCTTTTCTTTTAGGAAATGAGCCTATTGTATTTGGTGTTACAATTACTTTATATTGTGGGCTAATCCTCACAATGGTTTTTACCTTCTTGGGTTTTCCACATAAATCTAGTGTCATGTGGTGTATGGTGTTGTTATGTTTTAGTTTTTATTATATTTTTACATGATTAATCATTCTAATAGAACTAAAGGCTAACAAGGTTAATGTGTCCATGTAAATGTTAATGATGGTTTGATGTTTTAATATAAAATTGATTCACTCCCCCTCTTAGTTGTCTTTTTTATTCAACAATTGGTATCAAAGAAATGTTCCTTGGAAGAAAGCTTTAAAACTTGAGGTAGATCTAGGATAGAATACAAGAACGAGGCTCCTCTATTTGATTGATCTGATTATGCATTCTAGAAGACTAGGATGGAAGGTCTACTTGTTTCACTAGGGTTTGGAGTTTGGAGTCTATTGGACCTTGATATATTGTATCTACAAATGATTCAAGCAGCGCTGATGAAATCAAAGCATATGAGAATAATGGGAAAGAAATTTATGCTCTTTTGAGTGGTATTTCTAATTTTGAACTTGTAAAAGTTATGAATCTTAAATCTTCCAATGAGATTTGGACTAAGATGGAAAGTGTTTATGAAGGAGATGAAAAATTCAAGCAAGCTAAGATGTAGAACCTAAAGATCAAATTTGAAACCTTTTAGATGTCAGAGGGTGAAGATATTACTAGCTATGTATGTAGAAAATGGACAAAGTTATCAATTCCATCAAAGGTCTCGGTGGAAAACATGATGAAGATGAGGTGGTAAAGAAGGTACTAAGAACTTTACCTAAATCCAATAGTCATAAGGTTTTTTCTATTGAGGAATTTCAAAATCTAAATAATTATTCTAGAGATTAGTTACTTGGTACAATAACTACTTTTGAACTGAGATAATTTGGTCCAAGTGATTCAAGATAAGAGATTGCTTTTAAAATTGGAAAAGTTGAAAAGAATGAGGAATCAAATTTGGATGATGTTGATGATGTAGAAGCAAATTTTGTGAGAAGATTGAAAATGGGCATTGGAAAATACAAAGGTAAGTTACCTTTCAAATTTTTCAATTGTGGAAAGATTGGTCATTATGCTTCGAGATGTCCTATCAAAGCTTTAAAAGATAAATACAAGGAGAATAGAGGTAAATCAATTAAGAAAAATTACTATGTTAGAGAAGATGGCAGTATATCTAATGATGAATCTGATTACCTTAATGATGAGGATAATGAATGATTGTTCATGGCTCAAAATGATGAAACTAATTCTGCTCTCTGAGAGATGTATGAAGGAATGTACTTTGGGAACATGATAACATGCAACTAACATGTATATCTTTGATTGAAAACCACACTATGGTACTTTTTGATCCTAAAATATTAAAAAGAAAGGTCGTATCTGAGGGTGAAAATCTCTCTGAGGCACCCAAGGATGAGGGATTCAATCTACCCCTTAGTGCGATACATCCAAAGAAATCAACAGTCTTAGTAGAAAAGGCCACTCCAGTCAATGGGGGAATAGAAGAAGCACTCGAGATCACTTTATATGTCGAAGCCTTGTTGGATGAAGAATAGAAGAACCTAGCAGCATTCCTGAAAGACCAAAGAACAAACTTTGCATGGTTATATACTTATATGCTAGGCCTTGATCTATAAGTGGTGGTGCATCATCTAGTAGTCTATCTCGAAGCCAAACTAGTAAAGTAAAATTTAAGGAAGATGCACCCTTAGATAGCACTCTTGGTCAAACTTGAGTTACAAAATCTTCTTGACATTGGATTCATCTGACCAATAGATTATCCTGAGTGGGTTTCAAACTTGGTACTAGTCTCAAAACCCACTGGGGGCATCAAAATATGCACTGATTTCAGAGACTTGAACAAAACATGCCCAAAGGATGATTTCCCTCTTCCTAACATCGACATCATAGTGGATTTAATAGCTGGGAATGAAATGTTATCACTAAGGGATGATTTTTCAGGGTATAATGAAATCATGATCACCAAGGAGGATCAACACAAAACTGCATTCACTTGTCCACGGGAGACATATTGTTGGAACGTGATTCCATTTGGGCTAAAGAATGCAAGAGCAACCTATCAGAGAGAAATGGTCCTCATCTTTCATGACATGATCCACAAAATAGTTGAAGATTATGTAGATGATATTTTTCAAAAATCAAAGAAAGAAGTGAGCACATACAAGTCTTAGTCCAACCATCTTTGATAGGCTTGAAGAATACAAGGTATGACTAAACTCAAAAATGTGTTTCTTTGGGGTTACATTAGGAAAGCTTCTTGGCTATATTATCTCACAGAGGGATATAAATTGATCTAGCAAAAGTGAAAGCCATACTAGACATGAAACCACCACAAACACTAAAGCAGGTGAGAGGGTTACGAGGAAGATTGCAGTCCATCAAAAGGTTCATAACATAATTATCAGAAAAAATCCACCCTTTTTTGCATCTTCTCCATAAAGGAATAACTTACAAGTGGGATGAGAAGTGTGACAAAGCTTTCTAGTAGATCAAGGACTATCTATTAAAACCTCCAGTGCTCATTCCACCAATATCAAACAAACCGTTGATCCTATATATCTCAGTAACATTAGCAAAACTAGGTGCTCTTTTGGCACAACATGATGAAAACGAGAAGGAAAGAGTTATTTATTACACCAGAAAGACCTTAGTGGGCTATGAAATGAACTATTCATCCATTAAAAAATCCTGCTTAGCATTGGTTTTTGCTTCACAAAAATTTAGACACTGCAAGCTATCACATCAAATTAAACTTATTATAAATATTAATCCATTGAAATATATGTTATCCAAAGAAATTTTCACTAGGCGAATGGTTAAATGGGTGACGATCTTAATGGAATTTGACATAGAGTATGTGGATTGAAATGCAATAAAATGACAAGTGATTGCAAACCAACTAGAAAAGGCACCTATCTATGCAGAGAACTCATTGATATTTGAATTCCCTGATAAATTAGTGTTCCTTGTCAATCTCACAAATCAGTGAAAAATGTACTTTGATGGATCATTCACCCAACATGGATTAGGAGCAAGTATTATTTTCATCACCCCTAAAGGCGATTACATCCCAAAGTCATATAGTCTATCATTTCCATGTACCAACAACATTATTGAGTTTGAAGCCCTAATCACAGGTCTAAGAATAGAAGTTCAATGGTGTATAGAAGAAATAAAAGTTTATGGAGACTCACAACTAGTTATCAACCAAGTCAATGATGACTACCAAACTAAGGATGACAAGCTTACTCCTTACAAGAAGATGATAGAGAGTCTCAAGGACCTTTTTATAGATATAACTTTTGAGAAGATTCCTTGAATGAACAACTGAGCAATAGATTCTATAGCAACAATCAGGTCACTATTACACATGCCAAACAACATTTTGCAATATAAATTGTTGGTAGAACAACTTCTCATACCAGGTTTCAAAATCTTGGAATCAGAATTTATGTGCGTCATTTTTGGTCTTGGATCTCCGTGGTATCATGACATCTTTACCTACCTTAGGAAAGCAACCCTCCCATCAGATATCACCTCCAACCTTAAAAAGACCTTTGTTGAAAGGGCATCCCAATTAGCTATCCTAGGTGATACCCTTTATAGTTGAAGCATCGAGGGGACATTACTATGATGTCTTAACCAAGAGGAAGCCTTGACTGCTTTAATAGAAGTACATGATGGCATATGTGGTTCCCATTCTAGTGGTATGACTTTAGCTAAGAAACTATTGAGGATAGGGTACTACTAGCAAACCATGGAAAGAGAAGCTCATTAGTATGTGTAAAAGTGTGTCCAATGTCAACAACACGGAGATCTGATTCATGCTCTAGCTCAGGAGTTGCAACCAATCGTCATACCTTGGCCTTTCTCGCAGTGGGACCTTGACCTCATAGGAAAGATCACTCCAACGTCATCTAATGGCCACAAGTTTATCATAACAACCGCTAAATACTTTACCAAGTGGGTTGAAGGCATTCCTATGACCTACATGGGTGTGTGCAGGATCATCATGGAAAAAATAGGCCCTTAAGTGGTGAAAATTTTAGAAAAATCAGTGTTAGGCAACTTGACGTAAAAATTTGAATAAGTTATCTATATTATTTCAAAAATATATGTAAGAATAGAATCTATAGAAAATTGAATGTAGTTTCTAAACTACTAGGTTTTTTTTTAAAATCTATTTGGTGAAAATTTGAAATTTCAATGCGGTAGTACTTAAATTTCAGGGAAAAAATAAGAACTAAGTGTAATTCGACCACCCTAACCACAATAAAATGACAATATTTTTTATAAGATTTTAGATATAAGTAGAGGACTCATGTCTCGATGTGATGCATATTTTTGGTAATTTTTTCCAAGTAAATAATTAATTATGAATTTTTTATTACTTTTAAAAAATATAAAAACTTGTATGTCTAACCACCTTAACTTGGTCAAAACTTCATGAAATTCAATTTTTTTTTAATCTCATAGTATGTGAAGCATAAAATGTGACACATGTTTCAGATTCAAAAAATGTGATACCATTTGAAACTGTAGGCATCCTTTTAAAATCTGCGAATACTAAATTTCCAACATGGGTTAGTACCTCCAAATTCTTCAAGAATGCTCCTATGAAATACCTTGTGAATACTTCAAAATGCAACAAATGACAAGAGAAAACTAAAAGCATCATGGAAACAATAACAAGTACCTATTCCATAGTGGATTGGTGTCAAATGTGAAAATGACCCTTTCCCAATCCTTGCTCAAAAGCTAAAATGATGAGATGCAATGGAGATGAAGAGCAAAATTAGTTCTCAAACCAAGAGAGTAAATTTGCATAAAAGTTGTAGATGAGTTGATGAAGATTAAGGCCTTTATTTATAGATTTTCTTGATGAGAGATTGGCCAAATGGGTGAATGTGGGACTAAAGATCCACCAATGAGAAGAGGCCACTTGTCAACTTGCCATTGGTTGAGGGATGTGCAAGATTTGGGAAATGTGCCCAAGAGAGCAAGTTTCAAATTCAAATTTGTGCAATAAATTTTGAGAGGGGGACATGAAATGGATAATTTATTGCAATGTTGGAGGGGACAAGTCAACTTGTCATCTTTTTCAAACTTGAGGGAATATTCCCCATAAATGCCATGTTGAAAGAAAATAAGGGTTTTAATAAATCAATAAATTGATTTATTTTTGCAAGAGGGATTATCTAGAGGATGTGATAGGTGATTAGATTAGGCTAATTAGGATTAGGTTAGCTTAATGATCATTAGGATGATTTTGACTTTTATGACTTAAATATTTGATTTATTTAAATTAGAAAATGGTGGAAAATGCATTTGGATTTAATTCAATGAATGTTTGATTTATTTGATTAAAAGGTTGATGATGAAGTTTATTTAATTTTAAATCAATGACCTTAGGAGATGGAGATTAATGAGATTACCTGATGAATGGATGAAGGTGAACTTGATTAATTGATGAATGGACCTAATGTGGAACCTAGTTTACTTGATGAATGAACCTGATTGAATGCATAATGTTAATTTTGCATGTCTACAAAAACCTACAAATTTTTCTCAATCAACCTATCAATTAGGAGCTTAGTTGTAATTCAAATAGAAAATGAATAATAATTATTTATTAAATTCAAAGTAAAGCATGATTTATATTGGTAGAAAGCTAAAAATATCCTTTAAAAACCCTTTTTGTTTTATCAATTTTGGGTAAAAAAAAGTCGTCTGAAACCACATACCCTACACATACCCATTATATTGCCACTTTTTGGCCCATCATGATCTTGCACATACCCTACTATATCTATATATCATGGGTGTAACTATATCGAAAGCTGTTGATGCATTGATGGGGCCCTGAGGACCTGTTCATCCTATTAATCTTGGCCATCCTGGCCATCCTATCTTCTACCTTGACCTCTGCCCTGCCCATCACCTAGCTTCCCTCTACCTTTGTCTACACCCCTCCCTCTGGGTCTCCCTCATGGAGGTGCACCTATTGGATCTGTGAATCGATGAGGGGGTGTGAGCCATGCATCATACAATGGTGTTGTCTAAGCATGTTCCTATCTCTGATCATATGCCCATGGCCGACCAACCAACTGTTGAAAGCCCTCAACAACCTCATGGGCTAGGATCGTATGTTCCCATGAAGTCTCTCGGGCTGACCTAGAAAAACTAGCGGTGCATGCATCATCTAGCCTGTCCTTCATATCGCCAAACTGTCTCACCACCCTATCGGGCAGATACCTCTTAATGATGGTATGCTCTTGAAATTGCATGTATTAGGTCTATCGAGTAAAGAATAACTATTGCACATCATTATACTATGCTGGCATCTAAAGATAGGGTCACCATCTGAAAACTATCATATCATCGATGACCTTGCGCTAGTAGGGAATCTCGAGCTACCTTGTGTGTTGTAGTGTGATGGCACCCCTGTACCTCTAAACAATAGGATCATTTGGCTCTACATCCACCATCTAAATAATTGGTCATAGCACAATGATGTGCTCCCAAGTCCAAATGTGAAGTAAGGTGACCCCTATGCTAATCGCCCTACCATCACAATATACAAAATCATGCATATAATGGTACAAAGAGGTCAACATCACTGGCCCCCATGCATACTGATTCCTCCTGAATAGCATCCTATGCCAAGCTAGGCCCCATCACAGACTAAATACTCTACTCTGTTGATCCAGAGCAACCAAGCCTGAGATAATAGCTGCAATAATCAATCTAAAGTTAGACACGGGTATGTGTAGGATCATGATGGGCCAAAAAGTGGTGATATGATGGGTATGTGTAGGGTATGTGGCTGACGACTTTTTTTTACCCAAAATTGATGGAATGAAAAGGGTTTTCAAAAGGAGATTCCGAGCTTTCTAGCAATATAAATTATGTTTTACTTTGAATTTAATAAATAATTATTATTCATTTTCTATTTGAATTACGACTAAAGTTCTGATTGATAAGCTGATTGAAAAACATCTATAGCTTTCAAACGGTATCACACTTTTTGAATCTGAAACATGTGTCACATTCTATGTTTTGCATACTATAGGATTAAAAAAAAATGAATTTCCTAAAGTTTTTACCAAGTTAAGGTGGTTAGACATGAGAGTTTTTATATTTTTTAAAAGTTGTAATAAAAAATTTATAATTAATTATTTATTGGGAAAAAAAATATAAAAAAATATGCATCACATCTGGAGATGAGTGGTCTACTTATATCTAAGATCTTATAATTTTTTTTATCATTTTATTGTGGTTAAGGTGGTTAGACAGACTTCTACTTCTTATTTTTTCCCTAAAATTTAAGTACTACTACATTGAAATTTCAATTTTTCACCAAATAGATTTAAAATAAAAAACCTAGTAGTTTAGAAACTAAATTCAATTTTCTATAGATTCTATTCTTACATATTTTTTAAATAATATAGATAACTTTCAAAATTTTAAGTCAAGTTTCCTAACTCTGATTTTTGTAAATTTTTTGCCACTTAAGGGCCTACTTTTTCCATGATGATCCTGCACATACCCACACTCGACCTCTGTACATCTTGAGGTCAATCTAGGAGGTGACTAGAAAAATTTCCTCCTAGTCCATCACCTCATGGCACACATTGTAAAAAGCATCAATATCGTATATTACATGCTCACTATGTATTGACAAATGTAATATCCACAATATATCCTCTAGTGTCAGTCGTCGCACTGGTAGGAAGGTGGAATGATGAGGTCTCCTTGTGCCATCGCTCGTACAACATTGTCATCATCAACAAATGTGTTCGAACAATGGGAATGTATGCCACATACCATAGACCAATCTCCCCAAAATTTGTGGGATAACCTCCAACACCCATGAAGCACACAACATCAAAATTCAAAATTTTTTGGCTAAGTTTAGATTTTTCATCCCCAAAATGACAATATCATCACTACACATGATAGTGTCACTATTATTCAAATTTCAAACTATCACACCTGAGGCATTTCATTTGCAAATCATAGGCTGCATTGCTAAAAACATATGTCATAGTTTAACTTTGGCAAAACCCTAATCATAATTTTCAAATCTCAAGATCTGTCGCTATTTACATGTGTGCCACGATTTAAAATCTAAAACCCTAAATATAAATGAAAAACTACGTTGCTAAATACATGTGTCGTTAAAAATTGAATTAGTGTCGTTGATTCTAGAAATAGCATTGCTGTAGAGTAACACCACCAAAGTTTAAATTTCAAAATGCATTAAATGCACCAAAAGTTCAAATTTCAAATCAAGCTTCAAGTCACATATCAGTGGTCTTGCGCCTAGAAGCCTTCGGTACTCTCGAACCCGGTCAAAAATGTGTTGTGGGAGCACTCATTGCTCCATTTTTTCAGAGGGTCAGAGCTCAAAATGCAAGAAACCCTGAAGGTGTGAATGCAAAACTGAATTGAAAGTGACCCTTCCTCACCTATTTGTGTTTGCAAATTAGAATTTTTTGTCCTCATTTAGCCATCAAGCTAGGGTTTTTCATCATTTTCACCAATTTTTCCAAAATGAACCTTATTTTGCATAGATTTTGACATTTTTGGCATGTTTTTTTGCATCCCGGAGTCTTTTTGGACCCCTTGGACAACATTTTAACCTTTGTCGAGAAATCAACCCAAAATTCAAAATTTTCGCCCAATTTCTCGAGGGGCCAGGGAACCAACTTATTCCTTCCATTAGGGCAATAATGGGGCATCTAGAAATTAGTTTTTAAAAAAAAAAAATTTAAACAACATTTTTTCATCTAAAAAGTATCTTTAAACCAAAGCAATAGGTACCTCGCTTCAAAGAGGGGAAAAATGTAGACACTGAAAAATGTCCCAAACAATATCATACACTCGAATCAGGTATACTAACATCATTTACTCTTGAAACCCATCATCTTTTCGCCTAATTAATTAATGGCATCATTTTCAACTATTAACATCATCAGATTAATTCACCTCCTTTCATGCTAACACTTCATCCTGTTAAATTAAATAAATCAAAGTATTTAATTTAAATCCCTAAATATTCTTATTTAATTAAATAACCCTAAGTTATTTAATTAAATTTCATTCCACCCTTCCCCCATTTATTAAATCATTTTATTTAATGAATATCATCTAATTCTTCTAAATCCCCTAATTGCATAATTAATATTGTTTAATTGTCAACTAAATATAATTCCCCCCACTTGCAAGGGAATATTCCTCCTTTGTACATTCCTCCAATAGGAATATTCACATGGAATATTTCTTCCCCTTTTGCACAATTTAATTTAGTTTTAATTAACTAAATTATCTATTTCCCCCACCCATGAGAATATTCCAAAGAATATTCTCTCTCCTCACTCATTTGAAAAAGTGGAATATTCTTTTTTCTCAACAAACTTACTTAGCTTCTTGAGCAAGTTAACTTGTGACCTCTTGTGCAAGATAACTTGTGACCTCTTGGACAAGTTGAAAGTTTGTTTGTTTAAAGAAATGTTATCCCTTGATTAAATCTCATCTTTCATTATCATCCATTGATGAGAATCCATGACCCATCCCTCCAATTTCCTCCATCCTTGACCATTGATTAGCCTTTTTTATCTCAACTGTCCATATGTAATTTTCTCTCCTATAAATAGTTCACTATTTGGAGACAAACGAATCCATCTTTTAACATCAGAGTTATGCTGTTAAAATCACTCACATTCACACTCATATTTAAGACACATTTAGCATCTTGAAGTTTATTTTAATTTCATTAATTAGCTTTAAGCTCCCATTAATGGATTCCATGATCACATAATGCATCCATTTAGCTTGTTTAATTAATTAGGGTTTGGATCTTTTAGGTTAGAATCCATTTAGAATTAGCATAGCATTTGTATATCTTCATCATTTAGCATTAAATCATATGAATATAGCTTGCATCATGCTCATTTAGATTAAAATCATGCTTTCATACACATCTCACAACCATTACATCAATTTTCTTCAATAAAACTGACTGGGGAAAGTTCATTTATCCATGGGATTGGGAAAGGGTCATCGTTTCACATCAACACGACACCACTCCCACAACGGGATAAGTTTTGAATGGATTAGAATAGACATTTTAGAGCTCTCGTAGTTTGGAATGTTTAGTTTTGATGAATGATCATGTTGAGATTTGACATTAGTGACTTCATTATGCTTCGATTCTTCATAGATCAAGCGTACTTAGCCCATACTAATCTGTCTGTCACACTAATAAACTAATCTTATCTAAAGAATTTTCAAAATAAATCTACTTAAGCAAAAGGAACCTATAAAAAATTGAATCCTCTAATAAGCTTTTTAAAGAAGCCTATGTTGATGTATGTTCTTAGGAGGTCCAACTTCTATATATTTCTCTATGGTAGTGGAATTTTCTTCATTTGGTGACAATAAGAATATAGGGGGATCAATGGTTGAATAAAATTGAATGGAGATAAGGTATCTTATTGAGAATATTTAAATCTTCTAAGAAAAAGATAATTAAAATTGGCATACGGGTCGTATAAGAGCATGAAAAAATTATAGTTGGCGGTTGTTGTTTAGGGATAGCCTAGTCCTCTATGATGATTGACAATCATCATTATCAAAGAGAGGGACTAGAATACAAAATTGTAGCAAGGAGCTATTTACAAATGTAAATATTTTCAACCTCTTATCTACAAAGCTAAGAAAAGGTACTTACATCATATATTCATCATAGATATGTTATGGAAGTTGCTGTAAAAAATAATATAAAATTAACAATCTCCTACATACCAAAGGCAAGGGGCATATTTATAGGTTGGATGCTTCATAAATTGGGGGAGGTCATGGGAGAAGAATGCAAATATGATGGATACAAGACTTGATAAGTGATTAAGATTCAAGAGGATACAAGAATTACTAAGGGAGAGTAGAGGCTTAGTTATGACTAGAATTAACTCTCGACCATGAGAAAACATGGAGAAGAAATGGTTGGAATTGAAGTAATAACACACCCTAAAAGGATAGAACATTCACCCCTTTTGGGTTACAGTCATTGAAATTTTTCTAGAATAGGCCACCTAGGAAAACCTACAGCTTAAGCTAGGTCATTTGAGTGACCCTAGGTTCTCTTAGGCAACATTGTAGATAAAGATTGGTGAAAGGTTTTTAGAGGTGTACAAATACTTGGAACCCAATTGGGGGCTAAACAAAATCATTAAGGGGCCAATAAGGATGTGGGAACTATCATCAAGTTAGAAGAATATGAAGAAAAAATGTATTCCATGGCATGCCTGTCATGAATTAAAGACCTTCCATGTTTCCATGTGCAATTTTGGACACTTATGCACACTTAGACATAAACACACATATTTTGAGAAGGTCTTAGCAATGAATGAAAATGTGTGTCATTCTCTAACCACATGTAGAGACTAATGAATAAGTGCTTAATATCTCATCTATATATTGTCATATATTCTTTTCTGCTCACCTAAATTATGATGAGTTCTATTGACACATAAAATTTCCTTGTAATCATTTTATCTATTGCATATTTCATTTAATCATCTGCATAATCATATTGCCATATCATAAAATCATTTAAATCATTTATCGTTTATCCATTAAATAATTTATAAGCATTCATTCATATCATTTAATCATTTAAATCATTTATCATTTATCCATTAAATAATTTATAAGCATTCATTCATATCATTTAATCATTTAAATCATTTATCATTTATCCATTAAATCATTTATAAGCATTCATTCATATCATTTAAATCATTTATCATTTATCCATTAAAATATTATAAGTATTTATTCATAACCATAATCCATTTACATAATCATTTAGTTACTTATCCATTATTTATCCATTTGCATATTTCATTATCCCATTTCATAAATATTTATTGTTTCACTAATCATCAACATATTCATAAATCATTTAACCATTTTATAAATCCATTAATTCATTCATTTGCATAAATCATTAATTTATCCATTTGCATTAATCATTAAAATGCATTCATATATTTCATTAAATAATTTAAATTCATAAATCAACTTCCATGAAATTAGTTCAAAATTGCACATTAAACTCATAAATCATTTCAATGGAATTAGCTCAAAATTGCACATTTTGAGCTTCCAAACATGAATCATGGCATAAATCACTCCACTCATTTCTCATTTCTCATTTTGACATTAGGCATTCATCTATAAAATCCTTCTCCTTCTCACTGTTTGGGGATAGACATTTTGGTAGACGTTTTTCAATTTCACAAATAATTATCGAATCCAATTCTACATCACCTCTTGTGCTTTTGCTACAAAAATATGAGAGCAAAGACAAAATATTGTAGAGAGGATGACAATGGAGTTGATTTTCTCTTTGAAGGCATTTGCTTTAGTTTAGATTAGTTTGAATTTTGCATATGTTTTCATTTGAAAAGGCTTTATTGATATAATGTTGGAAATGCTTTGAATCTGATTAGAGTTTCAATTAGCTTTTTCATTTTCAGCATCTACAAATTCTTCACCATTTTCTATGACTTGTGCACTACAATCTGTAGATTTATTCACAATCATCAACCCCTTTTATTAGTCTTTGTTAATCTCCTCTCTTTAAATGATTAGATATAGGCTTTATATAAGTGCTTATCCCCTAGTGTCACATAGACTATCTATCAAATCATGCACAAATTCTATTATATTGTGGACTTTCTCATAGTGAATTCCAAGTCACATGTATCCTTAGATACATCAAGTCCCTAAATAAAACGTTCACATCAAATTTATCATGAAGATGTTAGAATTTCATGTTCTTTGTGTAGAGAACATTAATTTTAAGAATAAGGCCGTTGGAGTTGAACTTAAGAGTATGATAATTGCACTGAATTAAGTTATCCATAATAGGCTTTTGTAAGTATGCATCCCAGCCGTGAAATTAACGTCCATATGTAAGAACAAATTTGTACTGTTATCATGTCTAAACTCTGAAAATCAACGACGCTCGGCGTACTTCACATATTTGAAATATCGATGTGTAAGTACGAATTTACACAAATCTCCACCATACTTACAACAAAAGACATAATTAAATTAAATCAGTGGCAGTGAAAAACATACGCTGATCTTCTCGCTACTCCCGCCCTTTATTTATATACTATTTTCTCATTGTTAATTCCGTCTAAATAAACCTCGGGATATCCGTCTACATTCGATCCAATGTAATCGACATGATTCCCTTCGGCACTCAAAAGCATTCGGCACCCAAAAGCATGCACTATAAATATACTCTTCGCTAACTTCCTTCGAAACATTAGAGTGCTTTCTATCAGCTGAGAATATAGGAACCAGTCGTTTCATTAAATTAAGTATTGAAGGAGTCGAGAAAGTTATTTGGATATGAAGTTTGGGAGATGGTTTGAGCTTTTATTGGAGCAAATTTTATCGGAATGGAGAGATCATTATATTTCTTATAGCCTTCTCAAGAAACGAATCAAATTAATTGAAGCTACCAGAAATGATATAATCATGGGAGATCCAAATCAATATTTTCTGAATACATATGAAGTCGATTTCGTCAATTTGCTTAATGTTGAATTAGACAAAATCAACAGATTCATGGAGGAGAAGAGTAGAGAATGTGATATACGCTTACAGGTATAACTTATCATGACTAATGCTTCATTTTTTACAAGATTTTTCATATGTTTCATTTGGTTTTATTCAATCCTAGCCCTTGAGCTTGTAAGATGGACATGGGTGTTATTATGGACCGTTCTTTAAAAGTCAAGCATCATAAGAATATGAAATACACTATTCAATTTAATCTTGGAGAATAATTAATGTATGGATTTTGATATATAATCAGACACTCAAAGAAAGGATAGAAAATGTTAAGAATGGCTACACCCAAGCCATGGTAATGTCCAGTCATAGAAGAGAGGAAGTGTTTTTACTTGGCAAAGATCTGGTAAACCTTCATGGGGAGCTGGTTCTTCTAGAGAACTATAGTGTATGGAATTTTACAGGTATTATTTTGAAACAAGTACTTATATGAACATTCTCTTAAGGTATTCAAAGATCTAAGTAAAAAAATGTCCTTACTATTTAAGCTACTTCTTGATAGTATACTAAAAGTTTGAAATATGCATGCAGGGTTGCAGAAAATTATAAAGGAGTACCATAGAAGAATTGGTGCTTTCAAGGGAGAGCATTTTATTCCATGGGTGAAATGCCAACCATTCTCTGCTAATGAATTTCTATTAAGAATCTTAAATGAATGTGAAAGAATTTTTCATTGCTTCCTATTTGTATCGTTCTTTGGAAATAATGAAGATCAAGGTAGCCTTACGAAAGGAATGTTTCAAAGTGAAAATGAGCAAAGTGTATCTAAAAGCTCAGTGGCTTCTTTGGAAATTCTAAATCAGATGACCAAATTCAACTCTATATACATCGACAACTTATAAATTATAATATTTTTGTTGCAATTATGTCCAACTTCTTTTTTCTATATTAAAAAGATATAAAATTTTCATAATTTCATTTCAGCTTTTGGATGTTTGGTATGTCTTGGTAAGGTGATTTTTGTTAATACTAGATGATGCTTGTCTAATTTTGGTCAAGGATAAGGAGAAAAATATATTTATTTCAAGAAAATATTTGATTATTTATTAGATTAAATAAAATAATTATTTTATTATAAAAAAAATAAAGATTCATATGGATTGTAACTATAAGAAAAAAAATGTATTTAATTAAGCACTAATTAACCTAGATAAATGAGTTGGGATTGATTATTAAAAGTATAAAAATTAATTCTTAATAATATAGAAATTAAATGGGTTAAAGTACATGAATACCACTTTTTGGCCCTTTTTTTTTAAGTTTAAAATGAACACATTTGAAATCATATAGGTTCAATCGAACCATCTCCAATTGAAACTGGTCAACACACTAACATGGTATTGCATGGTGCCTAGGGGTAGGATGTGGTTCAATTGTAGATGATTCATTTGAACCACCTTTGATTGAATCCCCTTCAAGGCTTTTCTATTAAAGATAGGGCTAGCCAATTGTTTGACCACTTTTCCCCCACAAAGATTACAAGAGACCTCCTTTTACTCATAGACAAAAAATTAGATCAAGAATAATACAACAAAAGTTTGGTGCCACCATTAAGCTAGTTGTTGTAAATTTCTAATCTAGTCCATTATTCTTCAATGATAACATTAGAGTGATTTTGACAAAAGTATCTCCCTAATCATGAAAAATTAATTAAAAGAGAGTTCTAACCCTAATCAATGATGGAAGAAGTATTAAAAATCCAGGTTATCTCCTTTAAGGTTTCTCTAGACTAATATTTGTGTAGAATAGTAAATGGTGAAGTGAAATTGAGTTGGCCAAATAATATTGAGAACTAAATTTCATAGTTCCTTAATATTTATTTTGTTTCCTTCTTTAGTAAATTAATTTGAAAATATTTTTCAAGGTTTGAGTCCTTGCAAAGGATGTAGTTGTTCATTAAGAATCATTAGTGACTAGGGGATTTTTTTTATAAATGAGAAAATTCAAGAGTTACTAGAGAATTATATGATCATTCATAAAAAAGTATGTCATGCCTGATGAATGAGAAAAATGGATACCTTTTTGGGATATCACACTTTTCTCATTAAACCATTCACTAATGTCCTACAATTCATAATTGGATTGACTAAGAAGCTCTCAAGGTGAGCCAATTCTCAATTAGGAGGGTCCTAGGAAGGGTTTATTAAGTTCTAAGGGGTTCACCACAAAGCAAATGCTTCATAAAATAAATATTTGAAAACACACTATGAGATGAAAAATGACCTAAAACTAACAATGCAAGCTAAATGAAAGATGCAAATGGTGAGATTATGAAACATAGGGACGGTATGTGTGCACCTAGGAAATCTGGAGATTTCATGAGGATTCTTGAAATGCAAAGAGGCTGTGAAAATATGTTGTGGAGGACTAAGACACCTAGATGTTGTATTAGTCCCAATGTTGTTTTTCAGGGAAAATGTGGAGTCTTCATATCTCAGAACCGAATCTCTAAAATATTTGAAAATTGAGCATGGGAGGACTAAGATGCCCAAGATGGTGTATTAGTCTCATTCTAAATTTCTGCAAACTCTGAACAAGATCCTGAGCTCCAAAGCCTACATAAGCTTCCCTTCCAGTCTCAGGTTCTGAATCTTCTGAATAAGGCTTGTAAGTGAGTTTCCATGAAGATGACAACTTTACAATGAGACTTTGCAACTTTGCAACTTTGCAGTCCAAGTGATCTTCAAGTCTACAACCTAGATCTGCAATCACAAATGTGCAAGAGGGAAAAACTTGTTTGTTAGTGAATGGGGGCTTACCTTGGTCAAACCCCTTGTTGGTAATTAAACCTTGAAATAAAATAGAAATAATGAAGGAAATGGTGAATGAACAACATGCAATGCTTCAACTCACCAAACCCTTGTGAAGTCTGCAAACTTTTGTGCAATGGCTGCAATGGATATTTGTCTTGAATGCTTGAAAGATAATGCTTGAATTGCTTGCTTGAATCAAAACCCTACATCACAAATGCTAGCACAACAACACACATGATGCAAGAAAACTCTTTGATATGATGCTTGAATCCAAAAAATGGCTCCAAATGCTTGATGAATCTTCTCTTGAATGCTCTTGTGAACTCAATTATGCTATGATCAAAGATCTCACAAAAGTCTTAGGTTGAAATGGATCAAGGAACCTTGTATTTATACTTATCTATGCTTAATATCCCGAAATTATATCACACCAAGCCAACATATGAATTCATTGAATAAAGGAGGCTAAATCTCATCCAAATTTGAAATTAAACCTCAAAAATGACTCAAGGAGGACTAAGATGCCCTAGGTGGTGTCTTAGTTTGAAGTCCTAAAAACTTGGGGCACAGACACCAAAAAGGGGCTCAATCCAGAGATGCCAAAATCAGGGTCTCGAGAGCCTTGGGGGACTAAGACGCCCTAGGTGGAATTTTAGTCTCGAACAAAAAATTAGGGACACAATTATCATTTATGCATTGGAGAATGTCGGGATTAACTAGAAAAATGTGTCATTCCCAAAGCTTGTGGACATAAAATAGGACCAATTAAGCCATAAAGAAGCATAAATAAAGTAAGGCAGGACCAAACAAGTGTGAAAATGTAAGGGTATTCATTTTACTACACTAGATTTAGCCCCCATTTTAGTGAGAGGATGAGCTTGCTTCAAACTCACACTAAGGTATCCAACCACACAATCAAGAGGGGTTCAAGTGTACAAATGTTAGCAAGATAGGATGACTATAATCAAGAGGGTGGCCAAGCCCCCAGGATCAAGATCCTATGGAAAAACCAACATAAGCAAAAAGGAACACGCTTGCAGATGATATATGAAGCCATAGCCAAATCAATTAAAAACATACACCATCAAAGACAAGAAAAAGGAAAATGAAAAAGGAAAAGGAAAAATTGTAGCCAATCAAGCTTTGACTGGCTGTCCAACGTAATGGACTGGGTCTAGGCTATTTTCCTAAAAGAGGTTTACAAGTGGAACACGTTGTCCACTATGCAAACAAAACACATGCTCACGAGGGCTAGTGGAAGCTAAGTGTCCACTAGGTGAGCCCCAAGGGACCATATTAAATCCATACCTCCATGATTTTAATAAGGCACAAAAATGCATGCTCACACAAGCTAGTGAAGCTAAGTGTTCACTAGGTGAGCCCCAAGGCGGTCTGTATCAAATCCATACCTCCATGAATTTAATAAGGACAAAAATGCATGCTCACACGAGCTAGTGAAGCTAGGTGTTCACTAGGTGAGCCCCAAGGTGGTCTATATCATAGCCATAGCTCCATGACTTTAATAAGGACAAAAAGGAAAAAAAAATGCAACAAGAAAGAGGGAATGCTCAGAGGGGCTTTTCTCAGTTCAAGCAAGGTCTTCCTCTTAGGGTAAATTGTTCTTAACATCTCCAAGAAAGGATAAGTATAAGGCCTCATCTTGGGGAACATCATACCCAATGCTTCCAAGAGAGGACAAGTGCAAAAGGGTCTCATCTTGTTTCCAAGAGAGGACATGTGCTAGGTCTCATCTTGGGGAACATTGTATCTAGTGCTTCCAAGAGAGGACAATGAAATATCATTCTCTCAGAGGAAGTCAAACCCAAAGACACCACCAAGAGGAAAAACACGCCACATAAAGAAAGAGAATCACATCAAGGAACATGAAAGGGAAAAGAAATGTAAATGAAATCGGTCCAAAATAATGCCAATGTATGCCCCCACTTTAAAGTAGCAAAATGAAAATGCAATCAAGAAGGAAGACATGAGAGCTGACCTGAAAAGTCCTATGCCAAGACATATGTTTCTAAGTAAAGATGCATCATGTGAGAGAAAAGGAAAGGAAAGGGATTTCCCCCAAAATGAAAACACCAAACACATAAGGGATCTATGGATTTGGGGTCAATATGTTCTTTGCTACAATGATATTAGAGAGCTTGGAACTGTCATCATTCCCCAAATACATAAAACTAGAAGAATGACTCAAAGAGAGTGAAAACAAAGAAAAGAAAGCCTTTCTGGTCAACATGGAAGAGACATAGGGTGTATCGACGCCTTGTGTCATCCCCAAAAGGAAAACACAAGACAAATGAAAAGGAAAATGAAAGGAAAAGAAAAGATAATGAAAAAGATTTTGGGTCAACATGAATGTCTCAATGCCTTGCGTCATCCCCTAAAGGAAAAAACAAGAAATGAAAAACATTAATCAATTTAAGGAAAAAAGTGTACGTCATATAGAAGAATGAAGGTACAAATAGAGGAATGCACATAGAGAGAGAAACATCAAATAAAACATCACGAGGGATCACGTTATGCACATGTAAGCAAACAAAAAGAAAATGAAAAGGACTAGTAAGGAATAGGTGAGTCAACCTAAAGTAAGTCATCTGCCTCCCCAATCTTAGTTTGTATATAAGTGGAAAGTGGATAACAAACCAAAGGGACAACAACAAATTCTTTACTAGGACAAGGCCAACAACTTCTTGTCCCCACTGAGTGCAAGACAAGAATGGGCCAAGGTAGGTGATGGGAAAGGTCATGTAATAGTGAGAATAGAGTATTCTACAACCATTAAATGACAAAAGGGGTGGAAAATATGCTATGTGATCACTAGATAGCAAGTATTACCGTCAAAGTGATACTTGCTCAATATTTCTTTTAATGCATGACACTCATCAGTACTATGTCCAGGCATTCAATGATATGCAAAATGTGGCACATTTGCATCTTTAGGGTATAGCACAAGTTGGTTCATAGGTGGTTATAATATTAACCCTTGGTTGAGAAGGATTTGTAATTTTCTTTCACTTTCAGGTGGTGGACAAAGAGGTTGTAACTTTTGTAATTTATATGGTCTTTTATGTTTGCTAGATTCACCAACTTCTGTAGATGGGGTTAGAGTAGGAGGTCCTAAGATTATCCTATGTTTATCCTTGTTATTGTTATGATCTATTGTTTGTTCTTGAGGGAGAAGGATATTCAAGTAGGGTGAGAATCCAAGATCATTGTACCATCACTTCAAAGCCTTAGATATTTGCTAGAAGGATTTTCATTATAAGATGGATCTTGGTATCCTAATCCTTTTTTGTTTTCATCGGTTGGTTTTTTCTCTAAGAGTTGATGAATTTCATGTTCGCTTCTTGTGTCACATCCTTGTTTTCTCAAGATGGTGAAGCATTTTCCATATGTTTCTTCTAGGTTGATTGTACTGTTTGTTACTTTGTTATCATAAAAGGGTTGAATGTTTGCTTGTATAGAGGAACTAGGTTCACCTATTTTAGGGAACTTAGGTTCAACTTTCTCTTCGGTTTCAGGATGTAAGTAACCAAACATCTCAAGGGGTGGTAGTGTGGGAGGATTTGGTTGTTTTGTGGAAGGATAGAAGGATGCATTAGCTTCAAGGTTATCAAGAAAATCATTTAGGAACTTATTCATGTTGTCATCATCTTCTCCAATGATGTCAACATCACAAGGAGGACATGCATTAGGAGTTGAGTGAGCATGTGTGAGTTCAATTTTATTAGGGTCATTACCAAAGGCACAATTTGACATATCTACCAAATATTTCAGGGAAATCCACAATTTTCCAAAGCACATATCCATGATGCAAGATTGAACAAATGCACTTGAAGTGAAATAAAATGGAATAACAACAATTTTGGAAACTAAAACAGAAATTAGAAAGCAACCCATAGAAGCACAGAAAAGAAATTTTAGATCCTGAAAACCTAAGAATAAAAGTGAACAGGGACTAAGACACCAAGAAGGTTGTCTTGGTCCTCCTGATGAGATTCTAAAGTTCTAGAGGCTAAAATAGACAGCAAACAACAAAGATATTTTTGAAGTAAAAATCCTGAGAGGGACAAAGACGCCAGGAAGGGCGTTTAAGTCCCAGTAGAGGTTTTTTTGCAGAAAAAAGGGAATTCTGGAATGTCATTAGTGTTTACAAATTGCCTATGCAATATGCTGATGCTCAGAAACCAAAAAAAAAAGAAAAGTGCAAATAAGTGCAAGAAAAGGTAGCTAGAAACAAGCAATTGAATGCAATATTTAAGTACAATTTTTCAATTTTTGATGCAATTAAGATAATGATCAATGAAATTTTCAAATTTTCAATGAAATGAAATGATGCAATAAAGTAAATATGCAACCTATACACATTTTCACTAATGCAAATATAGGAAACCCTAAATGCAATTTCACTAATGCAAGATGCAAGATACCTTAGATGCACTTTCACTAATGCAAGATGCAATGCAAGAATGAATGCTATCTAGATCTAAGCACTTAATAGACTCCAAATTAGAAAAGAAAAAGCATCAAGTTCACCAAAATGATGAATGGGAAAAATGGATACCTTTTTAGGATATCGCACTTTTCTCATTCAACCATTCACTAATGTCCTAAGAGTCCTAATTGGATTGACTAACAACCTCTCAAGGTGAGGCAATTCTCAATTAGGAGGGTCCTAGGAAGGGTTTCTTAAGTTCTAAGGGGTTCACCACCAAGCAAATGCTTGGAAAAGTAAATGTTTGAAAACACGTTGTGATATGCAAAATGACCTAAAACTAACTATGCAACCTAAATGAAAGATGCAAATAGTGAAATTATGCAATAGGGAGATGGTATTTGTGCACTTGGGAAATCTGGAGATGTCGTGAGGATTCTGGAAATGCAAAGAGGCTGCCAAAATATGTTATGGAGGACTAACATGCCCAAGAAGGTGCATTAGTCTTGTTGCTATTTTTCGAGGCAAATGCAAAGTATTTGGATCTCAAAACTGGATCTCTGAAAATTGAACCTGGGAGGACTAAGATGCCCAAGATGGCGTATTAGTCCCATTCTAATTTTTTGCAAACTCTAAATAGGATCCTAAGCTCCAAGGTTTCACAAGCTTCACTTCGGGTCTCAGGTTCTGAAACTTCCAAATAAGGCCTATAAGTCAGTTTCCATGAAGATGAAAACTTTGCAATGCAACTTTGCAACTTTTCACTCCAAGTGATCTTCAATTCTACAACCTAGATCTGCAATCACAAATGTGCAAGAGGGAAAAACTTGTTGTTTGTTAGTGAATGGGGCTTGCCTTGGTCAAACCCCTTGGTAATTAAACCTTGAAATAAAATAGAAATAATGAAGGAAATGGTGAATGAACAACATGCAATGCTTCAACTCACCAAACCCTTGTGAAGTCTGCAAACTTGTGTGTGATGGTTGCAATTGATATGGATCTTGAATGCTTGAAAGATAATGCTTGGATTTCTTTCTTGAATCAAAACCATACATCACAAATGTTAGCACAAAAACACACGTGATGGAAGAAGACTCTTTGATATGATGCTTGAATCTGAAAATGACTTCAAATGCTTGATGAATCTTCTCTTGAATGCTCTTGTGAACTCAATTATGCTATGATAAAATATCTCACAAAAGACTTAGGTTGAAATGAATCAAGGAACCATGTATTTATACTTATCTATGCTTAATATCCAGAAATTATATCACACCAAGCTACCATATGAATTCATTGAATAAAGGAGGCTAAATCTCGCCAGAATTTGAAATTAAACATCAAAAATGACTCAAGGAGGGCTAAGATTCCCCAGGTGGTGTCTTAGTCCGAATTCCTAAAAATTTGGGTCATAAACACCAAAAAAGGGCCCAATCTAGAGATGTCAAAATTAGGGTCCCAAGAGCCTTGGGGGACCAAGATGCCCTAGGTGGAATTTTAGTCCCGACCCAAAAATTAGGGACACACTGATGGAGTCATTAAATTATCATTTATGCATTGGATAATGTTAGGATTAACCAAAAAAATATGTCATTCATAGGGCTTGTGGACATTAAATAGGACTAATTAAGCCATAAAGAAGCATAAATAAAGCAAGGTGGGCCTAAACAAGTGTGAAAATGCAACGGTATGCATTTTACTACACTACAATACCATCCTTAGGATAATATGCTAATGAGGTGTAAAATAAAATTTTGAATAATGTGTTGACAAAGGTCTATGATGAAAGAAATTTTGATTGAAATATGAGGGTCCTTATAGTTTTTTGAGCCTACAAGATAACCTATAGTAGTTTGACAAAATAATTGCCATTTTAGTTAGTGTATGGTTTATATGGGACACTCTCCATATAGAACATGGTATCAAATTTAAGATTAGTCATTTCAAAAATATTGAATAGTGAGGAATTTTTTAGCATTTCCATCCAAGATCATAATAACAAAAACCTTGTGCTTCCACAACTTGCACACAATGCTCAACCTAATTCACATAAGAGTAATTTGATTATACAATAAAATTTCTTAAATAAGAAAGGAAGAGGCAATCCTGTTGGATAGGACAATTGAGAGGGGGGTGAATCAATTGTCATATATTATAACCTTAAATTCAATTACCGGAACTAACACATAAATTGATTAAGTGACTAACCATCAAATGCAAATGCACAAACATGATAACAACAGATTTACGTGGAAAACCCAATGAGGGAAAAACCACGGTGAGGATTAACTCACACTATAGAGAATATCAAAACCAACTACAAAAAGGCTCACTACCTGGAATAAGGCTCACTACTTGAAATAAGGACTCACTATCCATAGGGCTACAACCTAGAGGGATCACTACCACAGAGATACAAAGAAGACAAAGAATACTTGTTATAGAGAGACAACAATCCCAATGCAAGAAAGATTCCACCACAGTCACTGATCAACTTCCATGAATGATAGAGTTCGCCTTCTGCTCACTGCATTCGAAAAATTGACGTTAAGCTTCACACTGATCAACCACACACCTAACTCACACACTTTCAAAATAGCATCAAAGTCATGTCTGCTCTTTCACTTATCTTTCTTTTTTCTTATGTACAATTTTCATAGCTAGCACATTTTTTATTTATACTATCTCAAACCTTGAAAAGATACAAAGTTGGCTAGCCAACTTCAAATTCAAATTAGGTCAGTGCAAAACATCCTAGGGTGGAATTAGAATGAGGACGACCCAAACACACGCTTCATTGGGACCCATAATAGATCCAACATGCTTCATCAACTTCAAAGATAGTGCTTGACACATGGTTGGCCAAACCAGTGTAAAACACATAGATTAATTGAGCTCGATAATTCCAAATGCTGAAACTATCTTCAATAGAACTAGGGCAACACAAGTCTAGAACCACAAGGCATAAGACTTCAACAAAGAGAAATTCAAACTAGCAACAATTCTCCCGGGCCTCAATCAAAACACAGAAAAACATAGTTCACAAGCACTGAAACATCCTTAACAGCTGAATACTTGCAACCTTCTTTTAATACAATTTTCTCAATATCCTTAACATATGCAATCAATTCAACTAGTAGATAACTAGCTGACCGGTTGACATCAATGAAAACACTTTATTCCTCTTTCCATTCTTGTAACAATCTCCCCCTTTGTCATTTATGGCAACACATGATGTGAAAAACCATCAAAGGCACCATACCAGTTCAAAAAATACTTCTCAAGATTTTTCTTTTTGCTTCTCCCCTTTAGAAGATCATCTTCCTTATTACCTGCTTCCTCTTATTAGCTTTTTTTTCCTTTTCACATGCTATCTCTCTCTTTTTCACATGCTCTCTCCCCCTTTGACATCAATGGAAAAGGCAAAAGATATATATGTCCAATGAAACTTCCTTTGAAATGGAAACAAAATTCTCATAATGACAACACTTAAAAATATGATCTTAGTTTGTAAAAGGAGGGGCAATAACCCCTAGCTCATCTTGAAGATACTCAAAATTATCTTTAGGAAGAGCCTTTGTAAATATATCGACAATTTGATCCTTTGTCGAAATATACTCAAGTCTGACTTCATTCTCCATGACCTTCTCTCTTAAGAAATGATACCTAATAGATATATGCTTCATTCTCGAGTGCATCACAAGATTCTTTGAAATGATAATTGCACTTGTGTTACCATAGAAGATAGAAATAGGATCATGTAGCACTGTGATATCTTTCAATGTCTATTTCATCCATAAAGCTTGTGTACAACAAGATGTAGCAACAATATATTTAGCTTCAACAGTAGACAAAGAGACTGAATCTTGCTTCTTACTCAACCATGCCACCAATCTATATCCAAGAAAGAATGCACCACCACTTGTACTCTTTGTGTCATCTATAATTCCAACCCAATCTGCATTTGTATAAGCACTAAGTGTAAAATCAATATCTTTAGGATACCATAATCCATAATTCAGAATGTCATTCAAATATTTGAATATTCTTTTAACTGCAATAACATGTGTTTCCTTTATATCTTCTTGAAATCTAGCTACAAGATAAACTACATGCATGATATCTGGTCTACTAGCAGTGAAATATAGTAGTCCACTAATCATAGATCTATACTTGCTTTGATCATTCTTAGGTGAATCATCATCTTTACCTAGCTTGCAACGAGTCACCATAGGAGTAGTTATCAGTTTGGAACCGTCCATCCCAAATTTTCTCAACATTTCTCTCACATACTTAGATTATTAAATGAAAATTCCCTTCTCTGTTTGATTAAACTGTAGCCCAAGAAAGAAATTCATCTCGCCAAACATAGACATTTCAAATACTTTATGCATCTCTTTTTCAAACATCTTGCACATATTTTCATTTCCTCCAAAGATAATGTCATCAACATATACAACTACAATCAAGATTTTGTCATTTTCAGTCTTGAAATACAAATTAATGCCTGCCATACCTTTGTTAAATCCTTGCTGACTCAAATTACTTATGTATACCTCTTCATCTAGTTCACCATTCAAAAATGCTAACTTGACATCCATCTGATAGACTTTGAAATCTTTATAAGAAACTGATTCCAAGAACATCCTTATAGACTCCATTCTTGCCACTGGGGAAAATGTCTCCTAAAAATCTATACCTTCCACTTGTGAGTAGCCTTTACACACAAGCTTTGCTTTGTTTCTAACAACTTTCCCATTCTCATTCAGCTTGTTTCTTAATACCCATTTTGATCCAATGATATGTTTGTCTGTTGATCTTGGGACCAATTCCCAAGTTTGATTCTTTCAATCTGCCAAAGTTTTTCTTTCATTGCTTCCTTCAAATGTTCATCCTCATAGACTTCACTTACTGAGTTCAGCTCAATTTTAGAGAATAAGCACAAATTTACTTCAACAACTACTTTGCTTCTAGTTAACACACCTTTAGTCTTGTCTCCAATAATGTGACTTTCTGAATGATTCCTCTATACATATTTTGGTGTCCTAGGGGACATCACCAAAGAATCTTCTTCTCTTTCATTCTGTTCATTCTTCTTTTTCTACTCATCTCTATCCTGTTCTTCCATAATTTCTTCTATTCTTGCACAATCATGTTCATCAGACACATATCTATCAATATCAATAGAACTCTTCACTGTTTCATCAACCTTCACATTCGCACTTTCTACAATCTTCCTCAATCTTTTGTTGAAACATCTATATGCCTTTCTTTTAGTAGAGTAACCAAGAAATATTCTTTCATCACTTCTTGCATCAAACTTTCCCAATGTTTCCTCATCTCTTCTGATATAGCATTTGCTTCTAAATACCTTGAAATATTTAACTATAGGAATTCTTCCATGCCATATCTCATAGGGAGTCTTTGTATTGTTTTCTCTCTCTTGAACTCGATTGAATACATATACAGTAGTGTGAATAGCTTCTTTCCAGTAAACTTCTAGTAATCTGGCTTTAGTGATCATTGACCTAGCAACTTCTTGAACTATTCTATTTTTCCTTTCAACAACTCCATTTTGTTGAGGGGCTCTCATAGTAGATAACTATCTCTTTATTCCATGCATTTCACAAAACATATTGAACTCATGCGAGGTTAATTCTCCACCTCTGTCATATCTCAAGCATTTTATCTTCAAATTCACTTCATTTTCAACCGTAGCCTTGAATGTCCTTTATCTATCTAATACTTTTGATTTCTCTCGTAAAAATGTAACCCATGTATATCTAGAATAGTCATCAATTAAAAGCATAAAGTACCTTTCACCAAGTAGAATTCACACTCTCATGGGACCACAAAGATCTATATGAACCAAATCTAGTAATCTAGTAGTAGATTGTTCTCTTGATCTATAATGATTTCTTGTTTGCTTCCCGAACTGGCAATTCCTACAAATAGCATTTACAGGCTTTATAATTCTCGGTAGATCTCTCACGGCCTGAACAATAATAATCCTTTCCAAGATATCAAAATTCATGTGATGTGCATTCTCCTATACCATAACTAGCTATCATTTATCTAAGTCATAAAACATCATCCATCAACACCTTTAAGATGATAAATATTCTCTTCAAACTTATTTCTTGTAGCGATCAATGTTTTGGATCCTTTCTAAATCCCACACTTCTCATCCTTAAACACAAGATCATATCCCTTTCTACACATTTGACCAATGCTCATCATATTATGCCTTAAAACCTTAACATAGTAGACATCGTCAGTATGATGCTTGCCATAAAATCTAACTGAACCTATCCCTTCAGATTTTAGCACCAGTATCATCTCCAAACATAACCAGACCTCCATCATATTTTTCAAGTTTCACAAACTTACTCGTGTCAACAATCATGTGATGTGAGAAACCACTATCAACTACCCAAAAATTCTTTTCATGTTTAGCATGTAGGGCAGAGATAACTGTACCTTCATTTTTCTCCTTCTCCTTCTCCTTCTCCTTCTCCTTCTCCTTCTCCTTCTCCTTCTCTAGAGGACTTTCCTTTAACTATTTTTCTGAATTAGTAGATGTAGGTTCATCTTTAATTTCCAAGAACAAGCATTCACTGTCATCTGGATCTTCATATTTTGAATATTCATTTGAAATACTAGCATTCTCATTAACATAGTATGCTCTATTAATCTTCTTTTCTTTCTTTTCTTTCTCATATATCTTTGTTTATTCTTTTTAGCTCTTTCCAAATACTTTGCAATATAGTGATCAATTTCTCCACAACTAAATCACTTAAAGGTCAATTTACCTCCATACTTACTTGAGCCTTTTCTCATTCTTATTAAAAACTTAGCCTCAATTTCATCAAAGTTCTCTTCATCCAGATCTTCAATTTTTGTAGCTTTAAAAGTAGTCTTTGTTTTGCTTCCACTTCTTAGATTCAACTTCCTCATTTCATAAGATGTTAAAATCCTAGCAACATATCCTTAGTGCAAGTCTTATAATCTATAGTATGCTCAATCACACTCTCCTTTTCACTGTAAGCATCAAGAAGACTTCGAAGAATATTTTTTACAATTCTAGTTTCATCTATAGTAGCACCAAGAGATTGCATTCTATCCACTACCTCATCCAGTCTCTGTACATAGGCTTTAACATTCTCACCTTCGAATATATGTATAAGATCAAACTGTGTTTCCAAATTCTTTAGTTTTTCCTCTTTTACCCTTTCATCACCTTCATGTGCTCTTTCTAAAGCATCCCAAACTTCCTTAGTTGTCTTCAAATTATGAACCTTAAACAACTTGCAATGTACCAAACTATTCTTCAAGATTAACTTTTCCTTGTTATTCACTTCATGTGCTTTAATTTGTTCATGTGTGTGCTCAGACCATTTGTAGGAGTGTAGGGATTCTTATAAGCTTTCTCTATATCATATCCACAATACTCCAGATATTCTTTCATCAATACTTTCTAGATTCCATAATTAGCTCCATCAAATCTCGGATAATCAAAGACCATTTTGCTAGCCATTCCGGACCTTCCTCAAGCAGTTAAGCTCTTCACCAAGGAACCAAGCTCTGATACCAATTGTTGGATAGGAAAACTAACAGGGGGGGTGAATCAGTTATCACAAATTATAACCTTAAATTCAATTACTAAAACTAACACATAACCTGATTAAGTGATTAACCATCAAATGCAAATGCACAAACAAAATAACACCATATTTACGTGGAAAACCCAATGAGGGAAAAACCACGATGAGGATTAACTCACACTATAGAGAATATCAAAATTGATTACAAAAAGACTCACTGCCTAGAATAAGGACTCATTGTTTGGACTCACTATCCACTAGGCTATAACTCAGAGGGCTCACTGCCAAAAAGATACAAAGAAGAAAAAAAATACTTGTTATAGAGAGACAACAATCCCAATGCAACAAAGATTCCACCATAGTCACTGATCAACTTCCATGAATGATAGAGTTCACCTTCTGCTCACTGCATCTAGAAACTCAGAATTAAACTTCGCACTGATCAATGACACACTTAACTCACACACTTTTAGAATAGCATCAAAGTAACGTATTCTCTTTCACTTATCTTCCTCTTTTTCTTATGTACAATTTGGATCGCTAGCACATTCTGTATTTATACTATCTCCAACCTTGAAAAGATACAAAGTCAACCATCCAACTTCAATTTCAAATTAGGTCAATGTCAAACATCTTAGGGTGGAATTAGAATGAGGGTGACCCAAACACGTGCTTCACCAAGACCCATAATAGATCCAAAATGCTTCATCAACTTCGAAGATAGTGCTTGACACATGGTCGGCCAAACCAATGTAAAACACATAGATCAATTCAGCTCAATACTTCCAAATGTCGAAACCATCTTCAATAGAACCAGGGTAACACAACTCTAGAACCACAAGGAATAAGACTTCAACAAAGAGAAATCTGGACCAACAATGATTCTCCTGGACCTCAATCAAAACATAGAAAAACATAGTTCACAAGCACTAGAACAACATCCTCAATAGTTGAATACCTACAACCTTCTTTTAATACAATTTTCTCAATATCCTCAACATATGCAATCAACAACAACTAGTAGATAACCATTTGACTGGTTGACATCAATGACAACACTTCATTCCTCTTTCCATTCTTGCAACAAATACACCTATCATGTGGATTGACAAGTGGCCCATGACGTGGCACAAATTATTAGTCAAGTGTTCTATATGTGTCAACTTATGAATCACTTGGAATGTACAAACCAACAACCTATTTGACCAAGTCATCAACCTTTATGACAAGTGTTAAGTGACCTTTGAGGTGAGATGGAAAGTATTTCAACCTCAAAGAGGTATCATATGAGGTTTACCAAATAAGTTGGTAACCTCTAAAGGTCTAAAAGGTTGCACATTTAGCTAGACAAGATGTTGTCTAACCCCATCAACCTATGTACACTTAAGTATAGTAACTAGATAAATTATTCACTCTAACACCCCTCCTTAAGTGATACTTGGGGAGATCATAAAAGTGCAAATAGATAGAAATGTGTCCACTATTAAAGAAAGACTAAGAGAGTTGGAAAAATTAAACAAGAAGAATTTGATTATGGTATACAACTAGACCCAAGAGAACATGAGACAAATGATCTAGCACAACTATAAGAACTAAATAGCTTTGAGCATGGATATATAATGCTACTATATGACAATAAATTCAAAAAAATAGTGAACTCAAGATGTGATGGTAAGGATTCTACTTTGAATTCAAGAGAACCTAAGTTAAAAATATTGAATAATGATTTGATTAATGAGTATGTGAAAAGGGCTCGATTAAAGTTGTATTACATCAAATATCTGAGGGAATGAATCAATATAAGGAAGAGGTGTTGAAGAAACACCTTGTACAATATATATCATAGTAGTCTAGGTTTAATTTAAAAATATTTTGTTACTCAAAATATAAGTAAGAAATTCCCATCAAAATTAAATAAAAGTATAATGGAGGAATAGAAGGAAAAAGAGAAGATGAGCTTTGTCATGATGAAAGTGGTGTAAGGAAAGTTATAAAAGGGAGTGAAAGCACACTATTGTAATTCAATTGAAATATATAAGTGCAAAAAAATGAAGTGTTTAGAAAGTTACAAGTTGTCGTAGAAGAGTAGTGGAAGCTAAATTTGTAGAATAGGTGGTGAAATTGGGTTATGGTAGAAGTTGCAACACCAAAATTAATTTATGTGAAAGATATCCCATGGGTAGCATATAAATTAAAAGGAATTAGAGGATCCAAATATAGTTCCTACACTAATATATGAAAGGAGGCATGTGCAAATAAATAAATTTTTAAAATTAGAAGGGAAAATATACAACAAAAAATAATATATACCATAAAACAATGATTTACATGGCAAAAATCCTTTAAGTAGTAAAACCATAAACTCTAAATTTATTCAATGTATTATTAAGTAATCAAAGGTTACAATACAATTAAAAAGATTTTAATCCTTTATATGAGTATCACTGATAAGAGATTTGGAGTAGTTATGGTAGTATAATAATACCTAAAAAAATTACTACCAAAACTTCCATCTCAAGCAATCAATAAATAGGGGAAATTATTTTTGAAATCATAAAATGGTAATTAGAAAACAATAAAAATTAATGTCCATAGCTAAGAAAAAATTCATTGTAATCCCACCATCATACAAAGTAAGGTAGATCATTACTTAACAATGGGTTCTTAAATAAGCATTTGTGCAATAATTATCTCTAATATTTCACGATGATGTAAAATTATAAAAAACATATAAGGGTGTTATAGGAAAAAGATATTGTAACACAAGGACAATCTACAAGATTTATTAATTTTACATTTTTAGAAAACATAGAGAATCCACTCATGAATCTTGTTTCAAGATCAATTGAACTTGTAAATCTTTAAAACCTATATGATGAATGGGAAAATGGATACCGTTTTGGGATATCACACTTTTCTCATTCAACCATTCACTAATGTCCTAAGAGTCCTAATTGGATTGACTAGCAACCTCTCAAGTTGAGCCAATTCTCAATTAGGAGGGTCCTAGGAAGGGTTTCTTATGTTCTAAGGGGTTCACCACCAAGCAAATGCTTGGAAAAGAAAATGTTTGAAAACACGCTATGATATACAAAATGACCTAAAACTAGCAATGCAAGCTAAATGAAAGATGTAAATGATGAAATTATTCAACATGGGGATGGTATGTGTGCACCTGGGAAATCTGGAGATGTCGTGAGGGTTCTGGAAATGCAAAGATGCTGCCAAAATATGTTGTGGACGACTAAGATGCCTAAGATGGTGTATTAGTCCCACTATTTTTTTTTGGGGCAAATGCAGAGTCTTTGGATCTCAGAAGGATCTCTGAAAATATCTTAAAATTAAGGTTGGGAGGACTAAGATTCCCAAGATGGCGTATTAGTCTCATTTTGAATTTCGGGAATTTCTGAACAGGATCCTGAGCTTTGAGGTCTACACTTCGTTCTTCACCAAGTCTTTAGATCTAAACCTACAAAGAGACCTACAAAATAAAGTAATTTGGATTGATTGTTTATGGGGGTTTTCCTTGCTCAAACCCCTTGTTTGGTAATTAAACCTTGATGAAAAAGCATAAATTTGGAAATGGACATGTGGGTGTGCCCTAATCTTAAGCATGTCTAAGATTATGCAAGCTAAAACATGGAGAAACCCTATTCAAATGTGTTAGAATAAGATTCCTAGAATGCAAGTGTAAATGACCTACAAAGGAGATCTCTAATCACCTTAACAAGTCACAAATATGAAATGTACCTCCCTTAGGAAGAAAATAGAACAATAATGGAAGATGGAACCAATCAAGAAACAAGTCCTTAGGCTTGGATAAATGGCTAGTTGCATCTCCAACCTAGAATCTCTCATGATCCACAATAGGAATCCATTATTATCCTTGGCAATGCTAGATCTTGTCTTGAAAGTAAATTTGAAAAACCTACAAAAACACAATAGAAGGATGCTCCAAGACCTGAAACACTCCTTCAACTTGCTCAACTTATGTCTCTTGCTCAAATCTTATCTCAACTTTGTTCATCTTATGTGAAAAATGGGGGTGAATCTTACTTTTATAGGAATTCCTACCTAATAACCCGATTATTAGATCCCAAAGGCTAACAAAAGATCAAATAGATTTGAATATTTCTATTTCCCACTCTTAATTCTCGAAAATAAAGCCCCTAGGACTAAGATGCCACCAATGGCATCTTGGTCCCATAAGGCTTTATTTTCCAATTTAAAAGGTGGGTTACCAAGATTGATGATTGCTTATGGATTTTGGTCAGGTTTAAAGATGCAATATGCCTCGGGATGCACAAAAAGGGGTCTTAGGAGGGCCATTAGAAGTGGCCTAAGGTGTTAAAATAGGTCCAAATTAAGTGTGAAAATGAAAAGGTATGCTTTTTTCTACACAACACTATATAGACACAAAATGCATGAGAATAATGTTATTTTTAACTTATTCAATTATAGTTTTATAAGTTTACATAGAAACAACTATTTTTTCCTTAGATGGAGGACCAATAGAGAAAAAACCAAAATGGGAAAGCACCTTTGTCATCTTAAATTTGATTAAACACAAAAAAAAAAAGTATCATAAGAAGAGAGAGACGCAGTGCAACCTCCATTAAACAACAAGCATCATTACATTCAAAATGTATAAAATTCACACCTTTAGAAGAAACACATGTAGTCTAGTTCTAAATGGCATATTTACACTAGAGTCATAGTTGTGAAGCTTAAAACTTCTCACAAGAGACTACATGAAAATAATCTTATTAATTATCTCTAGACTCATATCAAGATGATTTAATTGATAATTGCAAATAGAATTTAAAAACTTGTAGGAAAACTTGATATGGCATAAACACATATAATATCTACATCATTTTTCATAAAATACAAAAAAGTAAATCATTTCTTTAATAGGAAGTCTTGTTAGAATATGAGAACATAATAGTTCCTCTAAGATATCAACAAGCTAATTATGATGATAGATAGCTAGTGTAAAATTCCTACTTTGATCTACTTCTACCTTTGAACACAAAACCTCTATTGAGTGCTATACACCAGATTCTCACAACATGAAAAAATATACAAAAGATTAAATGACATTTTAAATAAATATTATTAAGATGTGAGATAAAAGCAATGCATTGGGAAAACAACTTAATCAATCCATTTCCATGATGTATTTAAATTATTTAGATATTGTAACTTTAAACAAGCTATGGCATAATTTGGCAGAATAGATGCAGAATCAAAGCCTTGATGAGGTCTCAAACATTTAAAAATAGACGTGCATAGTATCTTATTTAAAAAAAGAATAATAGTAAAGACTAAGGGAACTAAAAAGTTGGTGGTTGGTCCTATTTGGCCAACTCATTTAACTTTAGCATTTACAATTCTTGATAATATTGGTCCCTACAAACCTTAATGGATCTAACTTAGATTTTGAAGACTCCTTACATCATTGATTAGGGGTAGAACTCTTTTTTAATTACTTTATCATGATTATGGAGATCTTTTTTGTCAAAATCACTCTAATATTATCATTGAAGAATCATGGATTAAATCAAGAATTTACACCAACTAGCTAATGGTGGCACCAAATATTTGGTATATTATTCCTAATCTAATTGACTACCTTTGAGCATAAGGAGGTCTCTTGTTTGTTTTGTGAGAAAAATTATTAAAATAATTGACAAGCTCTATATTTAACAGGAAAGCATTGAATGGGATGTAAAATTCCCATCTCGAGCACAACAATATATATATTTTTTAATTAGTAACAACTACCAACTTAACCAACCAAGCATTTTCCATATAGATTAGAATTGTTAATTTAAATAACTCAACATTCACCATGGTAATGACAATCAACCTCACACTTATATTCTTCCACTCAAAGGTGTTAAGTTCATACAACTAGGGTCATTCCTAGACCTATGTCCTAAGCCTCGAGGGTTCATGATGACCCTTCCTACGTATCCCCTTATGGGAATTAGAGGCATCGTAGTTCACCCCACAATGACAGAGGGAGTTCAATCTCTCCTCTTGTATGAGATCTATTATCTCACCTTTACCCCATAACTATTAGTTTAGTACATGTAAGCTATCAACATAGTCCATTATAATATAATGATAATAATCTTGCCATCAAGTATTGGGTCCATACTAGTCATTACCAAACGTTAGTGTACAAACCTTCACAATATTCACAAGATCGGTCATTCATACCATAATCTCAAAGATTATACACAATGGCTATCACAAGCATACCACCATATACACAAGTTGATTTGCTCATACACATCACAAGTACAATAGTTACAAGATCATCCATAGATCGCAAGTGCATCCGCAATTGGATCATACATAGATCCTAAGTGCAATAGAGGCTGGATCATACACAGATCCCAAGTACAACAGAAGTTGGATCATACATAGATCACAAGTATAATTATGATTAGCTCATGCATACATCACAAGTACAACAATGATTGCCTCATATGCATTTCACATTTACCTTAGTGATAGGCTCCAGCATCTATCATAAATACATAGTCACCAGCTCTAACATACATCACATATACATAGTGATGAGCCTTGCTATACATTATGAATACACAATAATGAGCTCCAACATACATCACAAATACATAGTGATGAGCTCCAACATGCATCACATACACATAGTGACAAGATCCAACATATATCCACAATGGTTGATTACAATGGCTAACACATGTCCATAATGCATCCCTGATAGAAAGAATATCAGTGCATTGCACACTACACAATGGGTCCATCCTTTCCACCGGTCTTCTGCACCATTGGACAAATGGGAAGAGGATTTGGTGAATCTAATACTACACTGTGGGTCCGTCCTCAACCCCACAAGGATAGGTATACAGTTTGACAACTGGGAAGGGGATTCGGGGCATCCCATACTACACCACGGGTTTGTCCACCATCCCAAGGGTTTCCCCAAGTAGTGAACCTACCAAAATTGGTGGATTCTGACTTCAATTGACTATAGGCCACCGACGACAAGTATGTCCACCTAGGAAGAAGTAGCTCCTAACATATACCACCTTGTGACCTTAGTGGTATTGTCAACTATCTTTTCACAATCTCGGGTAACACTAACCTCGGTCACTTTTGTGTCCTCAGTGACAGCCAATGAACCCCCTCGATACAATGGTTAGCCCTGAATTACCATTACCAGCACAGATGGGTTCCTACTTGTGCAACCATTACCGTATCTTAATCATAACCAAGGTAGCCTTCTACCTTCACCTCCGTAAACCAGGTGAATGCTGACTAATCCCTCACAGTAGCCCATACATCAATCATTTGCATGGTCCAATGACTTCCTGTCACTACTCAAATCTCCCTGAGGTTCACTCTTGGATGGTCATACATAACATGTATCACAATCAAAGTCAACACATATACAAGCATAGACATAAAGACCTCTGATATGGAGTCAGTCTTCACAACACATAAAATCACATGGAACCAACATGAGATGGACTTTTCCCATCATATACATATATTCAATTACCAATTATAAGGTAGTCAACCTTCGCTTAATAACAAAAGCATATTATGTGTTAAATACACAGTATTAGATTTCCTTAACTAGTTCATACCCATCTGGTACCCATTCCACCTCAACCTGAGGCCTACTAAAGAGAGAAGGTCAAACCAATCAAGAACAACCCCAACCCTTGGAGTTTCCCCCCCTAGACCCTCCCCCTACGGACTTAAAGTCACAAGGGCATCCTTCACCCAAGGACCACCTATGTTCCCGCTTCCAAACGGGTCAAAGTCACACATAGTTCTCCTCTCTAGGGTCTCTCATAGGACCTACACACAAGTTTCCCCATAATCAAGGTTTCATTAATATTTATCTTCCATTCTTAATTCTTAACAGTAATTAGGAGAACATAATTTAAGTATATAATTTAACAACCCATGTACTATAACACTTCCCTTTTAGGATATATCCAAGTCTTGAATTGAACCCAATCCATTAGTAATCATAAACCAATTTGAATGTCCTCAAGTTCGTCTTATCCACATAGGGGCTAGACTTATTACTCTACACAAAACTACCTTGGTTCATACTAGCCCATACCTTCATTCACAAAATAGATTCAATAGAGGGCTTGGGTTAAGAATAATATGATTTGATAAAATTAGACGTCACAGACTCACAAGTGTATTGGTTCTTGATATCTTGAACCTCTAAATTATACTAATAGGAAGCCCCTTAAAATTCATATGTGGGGATAACATAGTAAAGTGGACATCTCATTAAGATACATACTCTAACAATATGAGTAGTGATACTCAAAGCCTATTCACAATGTGACAATTATGTGGAGCTCCAATATGGCTCCAAATGATATTTGTCTAATATGATCAAGCATCATGATCCTATTAAATTTTGACATTAATTTCCATTAGAAGATGTTAGGACATAACACACTAGTCATAAACTTGCTCTGAGCAAAGCCGGTACTAGTCCCTTAGTTCAATTGATAGTTCAAATGCTACTTAAAAGTTCTATAGTCATCCTATAGCAGCATAATGCATGTACCCATACTCCCAAATTTGAAGTAAGTTATCCAAAAATGCCAATTTGAAATAATGTTAAAATATGAATATGTTATAGTTTTAGTTTATAAACTGGATAATTTCACTCATACTTTCCATTTACTCTAATTATAACCTTGATGATCAATAGTAAGGTATTAGAATATGTCGCATAGCATGTGGTTACATAGGGTTTATCTCGTAATTTGATCTAAACAACATTGTCCCATCATGTGATAGTTTCCTTCCACTTATCATGCAATTATATTGCGGTTTGCTAAAGCTACAATATCCTTCATTCACCTATTAATTTCCATAGCTAGATTCTCATATTTAAGAGGTCGATAAACACTTTATGGTCATAGAAAGTCTATACCTCAAATTTGAAGTAGATTACCAATGTTATCAAGTTGAATGTTAAATTGTGTTTGATTCAATGTGATTCTAATGCCATTGAAAATGAGTCATTTTCACTTACATCATCGTTCAACCACAATCCAAAACTCAAATTTCATAAACGTGTTCCTAGTTCACAATATATATAGAAGTCTATAAAGTTAATCTAAAACCCAAGGTCACCTTATTTCATATATCCAATTAGAATAAGAACATATAAAATCTTTGAACTTTATTTATAAGATATTTCAAACGTTTAGAGGATAAAATAATTTAACCATACATAGTTAATCCAAATAATGCCCTTCCAAGGGAGCTCAAAATTATTTCAATATATTCATATTTTATCATGGCACATCATTGTACCACCAAAATACTAGTGAAAACACTCACCACATTTACTAATCATTCTTAAAATAAAAGCTATTTATTGCTTAATTTCTTATCGTTTTCTAAGCAATACGAGAAGAGGGATATTAGAAAATCTGACCAGTGACGCTAAATACATTACAAGTCTTAAAGAAAATGCCACCAGATAGGGACGATATCGGGGAATTCCCTTCCTCGCAATTTGAAACTCTAATTTTCTCCATACTTGAGCAATACTCGGCCCTGAGCGCTTACTCTGATCCATTGTTGCCTGAGATCAATGGTCAAGCATCCAAATGCCCATTTTACTAGAAATTGAGGGCTCCCACCTGAGCTTCCACAACTTCCATCACAAACCATAAATATTGTAACTAACGTAAACCCAAGAGAGGTCATCATCCCACACTTTGTTCTCAGACGCCCTTTCCTCTCGCCTGCATGACTATTCATGCAGCAACTTCCAAAAGTGTGTTAATTTTTAGACTTTTTGGAAGTTGGCCCAAATGAGATACTCACTTTTGTGCTTTAATCCATTTAATTTATTTAAATTATATGTTATTAAGCAATAATAAATTGTAATTTTGATAAACAATTGTAATGTATTTATCTAGGTTAGTTATTACTTAATTAAATATATTTTTTCTTACAATTAATCTGTATGAATCATATTCAATTAAACCCTATCCTACACCTAGGTAGCATGCTATGTCATTTGAATGTGTTGACTAGGTTCAATTGGAGATGATTTGATTGAACCTATATGATTTTGAATGTGTTCATTATTAACCTTTTTGTTTCTCCAAAAGCAATACTCACTTATGTGCTTCAACCCATTTTATTTTTCTATTATTAAGTATTAGTTATTGTAATTTTGATAATTAATCCTAACTCATTTATCTACGTTAATTACCTCTTAATTAATATTTTTCGTACAATTATAATTTTCATATGAATCTTTACTTTATAATTAAATATTTTTTATTAAAGCTAATAAACAATCAAATATTTTCTTGAATTAATGATTTTTTTCCTTATCCTTAACCAAAATAGACAAGCATATATTATGGACAAAAATCATCTTATTAGGACATACCAAATATTCACAAGCTTCAATAAAATTAAGAAAATTCTATATTTCTACATATAGATAAAAGAACTTAGCCATAATTGTAACAAAAATATTATAATTCATATCTATTAGTTGTCAATGTACACAGAGTTGAATTTGGCCATCTCATTTAGAATTTGCAAAGCAACCACTGAGCTTTTATACACACTTTGCTCATTCTCATTCTGAAGCATGCCTCTCCTAAGGCTACCATGATCTTCATTGTTTTCAAAGAATGATGCATACAGAAAGCAGTGCAAAATTCTTTCGCATTCATTTAAGATTTTCAATGTAAATTCATTCGAAGAGAATGGTTGACATTTTTCCCATGGAATGTGATGATCTCCCTTGAAAGCACCAATTCTTCTATGGTACTTCTTTAGAATTTTCCGCAGCCCTACATGTACATAATTCAAAATTTTAGTAACTATCAAGAAAGAGCTTAGATAGTTAGCATCATTTTTTACTTAGATCTTTCAATAGCCTAAATAAAATCCATCACACCCATTTATAAAAAAGAGTTTTTGTTTGTTTCAAAATAATACCTGTAAAATTCCAGACACTATAGTTCTCTAAAAGAACCAACTCTCCATGAAGGTTTACCAAATCTTTGCCAAGTAAAACCACTTCCTCTCTTCCATGATTGGACAGCACCACAGCTTCAGTATAGTCATTCTTAACCTTTTCTATCCTTTCTTTGTGTATCTGGTTACAGATCAGAAGTTATAAATTGTTCTTCAAGATTGAATTGAATAGTGTATTTCATATTCTTGTGATGCTTCACTTTTAAAGAATGATTCACAATAACCCATATCCATCTTACATGCTCAAGGGCTGGGATTGAAATATATCAAGTGAATCATGTGAAAAATCATGTCAAATATGAGAAATAAGAAACCAACATTTACATAATAATAAAAAATTATACCTGTAAACGTATATGACACTCTCTACTCTTCTCCTCCATAAATCTGTTGATTTTATCTAATTCAACGTTAAGGAAATTGATGAAGTCTACTTCATATGTATTCAAAAAATCTTGATTTTGATCTCCCATGATTATATCATTTCTTGTACCTTCTATTAATTTGATCCGTTTCTTCAAAAGACTGTAAGAAATATAATGGTCTCTCCATTCTGACAAAATTTGGTCCAGTAGAAGCTCAAACCATTTCCCAAACTTCATATTCAAATAACTTTCTGGACTCCTTCAATACTTAATTTAATGAAACGACTGGTACTTGTATTCTCAGTTCACAGAAAGCATTATAATCTTTCAAAGGAAGTTAGGAATGAAGAGTATATTTATAGTGCATTTTTTTGTATGCGGAAGTCATTAGTGGATATCCCGAGGTTTATTGAAACGTGATTAGACGGAAATACCAGAAAGAAAAAGTATTTAAATAACGGGCGGGAGTAGCGAGAGGATCAACGTATTCGTTTTTCACGGCCAATAATTTAGTTTGAATTATGTCTTTTATTGTAAGTACGGTCGATATTTGTACAAATGCGTACTTATACACGGATATTTCAAGATTGTAAAGTACGCCAAAGGCCGTTAGTTTTCAGAGTTCACACAAAAGACCAATACAAATTTGTTCTTACCTATGGGCGTTAATTTTCATGGCTGGGATACATTCTAGATGAGTTAAAGAATGGAATATTTTAAATGTTATTTACTAGCAGTCGCATGTATAGGCATGCAACGATCAGTGTTAATAAGTCAATATGAAATAACGTGAGGTTAGTTCACAGTAGGAGGTGAACCTTATGATTTTGGACTTTACCTAGGATAAAACTAGCAATTGCACCTTGGTGTGCAATGGGTACACCGAAGAGATGTGGAAGTATTAGGGAAATTATTGGTCTATATTTTTTCATATGTTTGTGTAGTACATGAGGTGGTAGGTCATTTACAAAATAATGTTTGTGTAATAAAGGTTTCAATAGAGAAATGATAGCTTTAAATGATATAAAAACAATTGGAAAATAAACTCCAAATATGGGATCTCTGCTCAGAGTTACTTGAGTGCAGGCTTGACCAACCAGGTAACTTGCTTGGACAAGCTCACAAAAAAAAAATGTAAACCTGTGCTCCTATTCTTCTACCAATCACATATCTAACTACTCGTGCTTTGTAAGTAGTTTTGGTTTGGTAAAAAAATATTGGATCGGCGACACGGTCAAAAGAGGTCCCACTGGAAAAAGCCTGAGATTTTTTCACAATTGCATGCAAATCTTTCAGCTTCCTCCATTAATCGGTCTAGTCAATAAATGATGGGACATAGAATTCAATTATCGTAATTAGATCATAATATACAAGATCTCATTGTTTAGTACAAAAGGCTATGGCATTAAATATTTTATGGTGATTTGACAAATTTCTTCATATTCCCTGTTGCGCCTTTAATAATATTTGCAAGTGGGTGTTGAAAGAGGCAGTGATGAGAATGACGGGAAATGTAGTTGCTGACTGCGTGCCAATTCAAAAATCCTAGCTACACAACCTTGGATATTCCACGAGTTAGTAGAGCCTGTGCATGTGAAAAAAGAGGGCCTTTAGTTTGGACGCACCCTGACGATGGTTGTTCTCAAAATTAAATTGTACATAATATTTATACTTATTAATATATATTATATTTTATAATAAAATATATATAATACAAACATAAAATTATTACAAGTAATAATTAATGTATTATATATATATATATATACATATAATTGATATATATCTTATATAATAGAATATAATTAGTATATCTTATATATAGTACAACTTAATAAATATCTTATATAAAACAAATTAAAACATATATTTATTATTTTATATAATATTACATATTTACAAAATATATATGAAATTTAATAGACTTGATATTAAAAATATTTTACACCATTTTTATTCCCAAAAGCTCTATTTTTCATACTTGGCTTTGGCTGAGAACTTACAACATTGTTGCTTTGCTAAGGATTAGATTATCAATTTGAGGTTATGGTTCTTTTAGAAAGTGCATTTAGTTGAGTAAATTAATGAATTTGTATTGATGAAGAAAATAAAAGGAACAGTCAAGCAATTTTTTGTTTGTATGTGGCAACCTCTTTTTCCTTAATTGTTTCTCATATTTTGGTCAAAATTGTAGAATAGGGATGTCTACTTCTTGCAAAATCTTTTGAATCTAAAAGGAGATGCTAGTTTTAGAATGAATCAAGTTTTGGTGAGACTTTGATATATTATTGGGTTTTGGCCATTACTCTACAGTATGCTACTACTACCAAACGACTGGAGGTCATTTTTCTTATAACTTTGAACCTTTTTTTGAGTTCAATGTTGTGCACTATTTTTTTTTTGTTCTCTTCCATTTGTGTAACAAGAAGTAAATCCAGAATACAAAAAGACGTGAAGTGAAAACTATCACACAAAGAACCTAAAATGGATGAATCAAACACATAAAGATGCATAGGCATCTCATCTAAAATATTGACTATGAATTCACATTCAGCATTGATAGAACATGAAGAAGAGGAAAAAGAAGCCAACAAACTTAGAAGGTTGTTCCTTACCAAGGCAGAGGTTCTGAAGAATTTCCAAACACTTAGAAATTAAATAGGGAGAAGAGGTAGGTGTTTTGAGGAGTATTAGATGAATTCAGATCCTACCAAAATGTCTTGCTGGCACATGCCCAATTCATTATAATGTGAGTGAATGGAAATGCAACTTAACTCAAATGGGATCCAAAATGGTAATAGCCCTACTTATTTTTCATAAAAGGTGTAAGTGATCTGTCAAGCAGAATAATGTGGTTGTGTATGTGTAATTTGTTGTATCTAAACTTGTAGCAGTCATATGGGGAAGTATGATAGCAAAAACAAGATCCGATTGTCTCAAATCTTCATAGGACAAAGTAGTGAGGATCCTCTAGGGTGTTAGATTCCATGATGTTCCATCGTGCTTGATTTTTCTCAGTATAGAATTTTCCTAAGAGTTTCTCGTGGGCTTGCATATCTTCATGAGAAATCGGTCATAAAAATTATCCATAGGGACAATACATCTACGAACATTCTTCTAGATAAAAACCTCAACCCTACAATAGCATATTTTGGGTTGTCCAGACTATTTGAGGAGGAAGTTACTCATGTTAGCACAAGGCCTATTGGAACCATGTAATCTAAAAAATAGCTAAGTATTTTGATCACAATTGGCGTGATTGATTTCTTCACACCAATTCTACTATTTTCAAGGTTTATGGTCAAAAATTTCTCTGATGAGCCACCAAATAAAATTATCCTTCCTAGAAAACGTATGGAACATATTTCTTTATACTACACTAACCCTAAAATTTTGTAGAGATTAACTTTTAGTAGTAGATAACTTATATTCCATATGAGAAATTGAAATGCAGTTCCAATTTTTGATATTCAAATTCTTGAATCTAATCAAAGTAGTCTTCATATCACTTTCATTGGCCATTGAGAAATCTATTGTTGAGTGATTTCAATCTTCCTTTAGATTGACATACTGCGAGGGCAGCCAGGGGAGTAAAGATGCTTATTTTTTTTAATTTGTGCTTGAAAGAAGCCATTAAAATTCCCTTCTCTATTGTTGTAATCAATATATATTTATTCATATCTATGATAAGACTCTATTAGATTCTTAGAAGAACTATAATGAGTATCAAATAACAACTAAGTTGATAGTTCTAGTAAGAGAATGAATTCATGTTTAGGACCGTATGACCAAAAAAATTCTCAAGCATGGGTTCAAATATATATATGTAAAATATAGATATACACTATACAAAATTTAAAATAAATATGATACTTATTCTAAAACATAAACTATAAAGAATTGAAAATACAAGTTATGTTTGATAGAATGATATTTAGTAATGATAAAAATAATTGATAATTTAATTTTATATCATATCTCTTGAATCATTAAAAAAAATAGTAAATAGTAATACTAAAAGTAAATAAAAATTACAATAAAAAATCGATATCTTGATCTCCAACAAAAGCATCTAGATTTAAATCATCACTTGGGTCAACTTCATTTGAACAAAAAGAAACCTCAATGTTTCTATAAGAATCTAAAAATGAAAAACTCAAAATATTGATTTAAAATAGATAGTAAATTCCTTCAAAAATAAAAAAATTATGTTCCGGGAAGCATTATTCTTCCACATGTTCAAATTCATCAGAACAAAAACATAAACATACAACTATTAGATATGACTACCATACCACCACAAATATTCACCCAAATTATGTGTAATGTAAAGTTCTCTTGGTATCCTATACCAGTGACATTTCAAACCAAAGGTAATATATACACACTAAAATCAATCTATTAAAAGGAGGGCTTATCTTTGCAGGTCCTTCTATGCTCTTATTGACTTTACCAAGTAATTTCATGTTCTCTCTACATGATAAGGAATGGAAACTGTGTTGGGATGTTGAATCACATCTTGATTCAAACAATATTTACAGTCACCATAAAACCATAAAAAACAACAAAAAGAACATAACATGCCCATTGACAAAAAATTGAAATCTAGATATTTTGAGACACTTTCTAAGCCTAAGTCTGTGGATTTGAACATGAGATTGATGACCCTATCCTTTGGAATGAAGTGAGGTTTCTATTGAATTCAATCCCCTAGTAATCTCAATAAAATTAGATGTTGCAGAAGGTTCAGTTGACCAACAATGCTCCATAAGTGACCTCCATGCGGGATTGCATGAAGTTGGGATAGGTGGATCTGCAGTGTATTGTTGACTATACCTCCTACAAAATCACAATAGTAGCATATTGTTTTGAGCTGTCAATATATTTGCTAAATGTGTACACCAAAATCCTTCTATATGCACTAAATAGATATCATGAAGCTCCCTGAACCAGGGTAATCATTACAATGAGCTACAATGGATAACATACTAATGATTGCTCCATAATGCATATTTGCATGAGGCTCCTCTCTAGTGAGTAGCTCCCACATTACTATTCCAAATGAAAATGCATCTGCCTAAAACAAAAAGCTTTAGACTATATTAGGTGTGAAGAAATTGATTGTTATCTCATACAACTGGAGAGAAGCATTTGGTCATTCCCACCTTTTTAGAAACCATACTGCAGCTGCCATTCAATAACTCAAGAGCCATCCATGGAAGAGTTCCATGTACAACACCATAAACTAAGGTCTTATCTAATGGGACAAAACAAAAAGTATAATTTAATTTAGCTAGCTTGAAATTATTCATTTGGATGTTGCCAAGTAGACCCTTCCTCATTTTGCATACAAGACTATCATGACATTCACAACTATGATGTTTGACAAATATTTATCCTCAAAGAAAAAACAAAGAACACAAAAAATATGATTTAATTGAAGAACTTACCGACTAATTCCAGCCCTGCAAGGGTTTGCAATTTTTCTTCTTTTTCAAAGATCTTTGATTGTTTACATGAAATTCCAAGCAATTTTTGTGATGGTAAGACCAAGTGAATGCTCCCTCACATGCTTCCATTCTATAATACGCTGGTTATTTTTAATCTTATCATTTCAAAAGCATGATCAAGAAGAGGTACATGTATCTATGGAGGAAATCTTGAAGGAGAACGCCAATGTGTGTACTTACATGGCCCCCTCGCTGGACGCTCGACAAGACATGGTGGTGGTTGAAATTCCCCAACTACGAAAAGAGGGGGCACACTCCAAAAGTGATCCTTTTTCCACCAGATACCTTATGGATTAGGATTTTCCACAAAATCATTTGTATCTATTATTCGCCAGTTCAATCTTTACATTGTATACCATATTTAGTACTATGCTTTTACAGGTTTTTCTTCAAAAGAAAAAATAAAATAAAGAAAAACCAACCCAAACTCGATCATAATACAGTTTTTCATTGTAGTGATGGTCTCATAAACATGACACTATCCAATTTACTACCATAACGGATCTCTCATATAACCAGCCACCAAATGGAAACCATTTTTACCTTGCATATAGGATGATGAGGATCTCTCAATGTGTTTACCACAAGGCATGCAAACTATTTGACAAAATGTCTCAAAGAGAAGATGCCTCAAGGTGCATTTGGTAGGAGTAAATCTAGAATCCACAAGCTTTGGTAGCATGCTCCCAGCCTATGCTAAAATCACAACTTTAGAACACTACATGGGCATCCATCAAAGCATAATCAGATTTATATTTTACAATTCAAAATCAATGGTCTCTATGTTTATCAATAAACAAATAGACATAATGCATCAGTTTTTATTTTCTAACAAGATTTACTATTTGTCTTAAAAAAGACTTTGTACCCAATATATTTGCATAGAAACTATCAACATGGTAGGGAACGAACCAACTTTATCCTCATCTTTGATTAAGCTTCTTCAAATTGGTCATCTTTTCACTAGGGAAGCATGAAAAAATGATTGATATTTATTATCCATGCCTTTCATATTTTCTCACATAATACAATCAGATTTGGAAACATGATAAGGATTGATTGTCACCTACAATTAGTTTTTCTCCACCACCTGAAGACTACATTAACTCCACTTGAATCTGATTCACACCATCACCTATTATCATATTTACCTCCATCGACTACAATATTTCATAATCATTAATTTTTACAGCATTAATGGAAAGTAGATTGTGCACTTTAGAGAAAAAGGACATGAACATATGCGATCAATGTAATCATCTCCCAACCACTCTTACACCATAGGTTATAAAAATTAGCTTCGATACTTTCAAATTGGATACACCTTCGACATAAATAAGCGGAGTAGATCATAATGAAGAGAGATATTGGAAAATCAATTTATATATTATTATGGATAATTAGATGGATAGATCATGCATATCGATATATATGTATTAAGAGTAAATCCACCCTATGTGTGCATTGAAAGATATCAATTTGAATCACCTAACTTGAACATATTATAAATTATTTAATTTTGGTGTAGAGATTATTTTATGTCTTCATTTAATTTGAGCACTGTAAAGCATTTTAAACCTCATGTTATAGTCCATTTGTCCATTCTTATCTCACACGCAATGCATGCGATATTAAGAACCATTTGCAAAAAATGAAAAAAATGATTTTAATTAATCATCAATGACTTTTTTTTTATTAATATGTAATATTTAATAATTTTAGTTAGAATAGTTATTTAAAATTGTTTTTAATTAATAATCTTAGGAATCACAAGTAAATGATAGATCATTTGGAATCCATAGTAAATTAATTCTCAATGAATACATTTTTTTAATAAATTTATTCTTAAAAAATTACAATTGAAAAATTAAATAAAGTTTAAATTTTTAAATATTTTTTTTTTTAATAATAATAATTTCTCTACAAACTTTAAGGTATGATATAATTTTATCTCTATTTTAATTTATATTTATTAGACCTAGATGCACATCTATATTTGACCTTTTTGTCTAGGTTAATCAATCAATTGATTGACTATTATTTAATTATCTTAAGATACATATGCATACAAATACATGACAAACTTGAAGTTGTGGATTAAATAATATTTAGCTGATAGGCTATTTTGTTTGAAGTTTTTGCTAGGATTTTCGTCAACCCAGCCATGAATTGGATTTGTCAGCGCCAGAGATGCCCTGGCTGACAACAACTTGACTGGGTTTTTCTGTGGTGACATGGAGCTTGGTAATTATGTGGGTTGGTGGTGGTGGAGTTGGTGTCCTTGATACACAGAAGATGAATCGTAAGTGTTTTCTCACGGGAGTGTTAATGCATTTTGTCATTATTGTATGGTGGGGGCAAACAAAGTAAATGCAGGCAAACGAAGTAAATGCAATATTGAGTTTTGCAATGTGGGAAAGTATACTTTGATTAAGTTGTACTGTCAAAAAAACCATTGTGGTGTTGGTTTCATAGTAGACTATTGTAAAAATCATTTCCTTCGACTTCGTGGCTGGTTTGATAGCAGACTATTCCAAAAATTGATGAACTATTGTTCTCCAGAATCTATAAGTTGTTTTACATGGGTATTTTGCATAAATGATTAATTTATTGTTTATGTCTTCTTATATGTTTCTATCTTTGGCGTTATACCCATTTTGGAGATTTGAAAGAGATTATTGCTCTATATGGATGGAGAAATTATAGTTAAATCTTCTTTCTTTCATCAAAAAATATGGTTAGGGTTAGTAATTTTTTTGCCATTGGTTTATTGTTTCAGTTATCTTTGTGCATTTGTATGGTAAGTCGTTTTACATGGGTATTTTGCATAGATGATTAATTTATTGTTCATTTCTTCTTGTTATGTGTTTCTATCTTTGGCGTTATACCCATTTTGGAGATTTGAAAGAGATTATCACTTTGTATGAATGGAGAAATTGCAGTTAAATCTTCTTTCTTTCATAAAAAAATATGGTTAGGGTTAGTAATTTTTTCTTTGTTGGTTTATTGTTTTAGTTATCTCAATGCATCTTTGGCATTATACCCATTAAAATAGGAGCAATTGTAGATTAACATAGGAGCAATTGTTTTTTTTCCCTTGGTTTATTGTTTTAGTTATCTCTATGAATCTTTCGTTTACTGTTTGTAGTTATTTGTGTGTATCTTTGGCATTGCACCCTTTACCATAGGGGAAATTGTAGTTAAATCTTCTTTCTTTCGTCAAAAATATGGTTAGGGTTAGTAATTTTTATACCCATTTTAGAGACTTCAAAGAGATTAACGCTCTTTATAGGTGGAGAAATTGCAGTTAAATCTTCTTTCTTTCATAAAAAAATATGGTTAGGGTTAGTAATTTTTGGTTGTTCAGTGTTAATCTAATAGCTCTTTTACAATTTCTCTATTTGTCTATAATATTTAGTGCCAGGGGATGTAGCTCAAATTTTCAATGAAGTGTGTGGGGTTATACTCATTTTACATAGATTATTGCTACTTATTGGCTTTAGGAGTTCTATTTAATGTGGATTTGTGTTCATCTGTGTTGTATGAATTTGTTTCATGATATTCTTTTTTCCAGTTGCTCATAACAAACTGTTGATTATTGTAGTTTGCTTGTTCTGTTATGCATATTGTATTCATGATATTCTTGTTCCCTGATTTGTTCGAAGGAAAATTAATAATTTTTCTCTGATCCTTATTGGCCAATGAGCGATGTTTAGGAACATTCTTTGTTCAAGAGGTAAGGTCCATGTTGTGATAAGAAGATTAAAAAATTATTGCTCTCTGAAATCTGTAAGTTATTTTACATGGGTGTTTTGCATAGATGCTTAATTTATTGTTAATTTCTTCTTGTTATATGTTTCTATCTTTGTTTTTATACCCATTTTGGACACTTGAAAGAGATTTTCACTCTTTCCGAGTAAGGAAATTGCAGTTAAATATTCCTTTTTTTTGTCAAAATATTATGGTTACGATTAGTAATTTTTTTAGCCCTCGTTTATTGTTTGTAGTTATCTCTGTGCATCTTTGGTGTTATACCCATTACCATAGGAGAAATTGTAGTTAAATCTTCTTTCTTTCGTAAAAAATAATGGTTAGGGTTAGTAATTTTATTTCCCTTGGTTTATTGTTTTAGTTATCTCTATGCATATTTGGCGTTATACCCATTAACATAGGAGCAATTGCAGATTAGCATAAGAGTAATTGTATATATATATATATCTGAAGGGTTAGTATGAAAGCACATAGGCATATTAGAGATAAGAAGTCGTTTGTTGGCTATTAAGTGTTATTCTAATAGCTCTTCTACAATTTCTCTATTTGTCTATAATGGCCCAGTGCTAGGTAATAGGTTGAATTTTTCAATTTAGTACATTGGGATTGCACTCATTTTTGCACAAAATATTACTACTTATTGGTTTTAGCAGTTCTATTTAATGTGGCTTTATGTTCATTTGTCTTCTATCAATATGTTTAATGATATTCTTTTTTTCCTTATGTCTTTGAAGTTCCCCATGAGAAGTTGTTTTTCATGAGATTTTTTTCCCACTTCCCCATAACAAACTGTTGATTGTCTTAGTTTTCCCCTTCTATTCTCTATATTTTATTCATGATATTTTCTTTAGGTTATGACAACAATTATATGATGCAATAATCTATGCAAAATGTGTATAATGAGACTGACTTAATTGTAAATATGGGGTACATTGCTTGGAATTAAATATTATAGCAAATCATCTATGCAAAATACCAATGTAAAATAGCTCAAGTAGAAATAATTGATTTTTTGATTAATGGAAAAACATGTTTTGAAGGGACCCGAAACCCTTTACAAACCAAAAAGACAAAGCTGCAAAAATGACAGCCTGCAACCAACCAAAAATAACCAGCCCCCAAGCAAGGTCCATCAAGATTTACAATTAGAACTTTTCTTGTGGGAGTGAAGAGTCATGTCTAAAGAAGGCCTATAGAATTTTGCTTTCTTTCCCATAATAGTAGTCCAACCTTCTTCCACTTGCGCTGCCTTATCCTACCAAGCCAACACACTTTTTACGTGAAGATGACTGCCTGCATCCATTGTCTCAGTGATTTCAACATTATTCTTTTGTTCGGGCATAGACACATCAGAAAAGCCACCAAAAATGATAACCGGAGCACTATCACCCGAAATGGTAGCTTGAGACCCAAATTCTCGCTCTTTTGGGGTTTCAACAAGATGAATTTGTACATCAACAACCCCACCATTTGAGACATCCCTGGGGGGATGCCCCAAGACCCTGTGGTTCCAACGCAACCACATCGGAAAAACTCTTGTGTTGTTCAGTTTTCTTCTTTACTGTATAATGTTGTAGAGAGGCGCCTCTCCACCATGTAGCCATCATTGTTTTTTTCTCAAAACCACATTGAGCAGCAACATGACCTGTTTTAAAACATCTTCTGCAACGGAAAGGGATCCCTTCATAATCCAAAGATTGGACCTAAGAACCCTTAGGAGATTTAAGTAAAATCTCAATGGGCAATCTTTTTGAAATATCCATTTCAGCTAAAATGCGAGCAAATGTGGAGTGAAAAATGTCAGAGGATTCATCATCCACCAACAAAAAATGGCCAAGGGCATCACCCACTTCTTCCAAGAGAGGGTCATTCCATAAATGGAGGGGAAGATTTGGCAGCCGAACCCAAATCGGGATTTTATTGAAAGTTTCAGAGGCCGGATTGAAATCAGAATGCCAGGGCTTAATCATCAGTAGAAATTTATCCTCCCAGCTAAAAAAATTATCACATAAAATTTTGTTTCTATCCTAAGCATTGTCAAACTTAGCAACAAAGAACCCCTTAGCCATGGGGAAAATATGAACTTTACCAGAAATTAGCGGCTCCCATTCATTGGAAATCCAGGAGTGCAGCTGAGGGAGGCTAGGCCAGAAGCCCCTAAACCAACAGATCACCCCACGAACGAAGAGCTCATAAACAATCTCGTCTATTTCCTCTATTGTCTCAGCTTTCAGGTTAACATATATGGTGTTTGCAACATGTGTAAACCCTCTATTCGACATATTCGGAGACCAAAACCTTGTAGCCAACCGTGATGCCCTCACAGCAGAGCCATTGCGCTAGTCACATTTCTCTACAACATTCAATTTTTCTGCCTAAGCGCTAGACAAATCCATCCAGTGCCCACATGAGGAACAAGCGCCAATTTGCCAGGGAATTACCACCACCTTTAGCAAGAGTTGTTCGCGGAGGGGAACCTTCACTTGTAGCGACCGCGAGAGGGATCCATTTGGTCACGAGATGGCCATTCTTCTCTACACGGGTTTACCATCTTGTTGGTTCGCGGTGACCGTTTGTAGCAAATAATTGTTATTCTAACACCTCTTATACAATTTGTGTACTTCTCTTCAATATTTATTAACAAAGAACATAGCTCGAACCTTGTATCAATATGGTTCATGATATTCCTTTTTCCTTGATCTACTTGAAGGTCCCTAGAACAAACTACTCAGGTCTATTTATGTAGGTGGTGGAGCTTGCTAATTACGTGGGATGGCAGTGTCTTATATAAATATGTTTCATTATATTCTTTTTCCCTCATCTGTTTTAGGTTCCCCACAACAAACTATTCTTCATGATATTCTTGTTTTCAATCCCCTGTAACAAACTATTCACTATCATAGTTTGCATCTTCTATTCTCCATATCTTAAAGTTCTATTTAATGTGGGTTTGAGAACATCTGTCATTTTCCTTTGATTCTTAAGTGTTTTCCTAATAGGTTTGTTCCAATTTCGCTTTTTTTGTTCTATCAATATGTTTTATGGTGGTTTTTTTTTTCAATTATTTGAACTTCTCCATAACAAACTGTTCTTCATGATATTCTTTTTTCCAGTTCCCTATACCAAACTGTTCATTATTGTACTCTACCTATTTTATTCTCCATATTTTAACATTCTATTTAATGTAGGTTTTGAAACATATCTCATTTTCCTTTGATTGTTAAGGGATTTTCTAATAGGTAAGTGAAATGCATGTATAGATTTGAGTTTGCAGCATATTCCTTCTTACCAGAAATTCTATCACTATCTAGATAAGGTGTACTAGCAAATTCTATGTGATAGTTGGCTTGTCAATTCAAAATTCAAGCTACATTATTTTCCACTAAATATTATAGACACAATAGGGAAATTGTAAAAAAGCTATTAGAAAAACACTTAAGAATCATAGGTAGCGTTGAAGATGTCCCAGCCAGCAGGCTATTTATTTGAAGTTTCTGCTGGGATTTTCGTTAGCCCAGCCATGAATTGGATTTTCCAGCATTAGAGATGTCTTGGATGATAATAGCTTGGCTGAGTTTTTTTTATGCTGATATGGAGCTTGGTAATTATGTGGGTTGGCAGTGGTGGAGTTGGTTTCCTTGATAAAGGAAGTTGAATGGTAAGTGTTTGCTCGTGCGAGGGTTAATGCATTCTATCATTGTTGTGCAATGGGGGCAGGAAAAGTAAATGCGGGCAACCAAAGTAAATGGAATATTGAATGTCCTAGTGTGGGAAAGTATACTTTGATTAAGGGTATGTGCAGGATCATCATGTAGAAAAAATAGGCCCTTAAGTGGTGAAAAATTTAGAAAAATCAGAGTTAGGCAACTTGATGTAAAAAATTGAATAAGTTATCTATATTATTTCAAAAATATGTAAGAATAGAATCTATTGGAAATCAAATGTAGTTTCTAAACTACTACTAGGTTGTTGAAAAAAAAGATCTATTTGGTGAAAATTTGAAATTTCAATGCATTAGTACTTCAATTTTAGGGAAAAAGTAAAGAAGTAGGTGTTGTTTGTCTAACCACCTAACAAAATGATAATATTTTTTTTATAAGATTTTAGATATAAGTAGAGGACTCATGTTCAGATGTGATGCATATTTTGTGTAATTTTTCCTAGTAAGTAATTAATTATGAATTTTTTATTGTAACTTTTAAAAATATAAAACTCCTATGTCGACCACCTTAACTTGGTCAAAATTTATGAAATTCATTTTTTTTAATCCTATAGTATGCAAAGCATAAAATGTGACACATGTTTTTAGATTTCAAAAATGTGATACCGTTTAGAAAGCTATAGATGTTTTCAATCAACCTATCAATTAGGACTTTTAATTAAGTAATTCAAATAAGAAAAATGAATAATAATTATTTATTAAATTCAAACTAAAGCATAATTTATATTGGTGGAAAGCTACTTAAGAATCTCCTTTAAAAACCCTTTTCGTTTCATCAAATTTGGGTTAAAAAAAGTCATCAGCCACATACCCTACACATACCCATCATATCACCACTTTTTGGCCCATCATGATCCTGCACATACCCTTAAGTTGCATTGTTGAAATAACCATTGTGGTGTTGGTTCCATAGCATTTTGTATAGGTTATTGGAGCTTCTATTCTCCATGTTTTTTCCATGATATTCTTTTCCCATTCATCTATTAGTTACATCTACTTCTTAAGTGTTTTTCTAACATCTCTTACATCTATTTCATAGACTACTTATCTTGCACCAATATGTTTTGTGGATTTCTCTTTCCTTGATTTGTTTGAAGCTGCTTATAATAAAGTGTTAATTGTTGTGGTTATTTTGTTTGTATGGAACATGTTATATGTCTTATATCAGTATGTTTCATGATATTCATTCTTCTACATTTGGTTAAAGTTTTCCATAACAAACTCTTCTTCATGATATTCTTTTCTTAGTTCCCCATAACAAACTCTAGCTCTCCCCAAGTTGCTAGACAACCCTTAGGCATTGGCCCCGTAGGTGTGTTGCTTGCTTCCTTTTTGTTGTGGGCAATTGTATTGGGCCTTTGTTGGATTCATGGTTAGTTTGTTCATCAATTACACTGAATCTTAGATTTGCAAATTTGTTGTTACACTTTGTAGCATTGTTTGATATGTCTATGCATATATATATACATATATATATGCATATGCATATGTATATACATATATGCATATGTATATGTATATATGCATATGTATATGTATATATGCATATGAAATAAAAAAAAGTGAAGTTGTTTTAGATGGAGGGTAGAACGAAGGAAGGAACGATGCATATGCATAAGTAGCAGCATTACACTCTTTGAGGAAGAAAAAAATGCATCATACCTTCCATTCGTTACTCTCCAGCGAAAATGCATTGCATATGCATAGATATATTTACATATAGATATGAATATATGCATATACATATGAATATGCATATGCATACACATATATGCATATGTACATTCAACCTAATTAGATGTATGCTTTGTTTGTTCTTCAATTAAATTTTTTCTATATTAGTTTAGTGGCTCTCAAGTGTTATTTTCATCTGTGTTATACAAATGCTCTATTTGTCTTCTATATATATGCATATATGTATCTATGTATGTTTCAAAGCATTGATTTCCACATATCGTTCACAATCTAAACCATCCTCTTTGTAAGGATTTGAAGTTAAATCAATTAGAAAGATACCAAGGAACTAAGTGCACAAAATGTGTATAACACCAAAGATGCACATAGTACATATATATGTGTCTATATATGTATGTATTAGAAAGAATACTCTAAAATGTGCAAGAAAATATATTGATTAAGTTGCATTGTTGAAAGAGGCATTATTGTGTTGG
>VDFB02270651.1:664097185-664142723 GCA_007258455.2 Sequoia sempervirens
CTTTTGTTTGTATGTTTGTTTTTTTTCAAAAGTAGTGTTTGGTTTCGCTATAAATTAACCATTCATCAAAATTTCAAATAAATTACATTTTTAGAAACTAGACTCCATTCTACAAATTTTTAAAAATATTTAAAAAAAAAAATCTATTACTTTCCAAAATTTGTAGGGGGAGCACGACCAATATTCATTAAAAAATTATCAAAAGAATTGTGCACCAACTAGATACTATTAGCTAACTTCTGACCGTAGCGATTTTAAAAATACTAAAAAAAAGGTCACCGCGCTTAGGTCGTACAAGAGTTGCTATGTTATGTTTTTATGACAATAACAACACCAATTTGTGTACATCCCTTTGTTGAACCCCTTAATCTCAACCATTTTCAAAATAAATTAGTAGTTTAGAAAGTAGACTCAGAGCACTTCAATCCTTTTTTTTGTTCCATCTCAAAATTTTGATTGTAACTATCCTCAATTTCACGTCCAAGGTCAGCATTTCCTGATTTCAGAAAAAAACTGGCCACTTAAGCCCCCTTTTTGGGAACCATCTTGGTGCACTTACCCATATGTGATAATTGATTCACCCACCCTCATAGTTTTCCTATCCAACAATTGGTATCAAATCTTGGTTCCTTTGGTGAAGAGCTTAACTACTTGAGGAAGGTCTAGGATGACTAGTAAAATGGTCTTTGATTATGCAAGGTTTGATGGAAGAATATCTAGAGTATTGTGGATATGATGTAGAGAAAGCTTATAAGAATCCCTACACTCCTCCTATAAATGTTCTGAGTACACATGAACAAATTAAAGAACATGAAGCAAATAACAAGGAAAAGTTCATCTTGAAGAATAGTTTGGTACATTCCGAGTTGAATAAGGTTCAAAATTTGAAGAAAGCTAAGGAAGTTTGGGATGCTTTAGAAAGAGTGCATGATGGTGATGAAAGGGTAAAAGAGGAAAACTTACAAAATTTGGAAACACAATTTGATCTTATACATATGTCTAAAGATGAGAATTTTAAAGCCTATGTACAGAGATTGGATGAGGTAGTGGCTAGAATGCAATCTCTTGGTGCTACTATAGATGAAACTAGAATTGTAAAGAAGACTCTAAAAACTCTTCCTGATGCTTATAGTGAAAAGGTGAGTGCTATTGAGCATATTATAGATTATAATACTTGCACTAAGGATCTATTGCTAGGATTTTTGACATCTTATGAAATGAGGAAGTCGAATCTAAGAAGTGGAAGAAAAATAGAGTCTGCTATTAAAGATACAAAAATTGAAGATCTAGATGAAGAGAACTTTGATGAAATCGAGCCTTTGTAAGAAGAATGAGAAAATGCTCTAGCAAGTATCAAGGTAAATTTCCCTTTAAGTGCTTTAGTTGTGGAGAAATTGGTCACTATGTTGCAAAGTGTTCGAAAAGAGCTAAAAAGAATAAGAAAAGATATGAGAAAGAAAAGAAAGGAAAGAAGATTAATAGATCTTACTATGTTAATGAGAATGCTAGTATTTCATATGAAGACTCAGAATATGAAGATCCAAATGACAATGAATTCTTGTTCTTGGTGATTAAAGATGAACCTACTTCTACTAATTCAGAAAAATAGTCAGAGGAAAGTCCTCTGGAGAAGGAGATAGAGAAGGAGAAGGAGAAAAATGAAGGTATAGTTATCTCTACTCTACATGCTAAACAGAAAAAGAAATTTGGGTATGTGCAGGATCATGATGGGCCAAAAAGTGGCAATATGATGGGTATGTGGTTGACGACCTTTTTTTTACCCAAAATTGATGAAACGAAAAGTGTTTTTAAAGGAGATTCTACGCTTTCCACCAATATAAATTATGCTTTAATTTGAATTAAATAAGTAATTATTATTCATTTTCTATTCGAATTACAAGTAAAGTCCTAATTGATAGGTTGATTGAAAAACATCTATAGCTTTCAAATAGTATCATATTTTTTGAATCCAAATCATGCATCACATTCTATGCTTCGCATACTATAGGATTGAAAAAAAAAATTGAATTTCATAAAGTTTTGACCAAGTTAAGGTGGTCAGACATATGAGTTTTTATGTTTTTTAAAATTTGTAATAAAAAAATCATAACTAATTATTTACTTGGAAAAAAAATACAAAATATGCATCAAATGACATGAGTCCCTACTTATATCTAAAATCTTATAAAAATGTTATCATTTTATTATGGTTAGGTGGTCACTGCATTAATCTACTTCTTTATTTTTTCCCTAAAATTTAAGTACTATTGCATTGAAATCACCAAATAGAAACTAATTTCAATTTTCTATAGATTCTATTCTTACATATTTTTGAAATAATATAGATAACTTATTCAAATTTTTACGTCAAGTTGCCTAACTCTGATTTTTTTGAAATTTTTGCCACTTAAGGGCCTATTTTTTCCATGATGATCCTACACATACCCATTTGGGTAGTTGATAGTGGTTGCTCACATCACATGACTAGTGACAAGAGTGAGTTTGTGAAACTTGAAAAATATGATGGAGGTCTAACTATGCTTGGAGATGATATTGGTGCTAAAATCTGTGGGATAGGTTGAGTTAGTTTTGATGGAAAGAATCATACTGATGATGTCTACTATGTTAAGGGTTTAAGGCATAATCTATTGAGTGTTGGTCAAATATGTAGAAAGGGATATGATCTTGTGTTCAAGGATGAGAAGTGTGAGATCTGGAAAGGATATAGAACATTGATTGCTACATGAAAGAAATTTTAAGGGAATCTTTATCACCTTAAAGATGCTGATGGATGATGTTTTATCACTCAGAAAAATGATAGCTGGTTATGGCATAGGAGAATGTGTCACATGAATTTTGATAACTTGGCAAGGATTAGTACTATTTTGGTCATGAGAGATCTTCCAAGAATTACAAAGCCTGTAAATGCTATTTGCAGGAATTTCCAGTTCGAGAAGTAAACAAGAAATCATTATAGATCAAGAGAACAATCTACTACTAGATTATTGGATTTGGTTTTAAAAAATATTTGTGGTCCCATGAGAGTACAAAATCTACTTGGTGAAAGGTACTTTATGCTTTTAATTGATGATTATTCTAGATATACATGGATTAAATTTTTAAGAGAGAAATGGAAAGTATTATATAGATTCAAGGCATTCAAGGCTATGGTTGAAAATGAACTGAATTTCAAGATAAAATGCTTGAGATCTGAAAGAGGTCGAGAATTCACCTCTCGTGAGTTCAATATGTTTTTTGAAGTGCATGGAATAAATAGACAGTCATTTGTTCTGAGAAATCCTCAACAAAATGGAGTTGTTGAAAGGAAAAATAAAATAGCTCAAGAAGCTGCTAGGTCAATGATCACTGGAACCATATTGCTAGAAGTTTACTGGAAAGAAGCTATTCACATTGTTGTATATGTATTCAATCAAGTTTAGGCGAGAGAAAATAGTACAAAGACTCCCTATGAGCTATGGTATGGAAGAATTTTTGCAGTTAAATATTTCAAGGTATTCAGAAGAAAATTCTATATTAGAAGAGATGAGGAAACATTTTGAAAGTTTGATGCAAGAAGAGATGAAGGAATATTTCTTGGTTACTCTACTAAAAGCAAGGAAAATAGATGTTTCAAAAAAATATTGAGGATGATTGTAGAAAGAACGAATGTGAAGGTTGATGAAACAGTGAACTATTGATATTGATGGATATGTGTTTGATGAACATGACTATGCAAGAATAGAAGAAATTATGGAAGAACAAGATAGAGATGAGAAGAAAAAGTAGAATGAACAGAATGAAAGAGAAGAAGATGCTTTGGTGATGTCTCTTAGGACACCAAAATAGTTACAGAGGAATCATTTAGAAAGTTAGATTATTGGAGACAAGACTAAAGGTGTGTTAACTAGAAGCAAAGTTGTTGTTGAAGTAAATTTGTGCTTATTATCTAAAATTGAGCCGAAGTCAGTAAGTGAAGCCTGTGAGGATGAACATTGGAAGGAAGCAATGAAAGAAGAAATTTTACAAATTGAAAAGAATCAAACATGGGAATTGGTCCCAAGACCAGTAGACAAAAATACCATTGGATCAAAATGGGTATTTAGAAACAAGCTAAATGAGAATGGGAAAGTTGTCAGAAACAAAGTAATACTTGTGTGCAAAGGCTACTCACAAGTGGAAGGTATAGATTTTTAGGAGAATTTTTCGTCAGTAGTAATAATGGAAGCTATAAGAATTTTCTTGGAAATAGCTTCTTATAAAGGGTATGTGCAAGATCATCATGGAAAAAATAGGCCCTTAAGTGGCAAAAAATTTAGAAAAATCAGAGTTAGACAACTTGGCGTAAAAATTTGAATAAGTTATCTTTATTATTTCAAAAATATGTAACAATAGAATCTGTAGAAAATTGAATGTAGTTTCTAAACTACTAGGTTTATTTTAAAAAGAAAATCTATTTGTGAAAATTTGAAATTTCAATGCAAAAGAATTAAATTTTAGGGAAAAAAGTGCTTTTGACCCCTAACCACATAAAATGATAATATTTTTTATAAGATTTTAGACATAAGTAGAGGACTCATGTCTAGATGTGATGCATATTTTATGGTAATTTGTTTCCAAGTAAATAATTAATTATGAATTTTTATTACAAATTTTAAAAAATATAAAAACTCGTATGTCTGACCACCTTAACTTGGTCAAAAATTCATGAAATTCAATTTTTCTTTTTTTAATCCTATAGTATGTGAAGCATAAAATGTGATGCATGTTTTGGATTCCAAAAATGTGATACCGTTTGAAAGCTATAGATGTTTTTCAATCACCAATCAATCGGACTTTAGTCGTAATTCAAATAGAAAATGAATAATAATTATTTATTAAATTCAAAGTAAAGAATAATTTATATTGGTGGAAAGATGAGAATCTCCTTTAAAAACCCTTTTCATTTCATCAATTTTGGGTAAAAAAAAGTCGTCAGCCACATACCCTACAAATACCCATCATATTGCCACTTTTTGGCCCATCATGATCCTGCACATACCCTAAAGATTTCAAAGTCTATCATATGGATGTCAAGTTGGAATATTTGAATGGTGAAATAGATGAAGAGGTCTACATGGAACAACCAGAAGGATTTCAGTTAACAAATCAACTGAATATGGTGTGCAGATTGAAGAAAGGTTTATATGGATTGAAGCAAGCTCCTAGAGCTTGGTATGCAAGGCTAGATAAGTATTTGAATCAAAAAGGATTTAACAAAGGTACTGTTACTCATTTTGTTATTTTCTCAAGTTGACTGAGTCTAGAATGTTTGCAAACTGAAAGTGAAGTACATTTCTTATCTATCTTCCCTATATTGCATTCAATTGTATAAACATAAAAATGAAAGAGATTACAAGTTTCAGTAATAGATTATTGCATTTATACAAGTGCATACAATATTGAAAAGATCAACACAAATTTTGCTGAAAGTAATCTTTATTGATTCAAGAGTACATGTTTTCCTCACACAAATCGTGAGACTTAACTCGCTAAATGGAAATGAGGTACAATCTATACATTGATGAATTAAAAGAACAAAATGCACATATAAGGGAAGAGTCCAGTCATTGCCTGATAACTGGTCAGAGTTTGTTGTGTTGCTCGGTCTTCTACTTCAACCTATCTTGCATCCTCCATAGCTCTCTGTTTCCAGCCCCTGCATCTAAAAAATTGCAATGATGTTAGAGCAGTGCTCTAAGCAATAATTGTCTCTAACACTACATGTACATGCATCCACCAATGTATAAGTTGTCCCTCAAATACATTAAACAAATGAGTTGTACATGTCCAAAGAAAGAAATGAAATCATTAAGCCCTTTAGGCATATGCACATATTTTTTCTAACTATTTTTTTCATGTACAGATACAACGAAAACAATGTTTTGTTTCATCAAATCTTAGCATGTGGTGTAAATGTGGCTCCCACAAGGGTTGAGCTCGATGTATTGCTTTGTTATGATTTTTCTGCCTCATCATACAATTTTGTCTTGACATTTCCTTCGTTTCCTCTAGAGGTTTCCAATCTCGCATTTTAGTGCCAACAAGAAGAATCTCTAAAGAAAAGGGCAGGAAATTCCAAAAGAAATTGTATCACCTTTAAATGTTTAGCATGATTCCTAAATGAGGTGATGTACTTGGAAGTCAAGTGTTTTGTATTAGTGCTCTATGTTATTGTGCAAAGACGATCATTCCTATGGAAAAATGATGCAAATACTCACCAGCAATGATAACATGACATTATATACATACAAAGTGCATCTAGTTCTCCACATTCAAGATTTAAATAAAAAAGGTGCTCTCGGGAGAATACATTAGTTTGCAAGAGTAAAAAGGACTTCATATACAACTCTGCTATAGTAACTAAGTATAATGAAGAGCATTAAATTATTATTCAACATTAAAGCAATTCATATGTATGAGATCACTGTAATGGAGCAGTTGTAGCAAAGGACACCATGAAGTATGAAGACAGGTATTTTATAGTCCTTAAGATCAAGATGTAAGAAACATAAATGCAATGATGAGTTCAATTATATAATGATCATGTTAAAATATGCTAGCCCAAACAACAGTGCCTATGGGGAATATGTAATATTCCAATTATGAATAATAGGGATAGGAAATGCAGTTTTAAGGCTTCACTGGTTTTGGGTTTCTTTGTAGTACCTATTTGTATGAGTTTTTTTGTGCAGGTTAGAGTATGAAATAATATAGGTTTATCAAGCACGACAGCATGAAAGGCTCTGGTGATTGTGTCATTGATTTCTAGATTAAGCAGGGAAAGTCATGTTTTTCAATTAAAATATTAAGAGCATTCTTCTTAGTAATTGATTTACAAAAAAAAAAACTCAAAGAAATTGAGATTCCACAAGCATACAAGAATGAAACAAAAACAAGGGATCATAGTGAATTTGATGAAGATATAAATGTAGGAAATTCCCTTGTAGCTATGTATTCCAAGTTTGGAACTATAGAAAATGTGTTTCAGTTCTTTGATTCTCATGGAATGCAATGATTTTTGGTTATGCCCAAAATGGGCATGCCTGTGAAGCATTGACACTGTATCAATGAATGCAAAACCAAAATGTGAAGCCGATGTAACAACTATGGTGATTGTGTTTCCATCATTTGTCAATTTAGCTGCTTTGCAACAAGGAAAGTATATCCATGGATATATACTTAGAAATGGACTTGATCTAAATGCTTCGATGTGAAATGTGCTCATGGACATGTATGCCAAATGTGGGAGGGTACATATAGCCCATAGGATTGTTTGATAGAATTGTTGTAAGAGATATTATTTCTTGGAATGTAATGATAGTAGGGTATGGATTGCATGAGCACACCAATGGGGCATTTGATTTTTTTTAAAAAGCAATAGGAAGGCATTAAACCAGATCACATCATTTTTATATGTATGCACTCATGTTGGCCCTGTGGATGACAGTAGACAGTTCTTTAATTCTATGAACATAGATTATTGTATTGCACCAAGGATGGAGCATTACATATGTATGGTTGACCTTCTTGGCCGCACTGGATATCTCTGGATGAGACACAAGACTTCATTAAAAGTATGCCATTTGAACTTGCTACTGGCATATGGGGTGCTTTGCTTGGTGTCCACAAAATTCTCTGCAATGTTAAGCTTGTAGAACATAGCTGCACATCATCTTGAGTTGGAGTCTCATAATATGGGATACTATGTGCTGCTCTCAAGTATCTATGTTGTAGCTAGAAGGTAGTATGATGTGGCAAAGGTGAGAGTAGTGCTAAAAGACAAGGGATTGAAGGAAAACTCTAGGGCCGAGTTTAATAGAGCTTTCCTATTGAAAACCAAGAATGACCATTGGAATGGTGCAACTACCAAATAAGCATTCATATTCACAGGTATGACAAAAAATACAAAGGGTGAATAGTTCATAAAATATATCTCCAATGACAGTCATGGAAAACATAAATAAGGTTTATTTTTGCTCGTTTATCCATGAGGGTTGAATCCAAAATAATACATAAAGCATGAGACCAATTGATCTTTATAACCTGTGAAAAAGAAGGAGAAAACCTCATGGGCTTTATGCAATATATATAAAAAAATTATTAAGGAGATGTGCACAGGAGAAATATGATAGATGCGACCTGAAGATGGATGAAGTCTATAGAAGTTCCTCATTCTTTCTCAAAAGAAATGAACAATAACAACACAAAAATGCAGAGAGGTTTTATATTCATCTGTTTGCAAGAAAATACAAGGAAATCTATAGATTGTTCAAAGCCAACATACAACAAACGTCTTTCTACACGTTTAGGCATGATTTCCATAGAAAATAAAAGAAAATGAGGGAAAATCAAATAGAGGGCTTACCTCAAGTTTTTCCTTGATATTTTGTCAAGAAATCCACCAGATTTTTCCTAGGAATACCTTTGAGATCAAAAAATTTCACTATAGTCAAGCTTCAGGAAACCCTAACTGTCGGCGGGCCTAACTTCTTCGAGAAGCTTCATGTAAAATGGTGTGAATAAATTTTCTTTCTTTTGTTTTGCTTTAGGGTTGAAACCTAAGCTTGGTGGCCGATGGCATTTTTTACCATTGTTTTATTAAAAATGAAACATCAACTAATGTGGGCTTGCGGCCCTACACATTGGAGTTTGTGCCTAAGGTGTTTTTTTTCCTTGGAATATTTTTATGATCTTGTTAAGGTAAATGCCACCTCAACATATGAAGTCAACCTCAGCTCGAATTTCCATCTCAGCCATGAACGTGTTGTTAGAGTAATAGGTTGTTTACTTGATTAATTTAAGCATATTGATTAATTAATTAACATTTAATTTATTTCACTTAAGGTAAACTTCATAATCTTTATTTATGCATTATTAAATTATTCATGTTGTCTCATTCATTATGATCTTGACACTTCTCACATGCTAATTTAATCTTCATCCTAGGGTTTTCACTTTAGGGTTTTGATCTCCTTTCTTAAGGATTGATCTCTTTGTAATTATTCATTCTAGTTAATGCATATTTGCTTCATGTTTGCATAGCACCATTCTTATGTCTCTTGATCTCCTTTGGTGACAGGTTATTTGCTTGCAGCTGTTCATTGTGATCTGTGAGGTTGGATTATCAACTTCTACATGGTACCTTCGTACGCAGGCCTGCAGGCCCTTCAATACGTTGGACGACGTACTGCCAGCCATTGGTGGGTTAAAGCCAACCGACGGTTTGACAATACTGCTACCAGTGATATGAAGGCCATCGACCTCATCTTTTTTTAATTAATTTTTTTTAAAACAAAAAAATTATCTATAAATTTTTATTATTATTATTATTTTTATGAAAAAAAACATTTTTTTTTAAAATAAGCCAACTTGTGCAAATTTGTCGATGACCATTTGGCCGTCAAATTTAGGCTTGTTGTTTTGCTGTGATAGTCATATGGTGTCAAATTTAATGTAGTACCTGGTCTTTTTCCCTTTTGGGAGCTGTTTTCTTCTGGAGGCCATAACTTTTGCCCATGATGTCGAAATTGGGAAAACGAGATATCGTCGAAAAGAGGATTCAGAGTACTTTCTAGTGGTGAAGGTAATTTTTGGAGATTTTTTTTCAGGTCCCTATTATTTCCAGTCAAAGGCAGATCTTATTTTCTCAGGTTGCCTTTAATGTTTTCGGCATAACTTTTGCATAGGATGTCAAAAATGGGAAAACGAGATATCATCGAAAATCTATTTCTGAGCTCTTCATAGTGGTGTAGGTGGTTTCTAGATTTTATTTTTGGTTTTTTCCATAAATCCTTCTTTTTAGCTGTTTTATTTTTTGGACTTTATGGGCTCACATTGCATGTATTTATCATTTGTAAACGCACTGAAATAAAGTGCCTCAGCATTGTACGTGTATTATTGGGATTCTTGCACATCACTTTATGCCTTATTGTACTTGCACTATGTTATAAAGTTCCATGAGGGGGTTTGATTTTTTGCCTTTGTTTTCCATCATACCTTTGTTAAGTGAGTGTTCCTTCCATGACAACAACCTCATGCATGTGTGACTTTTATTTTCACACCCTTTATATGTGGGTACTTTCATATTTGCACTTACAGATGTTCCTAATTCTTCTTCATGTGCTTCTTTCTGGCATTGAGTTTTAGTGTACCTATCTACCTCTCCCTTTTCAGCATTATGGGGTGGTTTCTACAATTGGTGTTAATGCTTCTTTGGTTTCGTGTTGGAGTGAGCATGTATATAGTATTTGTTCCTATGTACTAGACGGATGTAGCGGCTAGTTACCCATGCATTTCGGTGAGATGGAACACTTACCATATGGACACTCTTGCATTCCTTCTTTCAACATTTCAGCAGTCATTCTACGACAGTGTTTGCAACTTCTTCATGCTTTTGTGGTGTTTTCCATGTTCATCCTTTGTTCCTATCTTTTGGGACAATTTCCTCTTGTTTGGAGGCTTCTTAGACCTTCACTTGTATTTCTCTCTTTTGAAGAGGAGTTTTTCCCACAAGTTTTTCTCCTTTTCTCTCTGTTGTGAGAGATCTTTTACATTTGTACATGGGTACCTCATTTGGCCTTAGTTATCAGAACCCATCTTTGCTTTCATGCATATGTCCTTAGTTTTTTAGATTCTCCCTAAGTTTATCTTAAGAGGGGGTGTTAGAGTAATAGGTTGTTTACTTGATTAATTTAATCATATTGATTAATTAATTAAGTCACCTTTATTTCACTTAAGCTAAACGTAGGAATCTTTATTTATGCATTATTAAATTAGTCATGTTGTATCATTCATTATGATCATGACACTTGTCACATGCTAATTTAATCTTCATCTTAGGGTTTTCACTTTAGGGTTTTGATCTCCTTTCTTAAGGATTGATCTCTTTGTAATTATTCATTCTAGTTAATGCATATTTGCTTCATGTTTGTAGAGCACCATTCTTGTGTCTCTTGATCTCCTTTGGTGACAGGTTATTTGCTTGCAAGTGTTCATTGGGATCTTTGAGGTTGGATTATCAACTTCTACACGTGCATGCTTGGAAGTTTTTCTTTGAATTTTCATCTTTTGCATATGTATTTATTGTAAAAAAAAATGACTTTAAGGTGCCATTATAAGCCTTAAATTATTTTGTTATTTTAAAAGGAAATACAAAATGATGGATATTTTCAGCATTTAGTGAGAGTTATCCTTTCAAAAAAATGGAGGGTATATAGGGTAGTTTGATTTCAGTTTGGAGACATGTACCCACATTTTTAGGGGAATTAATGCACTTTGTTGGTGGTTTTTCATGCTTAGGTGTTTGGTATGACCAAAATTCATTTTCCCCACATGTTGGAGGTAGTTTTATAGGGAATCTAATGCCTCATTTTTATGCTTTTCTAGGGCATCCGACCCAAGGTAGTTGCTTGCTACTATTTTGGTGCAACTACTTGGGTTGTGTGATATATTCACTCATGTAACTCATTTTTGGGAGTTAGTTCTCAATTTGTAGATTTCTGGAGATAGTAGTTCTACATTTCTTTGTAACTCATTCTATCATGTAAATAGTGAGTACCTTGATGTTAATACTATTGAGTTATTTTTCCCTCTCATTACTTGCCTGCTTGTGTGCATGTTATGGTGATTGATTGATCTACTTGTGAAATTTGTGTTTTTCCTTGTATTTATGTCTCACTAGAGGCACCTTGTTGCAAGAAGATACATGTTTATAGGTTATGAGTTGTGTGAAGAGTGCAAGAGTTCTAGTTGTGAAATATTCTTTTCCCTCTAGTATTTTGTGTTAGCATCATCTTATAAAGCATTTATGTAAACAATATGCAGAAATGAGTTGTGTAAGCCTCTTTCAATCTGTTAACTAAAAAGTGTAGCTAAACTACTTTTGCATGTATTTCAGTTAGTTTGGTGTATCATCATAGGATAGAATTTTTAGTTTCATTTATAAGTTTCAATTTTCTCACCTTTTCCTCATTAAAGAAAAATAGTAGTTTAGATGTTAGTTAATAAAGAGCCAGCTTTCTCTTGTGGTCCTTTTCTATTATAGGTGACCCACAACCTCATAAATGTTCCCATGTTTCACATGATCAGCTACAATAGGTTTCAGCTTGGGTGCAAATCATAGTGTTGACAGGTACGACATATAGTAATTTGTATTTCAAAATTGAAACTGACAAAATCTTGATTATAGTTGCATATGTTGATGGCATTATCTTTGGAGGAAATGAAAAGATGTGCATGATGTTTTTGGAAGAGATGCATAAAGAATTTGGAATTTCTATGTTTGGTGAAATTAATTTCTTTCTTGGGCTATAGATTAATCAAACAGAGAAGGGAATTTTTATTTCACAATATAATTATGTGAGAGAGGTGTTGAGAAAAATTGGGATGGACGGTTCCAAATCGATAAGTACTCCTATGGTGACTGGTTGCAAGTTAGGTAAAGATGATGATTCACCTAATACTGATCAGAGAAAGTATAGATCTATGATTGGTGGATTACTGTATTTGAATGCTACTAGACTGGATATCATGCATGTGATTTATCTTGTAACTAGATTTCAAGAAGATCTAAAGGAAAGACATGTTATTGCAGTTAAAATAATATTCATATATTTGAATGGCAGTCTTAATTATGGATTATGGTATCCTAAAGATATTGATTTTACACTTAGTGCTTATATAGATGTAGATTGGGCCGAAAGTATAGATGACAGAAAGAGTACAAGTGGTGGTGTATTATTTCTTGGATATAGATTGGTGGCATGGTTGAGTAAGAAGCAAGATTCAGTCTCTTTTTCTACTACTGGAGCTAAGTAAATTACCTCTGCATCTTGCTATACATAAGTTTTATGGATGAAATAGACATTGAAATCTATCACAGTGCTACATGATGATCCTATTTCTATCTTTTGTGATAACACAAGTGCAACTAACATTTCAAAGAATCTCATGATGCACTTGAGAATGAAGCATATATCTATCAGGTATCATTTGTTAAGAGAGAAGTTCATGGAGAATGAAGTCAAACTTGAGTATGTTTCAACAAAGGATTATATTACAGATATATTTACAAAGGCTCTTCCTAAATATACTTTTGAGTATCTCTAGGATAAGCTATGGGTTATTGTCCCTCCTTTTACAAATTAAGATACATTTAGACATGCATCAATCCTATGGATTCATGGTTCTATCTTTTTGGACTAATGTTTTTGGTGGCTACCCCTCAGGGGGAGCAGGTATATTTCTAAGTGTTTTCATTATGAGCATTGTGTTTTCATGTCAAAGGAAGTCTCAATGGACATATCTTTTTCCTTTTTCATTGATGTCAAAGGGGGAGAGAGAGCATGTGAAAAAGAGAGAGAAAGCATGTGAAAAGGAAAAAAAAGATAATAAAAGGAAGCAAGTAATAAGGAAGATGATCTTCTAAAGGGGAGAAACAAAAAGAAAAATATTGAGAATTATTTTTAGAACCAGCATGGTGTATTTGATGTTTTTTCACATCATGTGTTTCCATCAATGACAAAGGGGGAGATTGTTGCAAGAATGGAAAGAGGAATTAAGTGTTGTCATTGATGTCAACTGATCAACTAGTTATCTACTAGTTTATGTTGATTGCATATGTTGAGGATATTGAGAAAATTGTATTAAAAGAAGGTTGCAGGTATTCAGCTGTTGAGGATGTTGTTCTGGTACTTGTGAACTATGTTTTTGTGTGTTTTTATTGAGGTCCGGGAGAATTGTTGCTTGTCCAAATTTCTCTTTGTTGAAGTCTTATGGCTTGTGGTTCTAGAGTTGTGTTGTTGTGGTTCTATTGAAGATGGTTTCGACATTTGGAAGTATCAAGCTTAATTGATCTATGTGTTTTACACTGGTTTGACCGACCCTGTGTCAAGCACAATCTTTGAAGTTGATGAAGTGTGTTGAATCTATTCCGGATCCCAATGAAGCGTGTGTTTGGGTCTTCCTATTTCTAATTCCACCCTAGGATGTTTGGCACCATCCTAATTTGAATTTGAAGTTGAATGGCCAACTTTGTATCTTTTCAAGGTTGAAGATAGTATAGATGCCAAAAGTGCTAGCAATGAAAATTGTACATAAGAAGAGAAGGAAGATAAGGGAAAGAGTAGATGTGACTTTGATGCTATTCTGAAAGTGTGTGAGTTAGGTGTGTGGTTGATCAGTGTGAAGCTTAATGCCAAGTTTTTGGATGTAGTGAGTAGAAGGTGAACTATATCATTCATGCAAGTTGATCAATGACTATGGTGGAATCTTTGTTGCATTGGGATTGCTATCTCTCTGTAACAATTCTTCTTTTTCTTCTTTATATCTCTATGGCATTGAGCCCTCCAGGTCATAGCCCTGTGGATAGTGAGTCTGGACAATGAGCCCTTATTTTAAGCAGTGAGCCTTATTTTAGGTAGCGAACCTCATTTCAGGCAGTGAGCCTTTTTATAATCAGTTTTGATATTATCTATAGTGTGAGTTAATCCTTGCTATGGTTTTTCCCTCATTGGGTTTTCCACGTAAATCTGGTGCTATTGTGTTTGTGCATTTGCATTTGATCAAGTTAATCACTTAATCAGTTTATGTGTTAGTTCTGATAATTGAATTTAATGTTATAATCTATGACAACCGATAACCCCCCTCTCAATTGTCCTATCCAACAATATTTCCTATTCCTTTCTTATTTAAGAAATTTTATTGTATAATCAAATTAATGCTTATGTGAATTAGGCTGATCATTGTGTGCAAGTTGTGGAAGCACAAGATTTTTGTTGTTATGATCTTGGAAGAAAATCCTGAAAAATTCCTCACCATTCAATTCTTTTTGAAATGACTAATCTTAAATTTGATACCATGTTGTATATGGAGAGTGTCACACATAAACCATACACTAAATAAAATGGGATTTTTTTTGTCAAACTACTATAGGTTATCTTGTAGGCTCTAAAAAATATAAGGACCTTCATATTTGAATCAAAAGTGCTTCCATCAAAGACCTTTGTCAACACATTATTCAAAATTTTATTTTACACTTCTTTAGCTTATTATCCTAAGGGTGGTATGACATACTTTTGTTATGAATGATCGTATAATTTTCTAGTAACTCTTCAATTGTCCCATTTATAAAAAAAATCCCCTAGTCACTAATGATTCTTAATGAATAAATACACCCTTGGCAAGGACACAAACCTTGAATAATATATTCAAATCAATTTACTAAAGAAGGAAACAAAATAAATATTAAGGAAATATGAAATTTAGTTCTCAATATTTTTTGGCCAAATCAATTTCACTTCACCATTTACTATTCTACACAAATATTAATCTAGAGAAACCTTAAAGGAGATATTTTGGATTTTTAATACTCCTTTTATCATTGATTAGGGTTATAACTCTTTTTTAATTAATTTTTCATGATTAGGGAGATACTTTAGGTCAAAATCTCTCTAATGTTATCATTGAAGACTAATGGATTAGATTAAAAATTTACAACTAGCTAATGGTGGCACCAAAATTTTGGTGTATTATTCATAATCTAATTGGTTGTCTATGAGTAAAAGGAGGTTTTTTGTTTTCTTTGTGGGGGAAAAGTGGTCAAACAATTGGCTAGCCCTATCTTTAATAGGGAAACCTTGAAGGGGACTCAATCAAAGGTGGTTCAAATGAATCGTCTACAATTCAACCACATCCTACCCCTAGGCACCATGCAATACCATGTGAGTGTGTTGACTAGGTTCAATTGGAGATGGTTCGATTGAACCTATATGATTTCAAATGTGTTCATTTTATACTTTAAAAAAAATGGCCAAAAAGTGGTATTCATGTGCTTTAACCCATTTAATTTCTATATTATTAAGAATTAGTTTTTATACTTTTGATAATCAATCTTGGAACTCATTTATCTAGATTAATTAGTGCTTAATTAAATACAATTTTTTTCTTATAGTTAAAATCCATATGAGTCTTTTTTTTTTATAATAAAGTAATTATTTTATTTAATCTGATAGATAATCAAATATTTTCTTGAAATAAATATATTTTGCTCCTTATCTTGACCAAAATTAGACAAGAATGATCTCGTATTCACAAAAATCACCTTATCAAGACATACCAAACATCCAAAAGCTGAAATGAAATTATGAAAATTTCACGTCTTTTTCATATAGAAAAAAGAACTTGGACATAATTGCAACAAAATATTATAATTTATATCTATTAGTTGTCAATGTATATAGTGTTAAATTTGGTCATCTGATTTAGAATTTCCAAAGAAGCCACTGAGCTTTTATATACACTTTGCTCATTTTCACTTTGAAACATTCCTTTCCTAAGGCTACCTTTATCTTCATTATTTCCAAAGGACGATACAAATAGGAAGCAATGAAAAATTCTTTCAGATTCATTTAAGATCTTTAATAGAAATTCATTAGAAGAGAATGGTTGACATTTCACCCATGGAATGTAATGCTCTCCCTTGAAAGCACCAATTCTTCTATGGTACTTCTTTATAATTTTCTGCAATCCTGCATGCATATTTCAAACTTTTAGTAAACTATCAAGCAAGAGCTTAAATAGTTAGGACATTTTTTTACTTAGATCTTTGAATACCTTAAGAGAATGTTCATATAAGTACCTGTTTCAAAATAATATCTGTAAAATTCCATACACTATAGTTCTCTAGAAGAACCAGCTCCCCATGAAGGTTTACCAGATCTTTGCCAAGTAAAAACACTTCCTCTCTTCTATGACTGGACATTACCATCGCTTGGGCGTAGCCATTCTTAACATTTTCTATCCTTTCTTTGAGTGTCTGATTATATATCAAAATCCATACATTAATTATTCTCCAAGATTAAATTGAATAGTGTATTTCATATTCTTATGATGCTTGACTTTTAAAGAACGGTCCATAATAACACCCATGTCCATCTTACAAGCTCAAGGGCTAGGATTGAATCAAACCAAATGAAACATATGAAAAATCTTGTAAAAAATGAAGCATTAGTCATGATAAGTTATACCTGTAAGCGTATATGACATTCTCTACTCTTCTCCTCCATGAATCTGTTGATTTTGTCTAATTCAACATTAAGCAAATTGACGAAATCGACTTCATATGTATTCAGAAAATATTGATTTGGATCTCCCATGATTATATCATTTCTGGTAGCTTCAATTAATTTGATTCGTTTCTTGAGAAGGCTATAAGAAATATAATGATCTCTCCATTCCGATAAAATTTGCTCCAATAAAAGCTCAAACCATCTCCCAAACTTCATATCCAAATAACTTTCTGGACTCCTTCAATACTTAATTTAATGAAACGACTGGTTCTTATATTCTCAGCTGATAGAAAGCACTCTAATGTTTCAAAGGAAGTTAGCGAAGAGTATATTTATAGTGCATGCTTTTGGGTGCCGAATGCTTTTGAGTGCCGAAGGGAATTATGTCGATTACATTGGATCGACTGTAGACGGATATCCCGAGGTTTATTTAGACGGAATTAACAATGAGAAAATAGTATATAAATAAAGGGCGGGAGTAGCGAGAAGATCAGCGTATGTTTTTCACTGCCACTGATTTAATTTAATTATGTCTTTTGTTGTAAGTATGGTGGAGATTTGTGTAAATTCGTACTTACACATCGATATTTCAAATATGTGAAGTACGCCGAGCGTCGTTGATTTTCAGAGTTTAGACATGATAACAGTACAAATTTGTTCTTACATATGGACGTTAATTTCACGGCTGGGATGCATACTTACAAAAGCCTATTATGGATAACTTAATTCAGTGCAATTATCATACTCTTAAGTTCAACTCCAACGGCCTTATTCTTAAAATTAATGTTCTCTACACAAAGAACATGAAATTCTAACATCTTCATGATAAATTTGATGTGAACGTTTTATTTAGGGACTTGATGTATCTAAGGATACATGTGACTTGGAATTCACTATGAGAAAGTCCACAATATAATAGAATTTGTGCATGATTTGATAGATAGTCTATGTGACACTAGGGGATAAGCACTTATATAGAGCCTATATCTAATCATTTAAAGAGAGGAGATTAACAAAGACTAATAAAAGGGGTTGATGATTGTGAATAAATCTACAGATTGTAGTGCACAAGTCATAGAAAATGGTGAAGAATTTGTAGATGCTGAAAATGAAAAAGCTAATTGAAACTCTAATCAGATTCAAAGCATTTCCAACATTATATCAATAAAGCCTTTTCAAATGAAAACATATGCAAAATTCAAACTAATCTAAACTAAAGCAAATGTCTTCAAAGAGAAAATCAACTCCATTGTCATCCTCTCTACAATATTTTGTCTTTGCTCTCATATTTTTGTAGCAAAAGCACAAGAGGTGATGTAGAATTGGATTCGATAATTATTTGTGAAATTGAAAAACGTCTATCAAAATGTCTATCCCCAAACAGTGAGAAGAAGGATTTTATAGATGAATGCCTAATGTCAAAATGAGAAATGAGAAATGAGTGGAGTGATTTATGCCATGATTCATGTTTGGAAGCTCAAAATGTGCAATTTTGAGCTAATTCCATTGAAATGATTTATGAGTTTAATGTGCAATTTTGAACTAATTTCATGGAAGCTGATTTATGAATTTAAATTATTTAATGAAATATATGAATGCATTTTAATGATTAATGCAAATGGATAAATTAATGATTTATGCAAATGAATGAATTAATGGATTTATAAAATGGTTAAATGATTTATGAATATGTTGATGATTAGTGAAACAATAAATATTTATGAAATGGGATAATGAAATATGCAAATGGATAAATAATGGATAAGTAACTAAATGATTATGTAAATGGATTATGGTTATGAATAAATACTTATAATATTTTAATGGATAAATGATAAATGATTTAAATGATATGAATGAATGCTTATAAATGATTTAATGGATAAATGATAAATGATTTAAAATGATATGAATGAATGCTTATAAATGATTTAATGGATAAATGATAAATGATTTAAATGATTAAATGATATGAATGAATGCTTATAAATTATTTAATGGATAAATGATAAATGATTTAAATGATTAAATGATATGAATGAATGCTTATAAATTATTTAATGGATAAACGATAAATGATTTAAATGATTTTATGATATGGCAATATGATTATGCAGATGATTAAATGAAATATGCAATAGATAAAATGATTACAAGGAAATTTTATGTGTCAATAGAACTCATCATAATTTAGGTGAGCAGAAAAGAATATATGACAATATATAGATGAGATATTAAGCACTTATTCATTAGTCTCTACATGTGGTTAGAGAATGACACACATTTTCATTCATTGCTAAGACCTTCTCAAAATATGTGTGTTTATGTCTAAGTGTGCATAAGTGTCCAAAATTGCACATGGAAACATGGAAGGTCTTTAATTCATGACACGCATGCCATGGAATACATTTTTTCTTCATATTCTTCTAACTTGATGATAGTTCCCACATCCTTATTGGCCCCTTAATGATTTTGTTTAGCCCCCAATTGGGTTCCAAGTATTTGTGCACCTCTAAAAACCTTTCACCAATCTTTATCTACAATGTTGCCTAAGAGAACCTAGGGTCACTCAAATGACCTAGCTTAAGCTGTAGGTTTTCCTAGGTGGCCTATTCTAGAAAAATTTCAATGACTGTAACCCAAAAGGAGTGAATGTTCTATCCTTTTAGGGTGTGTTATTACTTCAATTCCAACCATTTCTTCTCCATGTTTTCTCATGGTCGAGAGTTAATTCTAGTCATAACTAAGCCTCTACTCTCCCTTAGTAATTCTTGTATCCTCTTGAATCTTAATCACTTATCAAGTCTTGTATCCATCATATTTGCATTCTTCTCCCATGACCTCCCCCAATTTATGAAGCATCCAACCTATAAATATGCCCCTTGCCTTTGGTATGTAGGAGATTGTTAATTTTATATTATTTTTTACAGCAACTTCCTTAACATATCTATGATGAATATATGATGTAAGTACCTTTTCTTAGCTTTGTAGATAAGAGGTTGAAAATATTTACATTTGTAAATAGCTCCTTGCTACAATTTTGTATTCTAGTCCCTCTCTTTGATAATGAGGATTGTCAATCATCATAGAGGACTAGGCTATCCCTAAACAACAACCGTCACCTATAATTTTTTCATGCTCTTATACGACCCGTATGCCAATTTTAATTATCTTTTTCTTAGAATATTTAAATATTCTCAATAAGATACCTTATCTCCATTCAATTTTATTCAACCATTGATCCCCCTGTATTCTTATTGTCACCAAATGAAGAAAATTCCACTACCATAGAGAAATATATAGAAGTTGGACCTCCTAAGAACATACATCAACATAGGCTTCTTTAAAAAGCTTATTAGAGGATTCAATTTTTTATAGGTTCCTTTTGCTTAAGTAGATTTATTTTGAAAATTCTTTAGATAAGATTAGTTTATTAGTGTGACAGACAGATTAGTATGGGCTAATTACACTTGATCTATGAAGAATCGAAGCATAATGAAGTCACTAATGTCAAATATCAACATGATCATTCATCAAAACTAAACATTCCAAACTACGAGAGCTCTAAAATGTCTATTCTAATCCATTCAAAACTTATCCTGTTGTGGGAGTGGTGTCGTGTTGATGTGAAACGATGACCCTTTCCCAATCCCATGGATAAATGAACTTTCCCTAGTCAGTTTTATTGAAGAAAATTGATGTAATGGTTGTGAGATGTGTATGAAAGCATGATTTTAATCTAAATGAGCATGATGCAAGCTATATTCATATGATTTAATGCTAAATGATGAAGATATACAAATGCTATGCTAATTCTAAATGGATTTTAACCTAAAAGATCCAAACCCTAATTAATTAAACAAGCTAAATGGATGCATTATGTGATCATGGAATCCATTAATGGGAGCTTAAAGCTAATTAATGAAATTAAAATAAACTTCAAGATGCTAAATGTGTCTTAAATATGAGTGTGAATGTGAGTGATTTTAACAGCATAACTCTGATGTTAAAAGATGGATTCGTTTGTCTCCAAATAGTGAACTATTTATAGGAGAGAAAATTACAAATGGACAGTTGAGATAAAAAAGGCTAATCAATGGTCAAGGATGGAGGAAATTGGAGGGATGGGTCATGGATTCTCATCAATGGATGATAATGAAAGATGAGATTTAATCAAGGGCTAACATTTCTTTAAACAAACAAACTTTCAACTTGTCCAAGAGGTCACAAGTTAACTTGCTCAAGAAGCTAAGTAAGTTTGTTGAGAAAAAAGAATATTCCACTTTTTCAAATGAGTGAGGAGAGAGAATATTCTTTGGAATATTCTCATGGGTGGGGGAAATAGATAATTTAGTTAATTAAAACTAAATTAAATTGTGCAAAAGGGGAAGAAATATTCCATGTGAATATTCCTATTGGAGGAATGTACAAAGGAGGAATATTCCCTTGCAAGTGGGGGGAATTATATTTAGTTGACAATTAAACAATATTAATTATGCAATTAGGGGATTTAGAAGAATTAGATGATATTCATTAAATAAAATGATTTAATAAATGGGGGAAGGGTGGAATGAAATTTAATTAAATAACTTAGGGTTATTTAATTAAATAAGAATATTTAGGGATTTAAATTAAATACTTTGATTTATTTAATTTAACAGGATGAAGTGTTAGCATGAAAGGAGGTGAATTAATCTGATGATGTTAATAGTTGAAAATGATGCCATTAATTAATTAGGCGAAAAGAGGATGGGTTTCAAGAGTAAATGATGTTAGTATACCTGATTCGAGTGTATGATATTGTTTGGGACATTTTTCAGTGTCTACATTTTTCCCCTCTTTGAAGCGAGGTACCTATTGCTTTGGTTTAAAGATACTTTTTAGATGAAAAAATGTTGTTTAAATTTTTTTTTTTTAAAAACTAATTTCTAGATGCCCCATTATTGCCCTAATGGAAGGAATAAGTTGGTTCCCTGGCCCCTCGAGAAATTGGGCGAAAATTTTGAATTTTGGGTTGATTTCTCGACAAAGGTTAAAATGTTGTCCAAGGGGTCCAAAAAGACTCCGGGATGCAAAAAAACATGCCAAAAATGTCAAAATCTATGCAAAATAAGGTTCATTTTGGAAAAATTGGTGAAAATGATGAAAAACCCTAGCTTGATGGCTAAATGAGGACAAAAAATTCTAATTTGCAAACACAAATAGGTGAGGAAGGGTCACTTTCAATTCAGTTTTGCATTCACACCTTCAGGGTTTCTTGCATTTTGAGCTCTGACCCTCTGAAAAAATGGAGCAATGAGTGCTCCCACAACACATTTTTGACCGGGTTCGAGAGTACCGAAGGCTTCTAGGCGCAAGACCACTGATATGTGACTTGAAGCTTGATTTGAAATTTGAACTTTTGGTGCATTTAATGCATTTTGAAATTTAAACTTTGGTGGTGTTACTCTACAGCAATGCTATTTCTAGAATCAACGACACTAATTCAATTTTTAACGACACATGTATTTAGCAACGTAGTTTTTCATTTATATTTAGGGTTTTAGATTTTAAATCGTGGCACACATGTAAATAGCGACAGATCTTGAGATTTGAAAATTATGATTAGGGTTTTGCCAAAGTTAAACTATGACATATGTTTTTAGCAATGCAGCCTATGATTTGCAAATGAAATGCCTCAGGTGTGATAGTTTGAAATTTGAATAATAGTGACACTATCATGTGTAGTGATGATATTGTCATTTTGGGGATGAAAAATCTAAACTTAGCCAAAAAATTTTGAATTTTGATGTTGTGTGCTTCATGGGTGTTGGAGGTTATCCCACAAATTTTGGGGAGATTGGTCTATGGTATGTGGCATACATTCCCATTGTTCGAACACATTTGTTGATGATGACAATGTTGTACGAGCGATGGCACAAGGAGACCTCATCATTCCACCTTCCTACCAGTGCGACGACTGACACTAGAGGATATATTGTGGATATTACATTTGTCAATACATAGTGAGCATGTAATATACGATATTGATGCTTTTTACAATGTGTGCCATGAGGTGATGGACTAGGAGGAAATTTTTCTAGTCACCTCCTAGATTGACCTCAAGATGTACAGAGGTCGAGTGTGGGTATGTGCAGGATCATCATGGAAAAAGTAGGCCCTTAAGTGGCAAAAAATTTACAAAAATCAGAGTTAGGAAACTTGACTTAAAATTTTGAAAGTTATCTATATTATTTAAAAAATATGTAAGAATAGAATCTATAGAAAATTGAATTTAGTTTCTAAACTACTAGGTTTTTTATTTTAAATCTATTTGGTGAAAAATTGAAATTTCAATGTAGTAGTACTTAAATTTTAGGGAAAAAATAAGAAGTAGAAGTCTGTCTAACCACCTTAACCACAATAAAATGATAAAAAAAATTATAAGATCTTAGATATAAGTAGACCACTCATCTCCAGATGTGATGCATATTTTTTTATATTTTTTTTCCCAATAAATAATTAATTATAAATTTTTTATTACAACTTTTAAAAAATATAAAAACTCTCATGTCTAACCACCTTAACTTGGTAAAAACTTTAGGAAATTCATTTTTTTTTAATCCTATAGTATGCAAAACATAGAATGTGACACATGTTTCAGATTCAAAAAGTGTGATACCGTTTGAAAGCTATAGATGTTTTTCAATCAGCTTATCAATCAGAACTTTAATTAAGTAATTCAAATAGAAAATGAATAATAATTATTTATTAAATTCAAAGTAAAACATAATTTATATTGCTAGAAATGGAATATAGCGCACCATTTCCATCAATTTTGGGTAAAAAATTAAATTCGACCACATACCTACACATACCCATCCTTATCACTGCCACTTTTTGGCCCATCATGATCCTGCATACGTGTCTAGCTTGGGTGATTATTGCGGCTATTATCTAGGGCTTGGAACATGCGGATCGCGGTAGAGTATTTACAATTATCATAGAATGTCAGTAAAATCAATCATATATGTAATTGGATAGAAGGACTCCTTCAGTGCTCAGTGTGTGACTAGTGAAATGAAAGCAATGATGCCTCAGACAGGCAAGTATGGGTGTGCCAGACAGGTGTTATGCCTTCATTAAGTGGTGTGAAATTTTGGGTGATGCGTGCTGGTTTTTGCAGGTGGGCTGGGGAGCTGCACCGTAGGGGCATGGGTCTGGCCATTGGGGGTTTGTTGAGGGGGGCTTTCCCCGGCAGGGTGGATTTGGTGGGCCGTGAGCTTGTGATGGGGGGCCGGAACATGCTTAGACAACACCATTGTATGATGCATGGCTCACACCCCCTCATCGATTCACAGATCCAATAGGTGCACCTCCATGAGGGAGACCCAGAGGGAGGGGTGTAGACAAAGGTAGAGGGAAGCTAGGTGATGGGCAGGGCAGAGGTCAAGGTAGAGGATAGGATGGCCAGGATGGCCAAGATTAATAGGATGAACAGGTCCTCAGGGCCCCATCAATGCATCAACAGCTTTCGATATAGTTACACCCATGATATATAGATATAGTAGGGTATGTGCAAGATCATGATGGGCCAAAAAGTGGCAATATAATGGGTATGTGTAGGGTATGTGGTTTCAGACGACTTTTTTTTACCCAAAATTGATAAAACAAAAAGGGTTTTTAAAGGATATTTTTAGCTTTCTACCAATATAAATCATGCTTTACTTTGAATTTAATAAATAATCATTATTCATTTTCTATTTGAATTACAACTAAGCTCCTGATTGATAGGTTGATTGAGAAAAATTTGTAGGTTTTTGTAGACATGCAAAATTAACATTATGCATTCAATCAGGTTCATTCATCAAGTAAACTAGGTTCCACATTAGGTCCATTCATCAATTAATCAAGTTCACCTTCATCCATTCATCAGGTAATCTCATTAATCTCCATCTCCTAAGGTCATTGATTTAAAATTAAATAAACTTCATCATCAACCTTTTAATCAAATAAATCAAACATTCATTGAATTAAATCCAAATGCATTTTCCACCATTTTCTAATTTAAATAAATCAAATATTTAAGTCATAAAAGTCAAAATCATCCTAATGATCATTAAGCTAACCTAATCCTAATTAGCCTAACCTAATCACCTATCACATCCTCTAGATAATCCCTCTTGCAAAAATAAATCAATTTATTGATTTATTAAAACCCTTATTTTCTTTCAACATGGCATTTATGGGGAATATTCCCTCAAGTTTGAAAAAGATGACAAGTTGACTTGTCCCCTCCAACATTGCAATAAATTCTCCATTTCATGTCCCCCTCTCAAAATTTATTGCACAAATTTGAATTTGAAACTCGCTCTCTTGGGCACATTTCCCAAATCTTGCACATCCCTCAACCAATGGCAAGTTGACAAGTGGCCTCTTCTCATTGGTGGATCTTTAGTCCCACATTCACCCATTTGGCCAATCTCTCATCAAGAAAATCTATAAATAAAGGCCTTAATCTTCATCAACTCATCTACAACTTTTATGCAAAGTTACTCTCTTGGTTTGAGAACTAATTTTGCTCTTCATCTCCATTGCATCTCATCATTTTAGCTTTTGAGCAAGGATTGGGAAAGGGTCATTTTCACATTTGACACCAATCCACTATGGAATAGGTACTTGTTATTGTTTCCATGATTCTTTTAGTTTTCTCTTGTCATTTGTTGCATTTTGAAGCATTCACAAGGTATTTCATAGGAGCATTCTTGAAGAATTTGGAGGTACTAACCCATGTTGGAAATTTAGTATTCGCAGATTTTAAAAGGATGCCTACAGTTTCAAATGGTATCACATTTTTTGAATCTGAAACATGTGTCACATTTTATGCTTCACATACTATGAGATTAAAAAAAAATTTGAATTTCATGAAGTTTTGACCAAGTTAAGGTGGTTAGACATACAAGTTTTTATATTTTTTAAAAGTAATAAAAAATTCATAATTAATTATTTACTTGGAAAAAAATTACCAAAAAATATGCATCACATCGAGACATGAGTCCTCTACTTATATCTAAAATCTTATAGAAAAATATTGTCATTTTATTGTGGTTAGGGTGGTCAGACAGACACTTAGTTCTTATTTTTTCCCTGAAATTTAAGTACTACTGCATTGAAATTTCAAATTTTCACCAAATAGATTTTAAAAAAAAAATAAACCTAGTAGTTTAGAAACTACATTCAATTTTCTATAGATTCTATTCTTACATATATTTTTGAAATAATATAGATAACTTATTCAAATTTTTTACGTCAAGTTGCCTAACGATTTTTCTAAAATTTTCACCACTTAAGGGCCTATTTTTTCCATGATGATCCTGCACACACCCATGTAGGTCATAGGAATGCCTTCAACCCACTTGGTAAAGTATTTAGCGGTTGTTATGATAAACTTGTGGCCATTAGATGACGTTGGAGTGATCTTTCCTATGAGGTCAAGGTCCCACTGCGAGAAAGGCCAAGGTATGACGATTGGTTGCAACTCCTGAGCTAGAGATGAATCAGATCTCCATGTTGTTGACATTGGACACACTTTTACACATATTAATGAGCTTCTCTTTCCATGGTTTGCTAGTAGTACCCTATCCTCAATAGTTTCTTAGCTAAAGTCATACCACTAGAATGGGAACCACATATGCCATCATGTACTTCTATTAAAGCAGTCAAGGCTTCCTCTTGGTTAAGACATCATAGTAATGTCCCCTCGATGCTTCAACTGTAAAGGGTATCACCTAGGATAGCTAATTGGGATGCCCTTTCAACAAAGGTCTTTTTAAGGTTGGAGGTGATATCTGATGGGAGGGTTGCTTTCCTAAGGTAGGTAAAGATGTCATGATACCACGGAGATCCAGGACCAAAAATGATGCACATAAATTCCGATTCCAAGATTTTGAAACCTGGTATGAGAAGTTGTTCTACCAACAATTTATATTGCAAAATGTTGTTTGGCATGTGTAATAGTGACCTGATTGTTGCTATAGAATCTATTGCTCAGTTGTTCATTCAAGGAATCTTCTCAAAAGTTATATCTATAAAAAGGTCCTTGAGACTCTCTATCATCTTCTTGTAAGGAGTAAGCTTGTCATCCTTAGTTTGGTAGTCATCATTGACTTGGTTGATAACTAGTTGTGAGTCTCCATAAACTTTTATTTCTTCTATACACCATTGAACTTCTATTCTTAGACCTGTGATTAGGGCTTCAAACTCAATAATGTTGTTGGTACATGGAAATGATAGACTATATGACTTTGGGATGTAATCGCCTTTAGGGGTGATGAAAATAATACTTGCTCCTAATCCATGTTGGGTGAATGATCCATCAAAGTACATTTTTCACTGATTTGTGAGATTGACAAGGAACACTAATTTATCAGGGAATTCAAATATCAATGAGTTCTCTGCATAGATAGGTGCCTTTTCTAGTTGGTTTGCAATCACTTGTCATTTTATTGCATTTCAATCCACATACTCTATGTCAAATTCCATTAAGATCGTCACCCATTTAACCATTCGCCTAGTGAAAATTTCTTTGGATAACATATATTTCAATGGATTAATATTTATAATAAGTTTAATTTGATGTGATAGCTTGCAGTGTCTAAATTTTTGTGAAGCAAAAACCAATGCTAAGCAGGATTTTTTAATGGATGAATAGTTCATTTCATAGCCCACTAAGGTCTTTCTGGTGTAATAAATAACTCTTTCCTTCTCGTTTTCATCATGTTGTGCCAAAAGAGCACCTAGTTTTGCTAATGTTACTGAGATATATAGGATCAACGGTTTGGTTGATATTGGTGGAATGAGCACTGGAGGTTTTAATAGATAGTCCTTGATCTACTAGAAAGCTTTGTCACACTTCTCATCCCACTTGTAAGTTATTCCTTTATGGAGAAGATGCAAAAAAGGGTGGATTTTTTCTGATAATTATGTTATGAACCTTTTGATGGACTGCAATCTTCCTTGTAACCCTCTCACCTGCTTTAGTGTTTGTGGTGGTTTCATGTCTAGTATGGCTTTCACTTTTGCTAGATCAATTTATATCCCTCTGTGAGATAATATAGCCAAGAAGCTTTCCTGATGTAACCCCAAAGAAACACATTTTTGAGTTTAGTCATACCTTGTATTCTTCAAGCCTATCAAAGATGGTTGGACTAAGACTTGTATGTGCTCACTTCTTTCTTTGATTTTTGAAAAATATCATCTACATAATCTTCAACTATTTTGTGGATCATGTCATGAAAGATGAGGACCATTTCTCTCTGATAGGTTGCTCTTGCATTCTTTAGCCCAAATGGAATCACGTTCCAACAATATGTCTCCCATGGACAAGTGAATGCAGTTTTGTGTTGATCCTCCTTGGTGATCATGATTTCATTATACCCTGAAAAATCATCCCTTAGTGATAACATTTCATTCCCAGCTATTAAATCCACTATGATGTTGATGTTAGGAAGAGGGAAATCATCCTTTGGGCATGTTTTGTTCAAGTCTCTGAAATCAGTGCATATTTTGATGCCCCCAGTGGGTTTTGAGACTAGTACCAAGTTTGAAACCCACTCAGGATAATATATTGGTCAGATGAATCCAATGTCAAGAAGATTTTGTAACTCAAGTTTGACCAAGAGTGCTATCTAAGGGTGCATCTTCCTTAAATTTTACTTTACTAGTTTGGCTTCGAGATAGACTACTAGATGATGCACCACCACTTATAGATCAAGGCCTAGCATATAAGTATATAACCATGCAAAGTTTGTTCTTTGGTCTTTCAGGAATGCTGCTAGGTTCTTCTATTCTTCATCCAACAAGGATTTGACATATAAAGTGATCTCGGGTGCTTCTTCTATTCCCCCATTGACTAGAGTGGCCTTTTCTGCTAAGACTGTTGATTTCTTTGGATGTATCGCACTAAGGGGTAGATTGAATCCCTCATCCTTGGGTGCCTCAGAGAGATTTTCACCCTCAGATACGACCTTTCTTTTTAATATTTTAGGATCAAAAAGTACCATAGTGTGGTTTTCACTCAAAGATCTACGTGTTAGTTGCATGTTATCATGTTCCCAAAGTACATTCCTTCATACATCTCTCAGAGAGCAGAATTAGTTTCATCATTTTGAGCCATGAACAATCATTCATTATCCTCATCATTAGGGTAATCAGATTCATCATTAGATATACTGCCATCTTCTCTAACATAGTAATTTTTCTTAATTGATTTACCTTTATTCTCCTTGTATTTATCTTTTGAAGCTTTGATAGGACATCTCGAAGCATAATGACCAATCTTTCCACAATTGAAAAATTTGAAAGGTAACTTACCTTTGTATTTTCCAATGCCCATTTTCAATCTTCTCACAAAATTTGCTTCTACATCGTCAACATCATCCAAATTTGATTCCTCATTCTTTTCAACTTTTCCAATTTTAAAAGCAATCTCTTATCCTGAATCACTTGGACCAAATTATCTCAGTTCAAAAGTAGTTATTGTACCAAGTAACTAATCTCTAGAATAATTATTTAGATTTTGAAATTCCTCAATAGAAGAAACCTTATGACTATTGGATTTAGGTAAAGTTCTTAGTACCTTCTTTACCACCTCATCTTCATCATGTTTTCCACCGAGACCTTTGATGGAATTGATAATTTTGTCCATTTTCTACATACATAGCTAGTAATATCTTCACCCTCTGACATCTAAAAGGTTTCAAATTTGATCTTTAGGTTCTACATCTTAGCTTGCTTGAATTTTTCATCTCCTTCATAAACACTTTCCATCTTAGTCCAAATCTCATTGGAAGATTTAATATTCATAACTTTTACAAGTTCAAAATTAGAAATACCACTCAAAAGAGCATAAATTTCTTTCCCATTATTCTCATATGCTTTGATTTCATCAGCGCTGCTTGAATCATTTGTAGATACAATATATCAAGGTCCAATAGACTCCAAACTCCAAACCCTAGTGAAACAAGTAGACCTTCCATCCTAGTCTTCTAGAATGCATAATCAGATCAATACAATAGAGGAGCCTCGTTCTTGTAGTCTATCCTAGATCTACCTCAAGTTTTAAAGCTTTCTTCCAAGGAACATTTCTCTGATACCAATTGTTGAATAAAAAAGACAACTAAGAGGGGGAGTGAATCAGTTTTATATTAAAACATCAAACCATCATTAACATTTACATGGACACATTAACCTTGTTAGCCTTTAGTTCTGTTAGAATGATTAATCATGTAAAAATATAATAAAAACTAAAACATAACAACACCATACACCACATGACACTAGATTTATGTGGAAAACCCAAGAAGGTAAAAACCATTGTGAGGATTAGCCCACAATATAAAGTAATTGTAACACCAAATACAATAGGCTCATTTCCTAAAAGAAAAGAAGAAATAAGAATGTTACAATGAGAAGCCCATCTCAAAGTAACCAAATGATCCATCATAGTATCACCAATACATTCACAACTTCTCCAAAGAGTGTAGACTCCTTCTACTCAGTGCTTCTAGTAGTCTAATACATTAAAGCTCACACTACACTTCACAACTCTTCACTTCACATCACATACATCATAAATCAATTCTTGTCAACTCGACACTTAGTAATACCATCCTCAACCTTGAAGACAATTGACAAGGTCAGCTATGCACCCCAACTATGCAAATTCAAATTAGGTTGGCACTAAGAATTTCCACAGTGGAAAGGAATGAAATTAGACTACACCACATCTTAACTCAGTCCTAAATACACACATACATGTCATACCATGCTTCCACAAACACCGAAGCATATCACAATTAGTGTAAACACCCAAGGTCGGTCGAACCTATGTTGACATAATTCAATAATTAAGTACATGCTTCCTTTGATCCAGAGATGGCTCACTAAAAATATACATCACTTGAACACAATCTAGAATATTCTAAAAACACCCTGAAATCCAACAAATTCCTTCACAACAAATTTCACCTAAAGAACAAACTCATCCTGCAAACCTATTTAACCTTCCACACATTACAACACCTAAATCCAACCTTCCAAAGCACCAAAAATTAAACAACTATGAGTGAAGATAGATATGAGCAATGTAAGCACACCCTCAGATCCACAAGACTACAAACTACACTATGGAGAAATGCAGAGAAAAACCATTTATCCCAGACACCACTACAAGCATAGTCCACACACTAGTGAACACTAATTATTTATCTGCAGAACAATCCAGAACAAGAAACTTTGTATATAACATCTTTGAACACCTTTGATCAACATATTTGAACCACACAAGCAAATCTTCAACCGTGAAGACATGTGGAGCATAACTAGACAACTACTCTATCACATAAAATATCTTTCCAACACATTGTTTTTTATTTTACTCAAATTTTCTCAAAAAGCATTTTGACAGCAATTACCACAAACACATTCGCGGGTATGTGCAGGATCATCATGGAAAAAACATGCCCTTAAGTGGCAAAAAATTTAGAAAAATCAAAGCTAGGAAACTTAACGTAAAAATTTGAATAAGTTATCTATATTATTTCAAAAATGTGTAAGAATAGAATCTATAGATAATTGAATGTAGTTTCTAAACTACTAGGTATGTTTAAAAATAAAATATCTATTTGGTGAAAATTTGAAATTTCAATGCAGTGGTAATTAAATTTCAAGGAAAAATAAGAAGTAGGTGTCTATCTGACCACCTAACCACAATAAAATGATAATATTTTTTTGTAATATTTTAGATATAAGTAGAGGACTCATGCCTCGATGTGATGCATATTTTTTGTAATTTTTTTCCAAGTAAATAATTAATTATGAATTTTTAATACAATTTTTAAAAATATAAAACTTGTATGTCGACCACCTTAACTTGGTCAAAACTTCATGAAATTCAATTTTTATTTTTTAATCCTATAATTATCACGAAGCATAGAATGTGACACATGTTTTGGATTCAAAAAATATGATACCGTTTGAAAGCTATAGATGTTTTTCAATCAACCTATTAATCAGGACTTTAGTCATAATTTGAATAGAAAATGAATAATAATTACTTATTAAATTCAAAGTAAAGCATAATTTATATCGGTGGAAAGCTGAAAATCTCCTTGAAAAACACTTTTTGTTTCATCAATTTTGGGTAAAAAAATAGTCGTCATCCACATACCCATCATATTGCCACTTTTTGGCCCATCATGATCCTCCACATACCCTCTCATCATCTTCAACATTTCCTCATCACCACTAAACCAACTGCACTATAGCAACTCCACCATACACATGCCTATCAGAGAAATGTTGGAGGTTGACACCAATGATACTACTAATGACAACATAATGAAACTAATCAAAGCATCACCAAGGTTGAAATCAATGCAACAACAAAATAGATCTATTGACATCAATGACAACACAAACTGCAGATACTTGCAATAGTACCATCTAGAATTACATTAAAAGAGATAACTAATACATCAAATCTATGGAGAAGTAAGTTTTTCATATGGGCGTAGTAAGTGATAAAGATTGTTTGCTTTACCTAGCTTGTACTCATGTGTGCTTAGCTTTCTTTCTCATATATATGTATTTTTAATGTTGTCATTGTAGCTTCAACTTTAAGGGGTTTTGTACATAATAGTATAGAAATTTACAAGAAAATTTTGAATTTCTTTTGGATTTTTGACCCACTAACCTAAAAATTAAGAAAATATGACAAAGGGGCTAGGAACAACCAAAAGGGTAACTAGATCTGAAAGCTTCCCCTTACTAAGGAGAATTGGGGATTCCTACTTGTTAGCTTCATTTTGGTATTATGGGTTTGAAATCCTTTTTCTCAGACTTGAGTAGATTAAAACTAAGATCAAGATCAATTTAAATCTTTGAGTTTAACTTTATTTACAATTCGTGCACTAATACATTTTGAACCATTTTTTGATGACAACCCATCGGAATTTCGATGGTTGTTTGTCACTATTTTTGCGTCAGAATCTCGACGACATTTGAAATGTCGAAATTCTGACCCAGCATCTAAACGGGCTGTCGTCTAAAAATGGTTCAAAATGTATCAGTGGTGGGAAGGTAATGGATTAATAGTAGAAGTGATTAGGTTATTTTGTGGTTTATTAGAGGCAACCCATTCTAGAAAATTAATCCCTACTAGGATGAATATCAAGCAACATTGATCCACAAATAAATGAAATGGTGAAATAGAAAAAATATAATGCATATTTTAGTTTTCAAGAATATTTTTTTATGTTTTCTTTTCTTTTTTACTTATTTTTTATTATTATTTAAGATTTTATGATATAATACTATTTAAATTGAAGTTGTTAAATATTTATTAAATTATTTACCCTACATAGTGCATGAAAGATATATGTTTTTTTTCTAACAACTTCTTTAACCATATACAAACCTATCAATTATTTTTTGAATTGTTGCCCTTAGCTAGCTCTTTTATCAATAATTTTTTCAATTTTGAGTATAAAGTCTTTGACCTTAAATGGACAAGGGATGATTTCTAGTTATAATATCAACTTGTAGTGTAGAAAAATGTCATCATTTACGTTTTCACACTTAATTTGGGAATGATTGAAATTCAAAATGAACCTAATGTCACCTTGATATAGTGTTGTAATATGTTTTACACATTCACATTAGATTTAGGGCCCTTTTAAGCTAATTAGACCTAATTTTACCTTAATTTAATGTTGTAAAGTGTATTTATTTACACCTTCACATTAAGTTTAGGGCCCTTGTAAAATAAATAAAATTAGTGGAAACTTATTTAAGGTGTTGTAAAATGTATCCTAACACTTTCACACTAATATAGGGTTTTATTAATTAATTGGGCTTATCTATGCCTTAATTTTCCCTATTTTGCATCCAATGTTGACCCTATTGGCATTTGTGTTTGGCATTAATGTCAAATATGGCTATATGAGCATTGATACAGGTGTTATAGGTGTTTTGGTTGATAGTTATATTTTAGTGGCATGCTGAGAAAGAGAATAATTACATAGCATAGTAATTCCATTGAGAAATTTTCTATAATACCTAATGCAAAGGTTGTGATACAAAAGAGCTAGGTATTAATATTCTCAAAGACAATAATGAAGTGGAAAAAGATTGTATTAATATTGTCAAAGACAATAATGAAGTGGCAAAATGTTGCAATGATAGTGTTTTATAAAGTCAAAAATAAAATAATCATTGCATTGTCGGTGGAAATTATTTTGTTTGAATGGGAAGTTTTCCCATCATAACTCTCAGACATGAAAACTCATTATGTTGAATTTGAAAATAATATGACATAAAACAAAGGGTGCCTGAGCTTATTCTATTATTTATTTTGCTGAAAGAGCTCTCTTGAGCTAGGGTACGACCTGAAACAGTTAGGGCATCAACAATCTTGGCATGGCATGACATTTTTGGAAGGAAACATGCCATCTTGGACTCGAGCATGATAATGATAGTCAGTATAACAAGTTCTATGATTCAATACATATTTTCTTATTTGTTAAGTATCATAAGAAAAATAGAAAAATGTTTATGCTTTTATGTTTCTGGTTAATGATGTTGTGCACTGATCTTTGAGCAAAGAAACAAGTATTTTTAAAAGTTTATTCTCATTTGTTAATTAACCCTTGTTCAAGCTATGTAGCTAATGAAACTCTTCACCTAAACTATGGTTTGTTTTCCGGTATAAGGTTTTTGTGGTTTGTTCATCAAAGGTTGTAGTATACATTTTGATCAATAGGGTTTGCTACCCTAATCATCGCAATAGTCGTAAGCAAGACTTATTTCAATTTTTCAATGGAAGTTTGGGATTTAGTTATTTCACAAAGGTTTTTTACCTAATTTTGTTTTTGAAAATAGAGAACATATTAAATACTTCATTGTGCTCATATTCATGTTGATGAGAGGTTTTGGAAAGAATAGAATATATCTTTCAAAAAGGCAATATATATAATGTTTTGAGTATTGGAATTTTGTGACTTTGATTATGAGGTCATTGCAAAACAGAGTATGTAATTAATGAAATAGAGATCAACTTTGTATTTACAATTCTTTCATTTTTTACATTTCAAAAGACTATCAGTGAGATAGCACTATAAGACTATTAGTGAGATATCACCTTCTATCAGTGAGACATATCAATCAGCCAGTGAGGCATTGTAAACAGTGAGTTTTGATATTAAGCCAGTGAGGCAAGTTCGAGTGGTTTTATTCCTCGGGAGGGTTTCCACTCAAGAAAATCTATGTGTCAATCTTTTGTATGTGTTTGTTTATTATTTGTTCATTTGATTTATATTGCATAAGTTCATCCATGATCTAAAAATTGTTAAATGAATTAAAAAGAGTTGATTTGATTGTTAACACTAATTCACCCCCTCTCTCAGTGTTGATTGTACTCCAACATCCACAAGCCTTATTAATTGCATTTTTTCAGAGATAATCCTGACATTCATTAAATGACCAATCATAATTTAGTGTTTTGGGTCACGTGTTCCAGATTTAGTGCTCTGGGACTCATACACCACCTTGGGCATATGAATCCCACCTAGGTCTTGGGACCTAATTTTGAATTTCAACTTAAACTTGACCTGTCTTGGAGTGTGTGCCTCAGTTTTGAGCCACTAGGACTCATAAGCACCTTGGTTGTATGAGTCCCACTCTAATCATGACCTACTTTAAATTCAATTTTTGGCAGGATTTCATCTTCCTAGATCTGATATCGGCTTGTAGTTTTGTAATTTTGAGAAATTTGGCATAAATAAGTACAAATACAAGGTTGTTTCACTCATTTCCACCTAATACTTTCAAGAGAGAATTCCTAATATCAAGTTTATGATTACAAGAGTATTTAATGGAATTCAAGAGCATTTCTAAAGCATTCAAGGGTATACTTCTCCATCATTTGTTGCATCAATCCAATATTCATCATCATTTTAAAGACATAGTGCATCAAGCATGTTGTTGAGCTAATGTTGTTGATGTAGCATTGAAGATCCATTTGAAAGCATTGTTTCACATCCAATTTGAGATCAAGATCTACATTCTTCATGGTCACTTCATGTTAGATTGTAGATTTATATTCCAAGACATCATTCAAGGTACCATTTTTCATTTTTCATGTTTCATGTCCTTATTTCATTGTTTCATCATTTGGTTTAATTACCTAAATGGGGTTTGACCAAGGAAAACCCCAATTCCCTAACAAAACAACACTTTTTCTCTCTTTATGTGATTGCAGGTTTATAGGTTGAAGAAAAAGTGGATTTGAAGCCTTCAAAAGTATCAAGATTGCAAAGTTGTAAAAGTTGCAAAAATTTTCATGTAAAGTTGTCAAGGCTCATGGAAACTTAGATCTAGAGCAAGATATCCAACCTATCTACATGAAACTAGTGAGAAAATTCTTATTTGATCCATCTTCAAAGGTTCACAAAGTTTCACTTTCGAATTCTACTCCTGGGACAATTCGTGACAAAATGAGACTAATACACCACTTGTGGTGTATAAGTCCCAATATACCTATTTTTAGGTATTTTCTGTAGATCATGTTTCAGCAGTTCCAAATTCCTATTTCCAATTAGAAACCCTAATCTAGGACCCATATGCCTAGCCTAGCATATGAGTCCTAGTGTGCATGAAATTTTATATTTTCAACATTTCAAACCTTATTCCAGACTTCTATAGGTTGCCAGGTGCACGTTTGTACTTTTCTAGTTTACTATTCTGGTTTGCATTCATTTCTAGGTCATTCATTTGAGTTTTGCAAAGCATTAGGTTTTTTCATTAAGTCTTGCATTTTACTAGTCTTTTCAAGCCCTAGCTCGGTAGTGAACCCTCTTATTATATTTAAGCACAGGGTGATCCCACAATACTGGTTTACAATTTTTGGCCAAACTGGACACTGAAATAATTTTTTCTAACTAAATCTTCACTTTTGGGCACCTATAGTGGCTAAACTGTGAGGAATTTGAAGATGATGCAAACTAGAGTTTCGTGACATTTTTTCTATAGATTCTAAATATATTTTTTTCAAAAATTTTGGAATCAGATTGCATTTCTTTTTCCATCTCCTTTGAAAACTAAATTTTTAAGAAAATAATATTTTTAAGGAGTGACGATCACCGTATAAAGCATAATTTTTTTTCCATGAAGGATTAAATTTTAATTCTTTCAAATTTAGTTTTGTAACTACAATATCTAGTGCTTCCACTTGGTTAGATAGTTTTTTATTGAATATTTTTCTTAAATCAAGTTTCTATGTCAAACCAATTACAATTTAGACATAGGCGAACTGTATAACACAACCTTTTTTGTATGTATCAATTTTATTTTTTTTGTTGGATCAAGGACTTCAATATCTTATGCACTCATATTTTTCAATTTTTTTGATAATCTGCTATTTTTCCACATGTGCAGAATAGAGAGCTTGATTTGCAATGAAAAACCTATGTTTAATAAAACTAAAAAAACAAATACATAATAAACCAAAATATATTAAAATTATAGTCATTGGATAGCTTGTTCCGAGGACTAACTAATTCTAGTTGGGTTTTTGAAGTATCCTCCATTTTCATCCTCAACCCGAGCATCGAAACACAAAATTATGGACATTTTTTATGCTAGAGGATGACAAGGTGAGAATAAGGGGGTTCAAGCGAACCCGTATGGTTTCGCCTGAACCAAGGTTCATTAGAACATTGGTTCATTCAAAACACCTCTCACAAAATGTTTTTCTTTGTTTTTTTGGCGGGAATGGTGCCACCCTGCACTTAACTAGTTTGCATGAAATAGGGTTCATTCGAACCCTTTTATGGTTTTCTCAAACCAAAGGGTTCATTTGAACCCCAAAAACAATTTTTTTTTGTATGCAGTCATTTTTTTCCACTTTTTAATTCAAACCCCAAAAACCAAAATTTCTAGGCTATGTGGACCTCATTTTAATGTTGTAAAGTGTATTTAATCACAATTTCACATTAAATTTTATGTCCCAAGCCCTAATTTACCTTTACATCATCATTAATAGGCCCCTATGACCCCATATTGTGCATCTCAAGGCATAATTTGATGAAATAACCAACAAAGTCACCATGTAAACATGATTTCCTTACTTCTTGGCATCCTAGCTAGTAGAATGGCCCCTGTGGGACCCATTTACCATTAGGGATGAATCAATCCCATCTAAGTGGGAACCATTCACCCTTGATGGTGAATGAGTCCCATTTGAGCCATTTTTTGGGTTTGAGCAGAAAATTTTGGATTTTAAGTTTGATTTTTCTCCATGTCGACCTTAGGGATCAAATTAACAGGAAAATAAGGTGAATTTCCTATAAATATAAATCTCTAAACCCTAATTCATAATAATTTAACTCATTCACAACTCATTCATTATTTATCTTCCACCTCAAGTCAAGCAAGTTAGGGTTTCATCATTCCAAGTCATTTAGGATCATTTTTCAAACATTCAAGGGAAGAATCTTCATCTATTGTTACGAAAATTCAAGATCAACCATCATGGCTAGGTAATAATTCCATTTTTTCATGCTTCATTACATTATTTCTCCATTTTGGTTTAATTAAACCTATAAAGGGGTTTGACCAAGGCAAACCCCCAAGCCTTAACATTCAACATTTCTCCATCTCTTATTGTGTGTTTGCAGATCTAGGCATCTTGACGGCTTGGAAACCATTGAAGAATAGGTTGACAAGTTATTGGATTCATCTTCTTCCTTGTAAGGTCAAAATATTCATAAAAATTCGCTTTTAGTAATGGAAATCAGACTTTCGGAGGCAAACACCAGTCAGGAACCAAAGTGCAGACCGAGGGCTTAATTTTCCACTTTTGGATTTTGAGAAATTCAAAAGTTGACTGACTCTCCATCAATGTCAAATAAGTCCCACTACCAGGCTTGAAAAAAGTTTTTTGCAGTTTTGGATACCCATTTGTCTGAAACGAGCTACATAACGGTTTCCCGGATCTGGGACTAATTCACCCAAAATGGTGAATGAGTCCCAGTATGAAATTTTTTTGAGCATCAACAACATTTTAGAAGTCATTTCCAGTCTCCAACAAGTTCATAGGTTCACACCTTTATTTTCATTCATTTTTGTTACAATTTACTTTCATTTCTAGGTGTTCTTGCATATCATAATGTGTTTTCCAACACTTTGCATTTCTCTAGTTCAACATCAATAAATCATTTATTTTTTAGTTTTTAGCATTTATAACATTACATTCAAACATATTACATCCATTTTACATTAATCTTGAGTGTAGACATTTCCCATTTTGGCCCATATCTCTCCTTTTAGGTGAAAAACTGTAGAAGTGTCAGAAAGACCTTGGGTGCCAAAATCTTTGTTTATATTTTGATGAACCTTCCTTTAGAATACTCTTCTTTTTTGATTTGGAGTCCTTCATCATCCTATAATTAGCTTGCATTGCATTTTGCATTAGTTGTATTACATTATAGGGTTTCAAATTTTGCATTAGTGAAAGTGCATATAGGTTGCATTTGTGCATCCTTAATCATTGAAAAATTTTGAACTTCTGCATTTTTCACTTATTTTTGCATCATAGAACTTAGAAAACATCAAAATCACTCAGCAATTTCTGAAAATTCTAAAAAAAAAATTCCCACTAGGACTCATTTGCCACCTTGAGCGAATCAGTCCCTTTTCACCCCTGAAACTATCATTTACAGAACTGAAAACCCCATTTTTAAGCTTTTGTTTGGTGCCATTACCTATTTGGGTATGTGCAGGATCATCATAGAGAAAATACGCCCTTAAGTGGCAAAGAATTTAGAAAATTAGAGTTAGGAAACTTGACGTAAAAATTTGAATAAGTTATCTATATTATTTCAAAAATATGTAAGAATAGAATTTGTAGCAAATTGAATTTAGTTTCTAAACTACTAGGTTTATTTAAAGGGAAAAAAATCTATTTGGTGAAAATTTGAAATTTCAATGCAGTAGTACTTAAATTTCAGGGAAAAATCAGAAGTAGGTGTCTGTCGACCACCCTAACCACAATAAAATGATAATATTTTTTTTATAGATTTTAGATATAAGTAGAGGACTCATATCCCAATGTGATGCATATTTTTTTGTAATTTTAATAAGAAAATAATTATTTATAATTCTTTTATTACAAATTTTAAAAAATATTAAAACTCATATGTCTAACCACCTTAACTTGGTCAAAACTTCATGAATTTTTTTTTTAATCCTATAGTATGTGAAGCATAGAATGTGACACATGTTTGATTCAAAAATGTGATACTCATTTGAAAGCTATAGATGTTTTTCAATCACCCTATCAATCGGGACTTTTAGTTGAATTCAAATAGAAAATGAATAATATTTATTTATTAAATTCCGAGTAAAACATAATTTATATTTGTGGAAAGCTAAGAATCTCCTTTAAAAACCCTTTTCGTTTCATAAATTTTGGGTAAAAAAAAAAAGTCATCAACCACATACCCTTCACATACCCATCATATCGCCACTTTTTGGCCCATCATGATCCTGCACATACCCATTTGTATCCATTGGCTGAGTTTCTGTAACATGCATTTCATTAGATCTAGCCTAAATTAGCTCATTTCATGCACGGTTTCAATTTCAAGTTTGCATTCTCATATTGTTACATAGCATAATCAGTCAATTGTCATCCTTACAATCTAAAAATTTGCATTCCTCTTTTGCATGTTTTAACATAGTTACATTTCAAGTTTGTAGAATAATCATTACATCATGTTTTAATTAAAAAATTCTATAGTTATCATCTTTCATGTTCTTTTTTTAGATCTTATTGCATGTTGTAGGAGAGTTTTGTTAGGTGCATATGAGTATGAGGTCCTTTCCCCTCTCCTTTTGTTCACCATAGATCCGTCTCCTAGTTTCCCTTTTGTGGATGAGGTTAGTCTAGTGAAAGAACCCTTAGATAATCATAACAATCACGCTTGTTCTTCTCCTATTATCTCTCACACTTGTGAAGAAGATATTATAGTGCTAGAAGAACCAATTGATGAGAGTTTTGACAATCTGAGTTGTTTCTCTCCTCTTACCTCCCCTATTAGACCTAACATTACTAAAGAAGAGGACATCACAATAAGTAATCATGATGATCACACAACACAACAAGAAGATGAGATCATAGAAACACTTCTAGACATTACCTTACCTAGTCTCCATAATCATGATAATCAAGCTTGCTCTTCTTCCAATATCCCTCCTCCATGCAAAGAGGATAGGTTGGTGTTAGAAGATCATATACCTATTAAAATTCATGAGAACATTATTCCTCCCTTCCCTAATGTTCCTCTCCTATGGGAAGACCTATTTGGTAAACATGAATACCATAGTGGTCCTCCTTTTGCTACCTCCCCCACTTGTGATGAAGCTACTTTACAAACTTCAAACTTGGATGACCATATTGTAAGCTCTCCTATTAGGGTAGATAATATGGAACAAGAGAATGAGACCTTAGGGATAATGAAAGATCAAATAGAGTCTTCTTCTAATCTCTCCACTATCAATAATCAAACAAATTCAACCATTAATAACTCCCTTATTCGCGATGAAGTTATTTTGGAAGAACCAAGCCTTACTTGTCAAGAACATATGGTTTGTTGTTTTCCTATAAACTCTCCTTCTAGGGAGGATATCATGATACAAGACAAGGATAACATTGACAATAATGATTTTATGCCCTTAGAAGTAGATGAAGAGCCCATTTTAGACTCTCATTCGCCAAGGGATGTTAATATTATTCAACCTCAACTTATCCTTTATCCCCCTTCACACAAACAACAAACTTATAACCAACTCGAACTCATCCTTTACCCACTGTCACATAAACCTCCACCTCCACCTATACCCGAGTTTACCCTTTACCCACCTCAGAATAATATGTCACAACAATTGAGTCCTCATACCATTGCTCATACATATAACACTTGAAACAATCTGTCACCACCACAACCAACCCCAACCTCTTTATTGTTTCCCAATTCTATACTACCTAGTGCTCCTCGATTATGGGAGTATGAGGGTATGTGCAGGATCATGATGGAAAAGATAGGCCCTTAAGTGGCAAAAAGTTCAGAAAAATCAGAGTTAGGAAACTTGATGTTAAAATTTGAATAATTTATCTATATTATTTATTAATATGTAAGAATAGAATCTGTAGAAAATTGAATGTAGTTTCTAAACTACTAGGTTTATTTTAAAAAAATAAAAATCTATTTCGTGAAAATTTGAAATTTCAATGCAGTAGTACTTAAATTTCAGGGAAAATATAAGTTGGTGTCTGTCTGACCACCCTAACCACAATAAAATGATAACATTTTTTTTATAAGATTTTATACATGAGTAGAAGACTCATGTCCATATGTGATGCATATTTTTTTGTAATTTTTTTCCAAGTAAATAATTAATTATGATTTTTTTATTACAACTTTTAAAAATATAAAATTGTATGTCGACCACAACTTGGTCAAAACTTCATGAAATTCAAGTTTTCTTTTTTAATCCTATAGTATTAAGCGAGAGAATGTGATGCATGTTTTAGATTCAAAAATGTGATACCATTTGAAAGCTATAGATGTTTTTCAATCAGCCTATCAATCAGGACTTTAGTCATAATTCAAATAGAAAATGAATAATAATTATTTATTAAATTCAAAGTAAAGCATAATTTATATTGGTGGAAAGGCTGATAATATCCTTTAAAACCCTTTTCATTTCATCATTTTTTGTTAAAAAAAAAGTCGTCAACCACATACTCTACAAATTCCCATCATATTGCCACTTTTTGGCCCATCATGATCCTACACATACCCATGATCTTGTTGAACAACTTAAGAGAACTCCCACAAAGATATCTCTTTGGGACCTTCTTCAAACTTCACCTACCTATCACACTATGCTTCAAACGACCTTACAAGTTCCTATCCCCTCTAATGCACAACCAAATGACATTGCTAACATTGTTTTCCACCAAAATGAACTCCCCCCTTTGGACATGCAAAAAAAACTAAAGCTTTCCAAATGAAATCTCAATACAAAATGACAGGGATAAATCGAACCCTTGTTGACAATGGCTCCGCTCTTAATGTGTGTAGTGTAAACCTTTTGGATAGGCTTCATTTGGATAGATAAAAAATTCAACCTAATTCTGTATGTATTATAGGCTTTGACAATATAGCAAAACAACTGCTCAGTGTGATTACATTTCCTATTATAGTTGGAGTGGCCCCATTGGATACACAAATTCATGTTATGCCTCATGAACTTTCATATAATCTCCTTCTAGGTAGGTCGTGGATTCATGAAATGAATGGTGCACCCTCCACTCTTCATCGTAAAATTAAATACATTCACAACAACAAAGTGCACATTCTTGAAGCCAAACCTAATCAAAATAGTTATTTGAACATTGAGAAAAACAAAGCACATCTTTTTTAAACACATTAACACCAACCACACAAGTGGAATTCGTCCAACCAAAAGACAAACAACCACATCTTGCACAAGTAATGAAGCTATTAGACGATGATTAGGGTTCCCTAGACTTCACACCACCACTCATAGAAGATCCTTTGAAAGCACCCACCTCAACCACTTTAGACCAAAACACAACCGATTACACAAAAAACTTTAACAAACACAACAACGAACAACAACCTAATCCAAAAGTAATGAAAAAGCTTTATGGAAAAGGTTATGAACTTATGAAACAACTGGGCTATAGTGGAAAAGGATGTGGTGCTAATGAACAAGGTATTTGCAAACCTATAGATCCTATCACACAACAAACAACTCATGGTCATGGTTATTGTCCTTTGATAGAAATCGACAAGCCTTCACTTAAAATCAACACATCTTCAATTAATGTCAATGCCATCTCGCAAAACACTCATGAATTAAATCTGTTAGATTTTACACCCTCCTATAAGGGAGAGAGCAAAATCTCACAATCTAAAGAGTCTTGCATAGGTATGATAATTAATACTAAGCAAGATGTATCTTTGTTGCAAACTACAGGAACATCTTCTCCCATTGATCAAGAGGGTATCTTGTCGAGACTCCTCCAAGATCACTTGATATCCCTTCCTCCAAGAACTCGAAAGAAATTATATTACATGACTTCATTTTGTGCATATCATAGAGTTCACGGTCATTCTACTAATGAATGTAAGGATTTTAGTAGTAAAATCCAACATCTTAAGGACTTTTGTGTTATTCCTTCTCTAGGGCACCTAATTCCTCTAATTGATACCAATTTTCACTCTAGTATGCATTTCATCAATCATTTGGGCTCACCCTTGTCCTGTACTAAGTGGGGGAAAGGGGTTCAATAGCCTTGTCCTCATATGCCACCCGTCATTGCCTCTTTTGGCTCGTCGTTAACCTTTCATGAACAAATAAGAGCAAGATTGGGATGTGGATGACATGCCTTAAGCTTGCTTGCATGTGACATACTACCTTTTTAATCACGTAGCTTACAAGAAACATGTGACTTGGAATAGGGCTTTCTGACTAAGCTCTCATGTCTTCCTCTTCTACTTTAGAGAAATTTCTCATAGTCATGGTGTTAGCAACTGCTTGAAAGTGGGGGCATACATCACCATTCACATTTCATTGTGTGATTTTATTTTTCTTGTGATTTCCTCTCTTGGAAACATTAGATACAATGTTTCCCAGGATGAGACTTTGCACTTGTCCTCTCTTGAAAAAAACATGAGACCACTTTCATCTTTCTTCTCTTGGAAACGTTAAGCATGATGTTCCCTAAGATGATACATTGCATGAACTAAGAAAAATTACTTTGAGCACAACTTACACTATTTTCACATTTACAACAATTATTATATGGCCACCTTGCATAATACAGCTTACATGCATATGGCTCCATCCTGTTTGTCTATGAGTGTCAAGCATACGAAGTTTTGCTTACCTCATGGAGCACAAAGTTCATTTTCAATGTGGCACCTTATCAAAGTTATCAGGAGCTATAACTTTGGTATGGTTGAGTGGGAAGCCCATTTTGAGGCATGACTTTTCCCCGTAGCCACCTTGTGGATTTCTCACCCCACGAACAACAAGAAGTTTTGTGGCACCAAAGTGAGTATACTTAGGACTTCTCACCCAATGGACAACCAAGAGTTTCATCGCCTCAAAGTGAGTATACATTTTTGGAAAAACAACCTAGATTTTTTCCACAGCATGCTAGAAAAATGATTGAGGCTTGATCCACCTTTTTATTTTCGCTATCCTCTTCCTTCTAGTTCATGTCATTGCATGATTGTGTGTCTTGTTTTTCTGCAAATCATTCACCCTTGTGCATGTCCTTTTGCACTCATGTTGGTTTG
>VDFB02270651.1:664142823-664153530 GCA_007258455.2 Sequoia sempervirens
TGTTATTCTCAATCAAAGTGAGATATTCATTTTGTGCTTCTGAGCTCGTAATTTTTTTCCTATATCTCTAATTTTCATGATCCAAGCGGCGTTGGAAAGGTATTTCAGAGCTCTTCAGATCTATCAATGCACTTTTTCCAAAATTTTCCTCAAGTACATTTTATTTAGTATTTTTCATTTTCACACTTTGCTTAATTACTTGGATGTCTTGGCACTTGGAAAGGATCTATTTGCGTGAAATGACATCATTTGATCTTCTTTATCAGTACTGAGGGTTTAATAGTGTTGATGATGTTTTCTGCACAACAACTCAGACAAAATATGAAATCCTATCTCTCTTGAAAGGTAAATCTCTATTAGCAAGCTTCAAGAGATAACCCCAAGGTCTCTAATGTCTGGTCTTGACAATGCATAAAAAAATCAGATAATATGTGAAAATGATGGTAATCACAAAGGGACCTTACTACAAGCAAAGACTGAATCTTGAATATTTTATCAGATCTGGAAATATGATGATACTTCAATCCTAAATCTAACTGGAATGATAAAGAAATAACAAAAGGTTATGGTTTCAAGGAGATTCCTAAATTAAAACTACTCCTAAGATTAACAATGCAAATTATGAAATACTTGAAATGGACCAATCCCTCATAAACTAATTCATGCTTGACCAAGATAAATCTGCAATCTTACAAAAATAGTGCAATCTTCTAGAGTATTAAATATTTTTCAGATCATGAACATTCATCCAAGACAACCCAATTGCAATTGAAATGAATAAATCTCCAGAATTGAACTAAGCACAATGAATATAAGGTCCAGGCTAACTTTGCAAAGCAACTAACAATCAGCTAGCTGCAAAAAGTATGGACCAGGGATTGCTGCAACACTTCAAGCATCAAATCATAAACACCATTAAATCTAATCTAACATACATCTAATAACCTTGAGAAATTTAAAGGATAGAATCACAAGAACCATGCAAGATAAGTCAACACAAAAGAGATCACCAAAAAATCACAATGTCTTCAATTGTATTGAATCACCGAATTACAACAACAATTCCAATGTTCTGTTACAACACTTGCTCAAAAATTGACTAACTTCTAACCTAATTCGCTCTTGTATCAACTATCTCTATCTGTCTATTCTATTCTATCTATCTCCTCTCTAAAAATGAGGTGAAATTCCAAATTTATAGAAAACCCCAAAGCATGTCGGCCCAATTAGATTTTACAATAACAATTTGCCACAAAACAGGTTGGCCCAACTAATGTTTACAATAATAACTGGCCACAAAACAGGTCAGCCAAGGAGAATTCAAAATGAGATAAGATTGAATTAAATGCATGAATTCAATCTAGGTCGGCCTGGGATCTTCAATACAATTCAAACTTTAATTTCCCTCTCCAAGTCGGCCAAGGGTGGAGTAAGCAATATTTGAATTTCTTTCATAGATTTAACTTCATCTCCTGAGTGCCCAGTGACCTCAAAATTTAGCCTGCACTCAACAAAAACCACCATCAATAATATCCAAATAACATGAAGATCAAGATTAGCCCATCACAGATAACATATTCATCATTCAAAAAAAATTGAGAAAAGATCGAAATCAACCCAGAAACATCGTTAAATCACATTCTACATAGTTTGGGATTTGAAGCCCTTTGCGGAATCCAGGCCAGGAAGGAAATTTCGGGGAAATCCAGGCCAGGCGGATTTTCCTGAAGAAGGCACAAAATTGACCATAGATCATCAAAATGCAGGAAGTAAGCATAAATCATTGTGTAATTTATCAGTTAAAAGCATGGAATATTAAGAATTCATCATTAAATTCATCCAATTCACCAAATTTCCAAGTTCCACAATGCTTCCCAGAAAATCTGAAAAAATCCGACCAGACCAAAATTCTGTGAATTCAATGATACCTCATGAATTTCAGGGAAACAAGGGGAAGAAGGAGAAACCGAGAAAATTTGGGATCAACGGAAATCCACGAAGAAGGGAGGATTCTAGATTTTCAACACATTCTGGGAAAATGGAGAGGACCAGGAAAACTGGGAAAATACACCAGCGCAGGAAAATCCTGAAGTCGATAGAAAACCCAGATATCGACATCCTCTCACAAATTCACTCAAATTGATTGAACGATCACAAATTTGAGGAGCTAAGGCACGAAACTAGCTAATCTGAACCTACTACAGATTTTCCCTTGAATTCTAGGTTCATTCGAAAGCAAATTAAGATGAAATGGGGACACCCTAGGCATGAAACCCTAAATTTTAACCATGAACGCACAAAGCAAGCCACAAAATGCCCAAACACATAGGAATTTGAACTCCAAGCAAGTCTATAACACCAAAGAACCACAAGACCAAATATCGCAACTCAACAGGACGCCCCCAATAAAGCATAAAGGTACAAAGCTCCAAAAAATCAATCAAGTTCGGAAACCTAATGGTAAGACGAAAATTCAGAAAAAAATCTGGCCCAGGCGGAATTTTGCGAAGACCCAAATTCCTGACCAACAGTGTTGAAACCATGCCGCTGGAGTTTGGATGAAATCCGGGAAAATCCGGATGGACCGGAAAATCCCGAAATGGGGTAAAAACCCAGATTTAGACCCAAATTTAAGTTTTTTAATGTGTAACTTGGGAAAAAAACTTAAGCAAGCAAGATAAACATTTTAAGCTCATTCCAAGGCAATGCAAATCCTCAAAATCAAAGAGTCAAAACAACAAGAGCGAAAACAAAAGAGGTTCCTTGCTTTCAGTGGGGCGTGTGTGCAAAACTGCACAACAAATAGTCTCTAATTTTTTTATTTGAGTATCATGGGTTTTTCTATTCATCCTTTTGTGATCAACTTGGAAAAGGATAACTATGAGTCTTGTTGAAATGGCATCCTGACACATCGTAGGTGGCTTGATATTTTTCCTTATTTGTATGGGCTCATACCTACACCAGACACACCAGGGAGTTTATCAGAATGGGGCATCATCAAAGATCATATTGTAGGGGTTATATGTTCTATTGTTGATCTTGACACTATGTATGTTGTATTGGACATTGAATGTCCCCACATACTTTGGAAGATCTGTGGAGACCCTTAAATCTCTCCATACTTAGAGGATCCTGTTGTAGATTGTCTCATCCCTCTTACAAATGCAAATTCCATACCCTTTGATGACGATACTTTAGAGGAGCTTGAGTATATCACAGGTCTTGCATGTTCTGATGGTTCAGAGACTTGCATTCATATTCCCACTCTTCATATTGAGACTACATCAACATATCTTGTTGTTCTTGATCAACAATACATCACCACATCATTGGCCCCTATTGATTCAGTGTAGCAAGACATCGTACATCTTCCAGACATAGCTACTTGGGATTCATATCTTGTAGAAATATCATCCTTGTTTGTAGAGTCTCAAATTGCAGATTTGGAGGATTAATTTGAGGACATTCATCTCCTCTTTGCTGACAACCACATCATCATTGTTGGCCCACCATCTTCATCACCTTTGTAGCTTGTTCTACACCAGTCTTCATAGGATCTTGGATTGCCATCATCGCTTTCCAACATGTGGATACATGAGTAGTTTTCAGAGACACACATCATTTGGATTTGGATTCCAAAATCACCCATTATTTTGGATTGGCTTCTCCAATCACTAGTGGATCCTTTTCTTCCTAAGGGGAGAAATGTTGTTTATAGGAAGTGGATCATATTCTATCTTCATACATTCATCATTGGCATAGGAGCACTTTCATTATGGGGGGGATTCATATCCCATTTTTCTCTCTCCTATTAGGGGACATCTATTGTACTTGCATGATAGAAGCAGTCCTTGGGGGGTCACATTGAGTCCTCCTTCTATCCTTCTTTCTCTAGTATAGTCATTTTTTTACTCTCTTTTGGAGAGGAGTTTTTCCCATGTGGTTTTCTCCTTTTTCTTTAGTTATGAGAGATTTCATTTGCTTGTTTGTGGGTACTTCATCAGGCCTTTTAGCTGGGACCCATTCTGCATTCATTTAGCTTCCTTTATCAGTAGTTTAGTTTCTCCCTGATTTAATCTTAAGGGGGGGTGTTTGATTAAACAAGTCATTATTTGATAATTAATTAATCGGTAACTAATTATTTGAGGCTTTTCACTTTAGTTCACTTAAGCTAATCTTAGGAGTTTCATTTTAATCTTTAGTTTGATTCTTATGATTAGATTAGACTAAATTTAAGACAAGTTGTCTCATTGCATGAGATTATCACACTTGTCTCTATCTTGTTAATCCACATGTAGGGTTTTCTTGTGCTTCTCTTCTATAAGCATGCACATTCATTTGTAACTAATTATCCAGGTTATTTGTATCAATAATAATTCTCAGGTTATTGAGCACAATCTTGCTTTTTATCTTCTATATTGTGATAGGTAATCGCTTGGAAGTGTTTCATGGGACTTGTGGATTGAATCAGTCAATTCCAATAGGTAAGCTCTACCCCTTTGTAGATCTTTGTTTAATCAGTGGGTGCCACATGGGCTGGGTTCAGATATCAATCCTATGGTTGGGAGGAGAGCTTTTTGGCCAATTTTTTTTTTTATGGAATTCATATTCTTTTAGGTTCTTTGTCATGGAGATTACCTTGGAGTCATCTACCTTGGGTCATATGGAGATACTTGTGGGTCTTGAGAGATTTGAAAAGTTTAAGAAAGCATGTGAACAAACTCCATTATTGTACTACAAGGTGTCACATTTTACTTTCAGTAATAAGGTAAAAGATGTGGGTATATTAATTTTAATTGTCTTTACGGTTCACGTTTCCAAAATATAAGAAGTTGGAAAAGCTAAAGAGTCCCAAGAGAAAATTTGTGTATAGAGTATTCCTAAAATGCATTAAGGTTTCTATAAATGATGAGATTTACTAGGGTTTGAATTCAGAAATATAAATAAGATATTGGTCTAATTGGGATGAAATGAAATTATATGAAGTATATGTGTTGTTGATGAGTTTTCTCTCTTACCACAATGAATCAATTGCATACATTGTCCAAAAATTTCTCTTAATACTTTTTTGAAATGCAAATCTAGAGAAAAAAAGGGAGAAGTTAATTAACCACTTACCTTGGTCTATAAACTTTCATGAAAATGTTATCTAAAACTTGTATATTTACTAAATAAATTTAATAAGCAATCCTCACCCGTTTGTTTATTTATGAATAATCTATGAAACTGTATACATATATCTAAATACATTTTATTTTATTATATAATAAATGTCAACACTTCAATAGAAAAATATATATAAATAAATAATAAATGAATCATAATGATAAGTTTTAATATTTCAAAAAAATTAATCAAAAAATATATTATATGTATGAATTTGGGGCTTGACCCCTTGGTTGAAGGGGTCGGCCTATGTGGTGCACAAACCACCCCTCCTCCAAAAGGGCAGCCGGTGGAAGCATGTCTTCCATGTGGCATTGCCTCCTTGGAGATCTAGGAAGCCCCCTTCATGTGCCAAGCAAAATAAATAACATTAAATAAAATTTCCATTTTAAAAGAATTTAAAATGGTTGCCATTTAATTGGAAACACATTTGTTCAACCTAAAATCAGGTAGAATTTTATTAAGTTAAATTAAATAATTTAATATATAGAATATCAAGGATTTTGGTTATAAGAATTGTTCTATGGAGTTTGTGGGCCTCCAGTGAACTGAAAATGTGATTTTATGAGCCCAAATTGACATATAAGTATTTGTTACAAAAAAAATAGAGAAAATAGAGTGACCATTTTGGATATCAATGGGTTAACATTAACAACTAATGCAAGAATGGGAGACAATTCAAACAAACTCCATATTTGATGGTGGGCACAATTTTAATTGATGCATCATATTTTGTGGAGTGCAATGCTAGTTGAATAATGACTTTCTAGAATATGTCTCTTTTTGGTTTCTCAACATACAATTAGAATTCAATTACCAATATTTTGAAAGATTGCAATTTGAAACGAACCTGCATTAAATAGGAGGAAATTTGTGAAGAGACTATTGAATTCAGCTAGTTTTGATCAAACTGACAATTGAAGTTTCAAAATCAATAGAAGATTGAGGGGAAATTGTTGAAGAGCCTGAGTAAGTTATAGATTAGTTGAGAAAATTAGTTTATATAATTTGGTTAATCCCAAATTACTTTCACTTATTAAATAAGTTGATTTCATTTTTGGACTTTACAAAATTGAAGTTGGGGCCATAATAAAAAGTGTAAGTTGGTGAGTACAGGAAGTTGGAATGAGAAAGTTAAACCTACAAACCACATTTCATTGTAATAGATGAACTATTCTATATGCATTCAAGTCTATAATTAAATATAAATCTAGAATATCTATTCTGTTTGATTGGATTTCAAGGAATCTTTTTCATTCCTCTCACCTACAATAGTAGATAAAAAAAAAATCTAATGATCTCGTAGATGAACCTGCAAACAACAAAATTGAAAATTTAATTTGCAAGAAATGACTGTGGCAAGAAACAAATTTAATCATCCTAGAGGAATGAATGGTTAAAAAGATGAATATTTAGTTATGAATTAAAGAATAAAAAAATATATATCAATTTTTTAAATTTATCTGCTTTCTTCATAATTTTATACCTACAACAATCATCATATTTTGAGGAAGAAATCAAATAATTATGAGAAACAAAACAATAAAACAATAAAAATTGATCATAAATCCAAAATTTTGGAAAAATAGAAAAAAATAAAAAAAATAGGATGATAACTAAATTTAAAAAGAAATAAAGTAGTTTAAAGTTATTTGCTTTAGTAATAATTAGTTTCTAATTTAATTGGGATTTGTTTGAAGTTACATAAGATATTAAGAAAAGAAAAAAGCAATTAATAAATTTGGTTAAAGAAAATAATTAATTTCTAATTAGAGGAAATATCTCCCTCTTAAATTCTTGCTAAATTATACAATATCTTAGAATAGAATTAGTTGGGCTGAATATTGTATAACTATCTAGATAAAAACTTTGGTTGGAGTATTAAATCAATTATTAGCAGTTAATTAATGAAATGGACTGGGCAGGTGCATGAAGTTGGTCGAACTTTTGTGGCCAACTCGGAATTTTTTTTTGGAAAGATATAACGCGCTCGCATTATGTGATTTTAAAAGAAAAAAAAAAGGTGAAATGTGTATCATTTACTTTTTACTGTTTCTCAGCTCTGCCCGCAGCCAAAAACCCTTATCATTTTCACACGATTCTAGGAGGAAGGATCTCTACAAATTTCCTCTCATCAAGAATGTTTGATTTTGTTTTGCAACATGGCTTCATGACAACTAAGAGATGTGATGCAAGTATTGTTTGCTATTTGTTAGTTTGAAATTGATTTTATTTGTTTTAGGGTTAGATTTAAACGTTTTTTAAATTTGTAGGAAATCGGTAAATCCTCAACAAAATCCTCCTCATTCATTCTTCAATTCCTCCTCGGCACTCAAGAAAAATTTTGAGGGAGTGGAAATTCGAGAACAATAGAAAACAACTTGAGGATCTTATCAAAGAGGTTGAGTGATCCAAACAAATGCTTCAACCATAGAAAGAATGCTTCTAGAAAATTCATTGAAAGACATGTTAAAAAATGTAGATGCAATCACCCAACAAATATCTGGATGGCAAGATAGGAGGCAGACAGCCAGGGCATACTATGTAGACAAATTATCATATAAACAAGTAAAAGATTTAAAAATGACTAAAGGTGATTTGTGCTCTCTATTCACTGACCCTAAAACAAATCAAAATCTTACCCTCAATGCAAAGAGGTTTCCTATTCATTGGTGCCACCACTAAGAGATTAAGAACCTTTTTATGAAAGATGGTATATGGTCTTTGATTATCCACTGTGCAATAATTGTGAAGTCCCCCAATATTTTCTTAGGAAACTATACAGTGAGTTTGTATTGAAAAAATCCTAAATTATTTTGATATGAGGGAGTTCCAGGGGAGAGGTGGGGGGTCAGCTTAGGATAGGCCCGGTGCACAGCCAGATCCTATGCGGCAAGGGAGATGACCTCTCGTTAGGCCGCCTCGTGAGTAGATTGTGATGCCTGCCATTGTGAAGGAGAGTGCCAACATAGAGACATTGTATGCAATCACAACTTTGACCTGGAGTGTCATCCATCACACTAGCCCTATTGTACAACGCCATCTAGGGGAGTCTTTAGGTGGTGGCCTTCAAACCCATGTGTGTCAATCTTGCAGGGTGACTTGTTCGTATGACCCTACCGGCACTCAAGAGGATGCTACGCAGGATCCATATGCTACTACACAGCCTGATCTATATGCATCTACAGGGATGGAGAGGATGGCTGACATTTTGCATGATGCATATGGCATTGACACTTAGGTAAAATTCAACATGTTCATTGAATTTAATTTATTAAATTTTGAGTGTGAAATGCAAGATTAACTAATTTAGTTTTATTATTTTAATAAAATTGCAGGGTCATAGTGTAGAGACTAGATACACCAGTCATCCACCTACTTATTTTTGTAGTACACCTATCGGTGGGGTATGTAAAGTTAGTAAACAATTATAAATTTATTACATGTGTTAATAGCATTGTTTTACGAATGGTATTTTAATATGTGATTTTCGATGTTGAACAAGGTATTGTTGGAGGTTTCAAGGAAACACCTCCGAGTGCCAGTAGATTTGATCAAACGTTCACGAAGGTAATATAGAATTTAAAGAGAACTTAAGTTTAAATGAATTCTAAGTTTAATAGATTTGTGAAGTTTATATTCATATTGTTGGTTACATTGCATTACACATCATTCAAACTCAAAGCATTACTTCAAATTTGATAACTAATAATTAGAAATATATCTGTTTAATACTTGTACTCAAAATTTTGTTCATTAGATCTCATACATTATAAGTCATCACATGGATCGCTATTGTAACTTTTTTGTGATTGAATAAAGAGTTGTTTTATTTTCAGATGTTGGTGACAGAAACACCGCCAAATGTTATGAGGGCAATGGATATTGGTGTTTCCTCCGCTATACAATCCTCGATGGCTCTGATAGGGGAGGTATGAGGCAAATTACTAAATTTCAATTTATATTCATTGTTATAGATGAACTAGTTCTAGTGAAAAATCAAACCATTATTGATTCGTAGTTTAATTCCTATTTGGATGGTTTATATAGGGCTTGAGAATGCTTGAGCATCATCGTGCAAATATTTCCATCAAGGAGAGTGATTGTGAGATGGCTGTAAGTGATTATTTTGCTAAATATATTAATTTTTATAATATAATTTCTATATATTAATGTCTTTACTTCTTATTGTAACAATTGAGACTTCACCAGGAGCTAAACACTAGGATGAGCAGTAGGAGCACTCCTCGAGCACAACAAAAATGGGTGATAGACTTATCGCCATCGGATCTCCCAGCAAAGGGAAAGAAAATTGTATTTGAACCAGAGCATGGAGAGAAATGAATTGTGAATGCACAGAGCCCTTTGTTGTATGCCTACATGGCAATTTTGTACATATTTTGTATTGGACATATTTGACATTGTATGCCTATATGGCATTCTTGTAAGCCTATATGGCTATTTTGTAACTATATTTTATACTTATATTGACATATATTGATGTATGCGTACATGGCTATTTGCTTAATACAAATCTTTTTTATCGATGGTGTCCATATTTGAAAATTATAAATTCATGGTTCAATAGATATGAGTTACGTGTATTCAAGCACGTATACTTTACAACTTACGCACATATACTTTTTGAATTATGTGTGAACATCGAGAAGTGTGAAAATTTCTATGTTTGGAAGTCAAATGTAAGCCAATTTTGCAATTCTCAGTTCTTGCATACTCGATCTTATGGACTTATTCCTTCCTAGCACATATTGTGAATATTTCTCATTTGGTGCAGAAGACAAATTCCTCATTTTTGAACCACTCATAGCAAAGAGATTCACAATAAGACTTTAGCATTGGAACACTACTCCATACTTCTCTTTTCTAGACCATAAAGGATTGAAAATTCTTAATTTGATGCAATGATAGTCATGAGATGAGAATTTATATAACCATGCCTATTTTAAAACTTCGCATCTAATATTGCATCAACAAGCACTTAAGAAGTGTTGCATAAGATTGTTAGGTTTGATAGGCCTTCTCTTCCCTAAGGGAGGAGAACCTGCATCTTGAATTTTGAACAAAATTTTAAGAAGCAAACATTTTTCCTAAAAACTTCAAACCTAGATGACATATTTGGCTAATTCTATCTTGAATATTATCAATGCGTTCAAACTCTAAAGGAGATTCTCCCCGAAAAGAAAAATTTACCTTTTTTCCCAAGGAAAGAAATTGCAACAAGTTGCATGTGATTTATCTTATTTCTTTCTCATAGTTCCTAGTCAATCATTCATGGCTCAGGATAGTTCCATTCCAAGGCAAGGAAACCCAAAAAATCACTGAGATTCTTGTACGATCTACAAGAAAAAGGTTTTGGCTCTTTCACAAAGTAAATAATTATGTAACACTGTTTTCTTGTTTGCCTTCCACACAGAAAAATGTTCACACTTTTCAGATTGATCAATGATCAATAATGGCTGATTGTAAACACTTGACATTTTTATGTTTGAACTTTAATTTATAATTTTATATCATGACATT
>VDFB02270651.1:664153630-664174885 GCA_007258455.2 Sequoia sempervirens
AGGCATATAATATCAATTCAATTTTGAATTCTAGGGGTAATTGATATACAATTGAAGTTTGGAGGGGAACATGCTTTTGAAAAGTCAAATTGTTAAGGAGTTTGAGGAAAGAATAAGAAAGGCTACATAATTGGGTAGAAATCATCCATTTCAAACTTTGGTTTTTAGGTATGTGAAATATTTTGTACATTTTTCTTTCATTCTATTATGGCTTGCTTTCATTTTTGTTGTTTTGCTTATTCCATGTTGATCAAATTGTTTGTTTGTGATGCAATATCAGATTGCCAAGCCACTCAAAAAACATCATTTCTTTAGGGAACTTCCTTCCCAAATATATAAAGATTAAAAGATCAATTTATACAAACTTTTTCAAATTCATCCAAAACTACTTATCATTCAACCAAAATCCATTTATTTCATTTCAAGTTATAAGGCTATCAGTAGCCAATTCACCATCTCCATATAGCAAACCATTTTTAGAATCAACTTTCAACTTTGTTCTTGTCATAGACAATACAACAATCACTCATCAACTCAACTTACCCCTTCAAGGCAAAAACAATCAAACACCTATGTTCCTTAGACCTGCAATCAAACATCATCCCACCATTTAAGATATCTTTGCTCAAATCAACACATCCATCATCCTATCTTCACTTAAACACCATTTGTAACAACAACAAGTAGCATTAGTTTAACACTGTCACCAGACCTTTAAGATACCAATTTCATCATGTTTTGATTGTAATATTCCAACATATTAGTATAGACACACTCTGACTACTTTGCATTCAAGAAACCATTGCCATATATTGGAAACATATGCCCAAATCATCAAATCTTTCACAATCTACCTTCAAACATTACCAAGCATAGACACACAACTGTGGCATCACAAATGAGACTACTCCCAAGCACTTAACAACATTCCTTTCGTTGTTTCTACATATTCTTTGTTTTTAGCAAACAATGCCAAATATCTCTAGGAGGCCAACATTCCATCTAATCAGGTGATTCCTTTTCTATCATAATTCATTTACACAATCGCAATAGAGATTCTCAGGCCTATTTTGATCCTTTTCAACATACTATAAAATTTTATACACTTATTTGACAAAACAGAGTAGAACCAACATGCTGTCTACTGTAAAAGCCCTTAAATAGGTCAATTTATCAAAGCAAGTCATCATAGAACTACTCACTAATCCACCAAACCTGCAAATAGTCTTAGACCATGTGTAGAAACTCACAAATAAACAAGTTTTAAGATGGGAAACGCCCATCAATACACAAAATTAGTAAACATTTGATTATAGGGTGAAAACACACCAACCATGAGGGTTTCTTTAATGAAACATTTGCAAAACCTCTACTACTCTGCCCAACAATTGAAACATGCTTCATTATGTCTGCAAATTTTTTTGAAATCATTTCTAAGCTCCTTTACATGTTGTTTCCTCAAACCCTACTTGAAAACACCATTTTTTTGAATGAGAAAATTCAGAATTTTGTTCATGCAACAGTATCCCAACTTCTTATTTATATTTACCCCTGCCACACACATCTTCATATTGAAAAGACACTAAATATGATCCATTCCACCGACCTACTAGCCCTACATCGTTGGAATGACTAAGAATCACTTTTTAGACTCTCTAAACAATTCTAAGAAAACCACAGACTGAGACTTAGGAAACTAAGTTCAAATTAGATTGATTATTTGAATTACAATTCCTACAACTTTCAAGAATGAAAGAAGTCTCTTTCCTTGACAAGAATCAAATCTTAGAACATGCTTGAATCACTATGCAACTTGAAAACAAGAATAGAAAAGGTTTCCAAAATAATTGAGCAGAGGTTTTTTTATTAATTTTTATGGATTTTTGGGATAGAAGGTCTTCCTTTCTCTAGCTTACAATTCTTTTTAAAGGTTTCTAAATCAGTTGAAATAACTGCCTCTTCATCTTCATCAACCCATCCTTGACCTTCCACAAAAAAGACTCTTCACCTTCCTGCTTTTGTGCAATTTTAAATTTTTACAATAATTGACAACTTTTGTTATAAAAAGCAACTTTTCAATAATATCACCTAGTGACCTATTTCATGGTGCAAATACATTGAAATTCATCATTTAATGACCTTCACTCATCATATTTACTTGAACATTACAAATTGAACAAATTATCCTTTTGAAGGAATTTCATGAGCTAGGTGCTCCTGCACCAGTTTGTCATGTTACAACCTTACGTTGTCAATGGACATTTTAAATCACACAATTCGATACACTTTCCTATTACATTTTTAAACCACAGCTCTTTGAGGAATTTTGTTAAATTGAACAATTGAATTTCTTTGTGTATGCTTCCAAAGCTATCATTGAGTTATTTTGTCAAAAAGTTATACAAACCAGCTTTCATTGACTTTCTTTGTGTATGCTTCCACAGCTTGCATTGAGTTATGCTTCCAAAGCTTTCAATTAGTTAATTTGACAACTTAGCACTTTTTGCACAGGTAAAATTATTTGTCATGCCGAAGAAACAAACTGTTAAAAGGAAAAAACTAACAGATGATTAGCTCCAAGCCATCAAAGATAAAGAGAAAAAATGGATGAGGGAATATCGTGAAAAGCAGAAATTGGGAACAATTGATGAAAACAAGCCAGTTGAAGAGGAACCTCAACTGTCAAAAAGAAAAAATAAATTGGTAGCACAAAGGGCACGAATGCGAAAGAGTCATGCTAGGGGAGATGCAGATACCATAGTTGGAGACACACCCTCTACCGCAAGTGAATACGAAAGGACACCATTAAGCACAAGCGAATATGGAGAGACACCATCTACCACAAGTGAGTATGGTTGGACACTATCCACCACATCTGAAGTTGAGATTACATCATCACTCAGAGTTGAGGAACAAGGTATGGCATCATCCCCATGTGAACCTCAAGGTATGTCTTCTATTCCACCCTCGATCGAAAGTACGCAATATAGCCCACCTCAATTAAATATTGATGAAATTGCTAATGTTGAGATGTATGTACCTAAGAGAACACCACCTAGAATTTTGCATAGCAATCCAAAGTTTTTGATTAATATTGATGAGGATATTTTGTAGCACATGGAAGGTAAGATTCCATAATGCACTTGTAGAAGATATGCTGATAAGATTTTGCAAATGTTCTTTGAAAGGCTAAATGAGGCTACAAGATATCAACTATTTGTTCAAATGATGCGGGTGTGATAGGTCGAATGTAAGCGTTAGAAAATGAGCAACAAACTAAAGAGTGCAAATAAACACCAAAACAACCTACACCTCAAGATTAGCCTAAGTTGGAATCAACACAAGATAAAAACAACAAATGGAACTTTATACCTTGTGTCGAATCGATCATTTGGTTGGCCCTTCGATCTTTGATGTGTATGCTCCTTGGATGGCAAGTAGATGCAAGATGTGAAGCGTGAGATGCAAGATAGTTGGACAAAATAGATGCAAATGGCTAAGTGTATATTGAGAAACAAAACTGCAAGAGTTTGGCTAGCAAAATGATCTCTCCCCAAATGAGAGAAAAGAGGGGGTATTTATAGGAATTTTGAGAATTCCTAGAAGAGATGGATGGCCAAGATTGAGCCACCAATGACCAAGATGTAGGGCTAAGGTGAGTTGAGAACTCACAAGCCCTCACATCTTGACATGTGGCAAGGGGAGAGGCTTAAGAAAGATGAGGTGGAAATGAGGTGTAAGAGAAGTACATGACATGGATGTACTTCAATCCTCCATAGGGATTTGGTCAAGATATCCTCATAAAGGATGTCCCTGTCTCCATGTGGGTGAGAGGACATGTGAGGAATTAAAAATTCCTCAAATATTCTCATGGGGAGATGGGAAAGAATAAAGAATAAGTGAAGGACATGTGGGAAGAAGTGAAAGAATTAAAAATTCCTTTTGGGTGCATTGAGGGATTAAAAGGTGAATTAAAAATTCACATGGGGAAGTGGAGTGCCTTGCCCAAAAAGATAAAGCCTTTAATAAGGTTGACTTAAGGACACATGCCATAAATGGGAGGAGGATTAGGTTAGACTAACCAAATGATTAAGGTTGTGCAAGTACTTAGTTAGATGGACTAATGACTCATTAGAAGCAAGTGGGAGATTATGGAGGATGTGACTCTAATGATGATTAAGGGTGTGCACATGCTAACCCTAGTTAATTAGAGGAAGATGAAGTAATTAAGATGGATTAGAGACCAACTTGCAAAAGTTGGAGGATGTGACCATGAGAGAGAAAAGAGGAATTAAAAAATAAATTTTAATTCCAAAAGGGGAATATAACTAAATTAAATAAAATGGTATATTTATTTAATTTAGAGGAGGAAGAGGGGTAAAGTATTTATTAAATTAAATACTTTATAACCTTTATGTAAAATGCAAGGTATTAATTAAACAAATGGTTTAATTAATATTAACAAAGGGGATAAACAGCCGGATGACTAAGGAGACGCGTTTAATCATATGGAAGAGGGGAGGATGGGGGACAGGGCAATGGAGGGGGGGGAAACAAAAACAGGGATGGGAAACCCATGAATGACAAGGGGAAAAAAGAATGAAAATGATAAAAATTATTGCATGTATGCAGAAAATAGGGATTTTGCGCGTGCGAGAGAGACGATCAGAGGTGTTGAGGAGATGCATAGCAAGGATGATCGGGGAGGATCACCAGAGACTAGCAGAGGCAGGATTAGTGCATATGCTGACATATCCGACAATCAAGGCCCATGGAGCCATGTTGACAACTTTGATAAAGCGGTGGGATTCGGCGACATCGACCTTTCACCTACCGACAGGGGAGATGACGGTGACACTAGAGGATGTGTGGTGGATTCTGAGGCTCCCGATATCAGGGCTGCCGATTAGCGAGTGTTGGTCAGAGGACGAGGCGTTGGATGAGTCTGTGCACTTTTTTTTTGGTAGTCACGAGCTACCGGTGTAGCGGGGTCAGTTGGATGTGGATAGGATGGTGTCATGCAGGGTACCAGTACTATCACTGTATCTGGCAGGGTTGATTAGTGGTATACTGCTGCCAGACTGGAGTGGTCGGTTTCTTCACATGAGGATGGTCGAGGTGATTAGGCACATCATCGAGGGCCGAGAGGGACAGTTTGCATGGGGGACGTGCATGTTAGCCCAGCTATATAGGGACATGCACGTGATTTGTTATAGGAGGCAGCTGAGTATGACAAACGTCACACTACTACAGGTATGGGCCTGGGAGCATATCCGTGTTGCCAGGCCGATTATAGTGAGAGTTGGTGAGCATGATGATAGGGAGCCCGTAGCATGGTGGTGGGGAGTAGAGGCAGGGGCGATACTGCGGTACCGAGAGATACATGAGGTAAACGTGTGAAGGAGACAGTTTGATGATGTGCGGGTAGTGGATATAGTGTGGAGGCCATATATGATGCGACGATTCAGAGGGTTGTTGAGGGAGGAGGGGCTGCATAGTAGTTACTTCTTTACTCAATGTTACATTATTGGGAGCAGGCCATGAGTAGTGGAGTTCCATCGACCGGATCGGGTGACGAGGCAGTTCGGAGTGAGATAGGATATTCTGGCAAGCCGAGTGATATTTGCACGACAGACACGGGAGCAGCCATGGGGAGCAGTGTTGGATTTGCACAGTGTATGGGGTGATATCGAGAGACTGGTGTTTAGGCCCTATCCTGATAGGCGAGAGGGGTCGCGAGATGCAGGGATGACAGAGTGATATGGGGAGTGGTTCGGGTGACATCCGCCCGAACGGATTACACCAGCAGTGTCGATCGAGGAGGCACGAGGATTTGGCTCAAAGGATGAGAGGCGATTGCAGAGACTGTCGAGAGGACATAGAGGAGGACAAGGGGCATAGGAGCAGGTGATAGGAGGTCAGACGAGGAGACATCGGCAGAGAGGCCAAGGAGGAGACAGAGCAGAGGGGGAGAGGCTGAGGTTGAGGAGGTGGCGGAGGATGAGGCTGAGGAGGGGACGGAGGATGAGGGATGAGGCTGAGGAGGTGGTGGAGAGGAGGCCGAGAGCTCGAGGCCGGCGTCGACAGGAGAGGAGGCCAAGAGCCCGAGGAGGAGAGCCACAGTGGTACACAAAAGTGGCTAGACAAGCAGTGGCCAGAGGGGAGTGGAGCGGGTGGATAGAGACAAACCCAGACTACCGAGGACAGGATGCACAGCCGTGAGGAGATGGATAGAGACCTAGGAGGGAAGGGGGGCAGGAGACCGTCGGAGGGGAGGAGGGGGAAAATGAGACATTCAGGGCCACAGGAGGACAGGAGGCAGACGGATTCAGGGAGGAGATGGACAGAAACCTAGGAGGGCAGGGGGGGACAGGAGATAGCTGGAGGACAGCCGCAGCAGGGAGTTCCTGGGGTAATAGATGTGGACGAGATGGAGCTATTAGCCGAGAGTGAGGGGTACCATCCGCGGGAGATGGAGGTTGACTCAGATGTGCACGATGTAGCACCACTAGCAGCACCACCACCCACAGGGGAGGATCCAGTGGCAGTACTGAGAGAGATAGTGGAGAGACTGCGACAGAGTGAGAAGCGAGTGTAGGAGGCAGAGGTAGAGCAGATCGGAGTAGAGGCGGAGAGGGATGAGTGGCGGGCCCAATTTGCTCAGGGTGAGAGAGACTACATGGAGCTGGTCAGGCTAGTATCAGAGCAGGAGAAAAGATTGGTAAGAGAGGGATGAGAGCCGCAATGAGGCTGTGGACCTGCGGGGTGAGGTGGAGAGATTGTGGGCAGAGGTGCAGAGTCAGATGATGCAGATGGAGGGATTAGGTTTGGCAGGAGAGGGGGCGACACAGCAGGTTGTCAACAGGGGGATAGGGGATGTAGTGGATGCAGAGAGTGTGCAGAGAGAGCTAGCTGAGCTCAGGGATAGAGTGCGCACAGTGGAGGGAGACAGAGATGTGGTGCAGACATAGGTGGAGGTGTTGGGGGCAGGGAGGGATGTGTTACAGGCGCAGGTCAATGTAGCACAGAGTGAGAGGCAGGTGGCCGAGATAGAGGTACAGTCTCTTCGCAGAGAGAGATACAATGACATCGTAGGCATCTAGCTTGCGACGGTAGTGGGATGTGGCTAAGCTAAGATTGTAGGCTTTGCAGAGGGACAAAGATGCAGTGGTGGCGCGGGGACAGGCTACATAGAGGGAGAGGGATACTGTAGAGTGGCGGATGCAAACATTACAGGGTGAGAGGGATGCAGCATGGGCTTAGTTGCAGAGGGGGTTGGTTGAGGGGGGAGGGCTAGGGACAGATGTTCAGGAGCTGCACATTCAATTATAGGCATTGCAGGCGGAGAGGGATAGAGGCTCAGAGCAGATACGACAATTGATATTAGCTCAGGAGGCCTACGTAAAGGAGCAGCAGGCTATCAGTGCAGATCGAGACAGGTATAGGAATGAGTGAAATGTCGCAAGACTGATAGCTGGGCATAGGGATGAGTTTATGCAGTAGGCGAGCTATTGGAGGGGGGTATATGAGCAGGTTGTTCCAGATCCAGCGCAGCGCACGACGCGCTACATCAGTCAAGCTCCACAGCCACCAGGGCCATCCCAGTCATTAGAGACATGCACCAGGGGTTTTAGCGACTATCAGCGGACTCTATCTCCATATGGCGGTTACTAGGGGACCCCCACCCATGAGTACCAGGGGACTCCAGTGCACAGAGGGCTAGTACTCAACTCTCCGTAGAAATCAGATGTGGGCAGCTCACAGTAGAGCAGGTAGATGCAGGACATTGGTTATTTTTGGCAGATACAGGATGGATGGTTTTTCCATGTTGCTGGAGGTCAGAGGTGATCTACATCTATGGATTTTGTATCTTAGGAGGTGATATATGATGGAGATGTATTGAATTATGATAGGATGTCTACTATTTTGATTATGTGATGGCCTTTATGGACACTAGGCATGATATTTCTTTTATGCGGCTATATGGGATGATTTATGATGTGGTTTCATATATATACACATGTTTATATGGATGGATGATCTATGCTTTATGAGTATGTTTTATGGATGCACATGTTCATGTGGATGGATGGTTTATGTATGCTTTTATGATGTATGATGTATGGATGCACATGTATGTTATCATTATTATGATGATGGATGCATAGTTGTTTATGAAAATGGATAATTAGGTTTGGTTTATGATGAATGGATGCACATGTTTATGATCTATGTATATGTTTCTATGATTTATTGTTTACAGATGTTCGTGTGGATGGACGATTTATGCATGTTTATATGATTTATGATTTATGGAACGAAAGGTAATTGTTTATGATGCATCTGAGTGTCAATAAAGACCATCATGAGAAAGCAGATAGGTGATAGGCATATGGAAGAGTGCTTAAGAGGAAAAAGAACGAGAGTACTTGCACAACCGAAATCATAAGCAATGGTCATGATGGAAAGGAAGGGTGCATGCAAAGTGGTGAAAATGCAGTGAAAATGAGATTTTGTCATCTTTGGAGCATTTATTTTTACTATAGCATAGGATACCAAGTACCTTGATATAGAAGATCAAGGCGAATGAGTACCCTACGATTGCAACAAACACAGCAAACAAGAAGGTTATCCCAACACCCCGATGTCGCGATAACGTCGGTCGGGTCTGGTATTGAGATAACCACAAACACACAAAGTTTTCCCAACGTAACACAAGACCTTAGAGATCGTGGTGGGTCTTACAAGGGAAAACCGAGAAGACAGCAGTCAAAACAAATGATCAAGGTACGCCCCCATGTCAGCAAGTCAAGGCACGCCATGGTATGGTGCACCAAGGCGACCCTGACAAGTGATGGGAAGGAACCCCAAATGATAAACAAAATTCAAAAGCATCAAGAGATCACAATCAAGACAACAGGTCCTTTGCCATAGGATCAAGGTGATGGTTGGGATTGACGAGGTCTGCTAGGAAGGATTCATCCTGTTGAGACTAAAGATGGATGCTAAATTAGAATGACCCAATTGACGCAAGATGTTACCGAGGGACAAGATCTTGTAACACGAGGGAATTTTGTTTATTAAGAACTGGTTAGATGTGGGCATAACTTGATGATGAAGCACAAAAGACCCACATAACCTACAGACCTAGGGGCTCGAGGGCCGATCATAGATTAGTCTTTCCTATGTGAAAGCGCAGAGCCCTCATAGTTCCAGAAAATACCATGGATAAAGTGAAAAGAAGACAAATGGTGACCGATGATGATGGACTAATTCCCCGGGAGTGAATCAAATGATCAACCTTGCCTACATGACAGCACAGGGGCAACGTAGTTCAATTGACGGACGTGACAAGATGGGACCTAGGTGAAGACCGACACGATGGATGATCCTACATGATGACACAGACATACAACGAGGGGAACGAATGACGTAAGCTTAGAGTGGGATACTGAAAAGCTCAGGAATAGAGGATAGGCTAGATGGGTTGTCCAATGCTCAATCAATATTTATCAAGTAGCCTAGGATGGGATGGGTGAGGACAATAGTGCGGATGAAGGCATAAAATAACTAAGATGTCAGGTAGATAATGATTAAGCCCTCTATGGATGATGCTTGTTACCAGGTTTTCACCATCCATACTTATCCAAGGCACCACCAAGAGGTGGTTTTTACCATAAGACAGATTTATTTCTCTTGACTATTTTTGGATTTTTTTTTAAATTTTTTTGTTAACTTTTTTGATTTTTTTGATTTTTTTGATTTTTAATTTTTTTGACAAGGTGGGGTAACCAATCAGATTTAGGTGTAGAACTTCTTGAGATGCATGATATTGATGGGCTCGTCAAGGGGTTCTCCTTCAAGAGTAGTCAACCTGTATGCCCCAGATCCATATTTGGCGGCTATAATATAGGGTCCCAACCAATTTGCCTCAAATTTTCCTTTATTGTCTCGGTCTTGCTAAGTGTGTTGGTTCTCCTTAAGGACAAGCTTGCCCACCTGGTATTTCTGAGGATGAACCTTCTTATTATAGTTACGTTTGAGGCGATTTTGGTATGCTTGCAGATGATCATAGGCTTTTATTCTTCGTTCATCCAGTAATTCCAGCTGTGCAAGCCGTGCAACACGAGCATCCTCTTCGCTAATAAGGTTCTTCAGAGAGATTCTCAATGATGGAAGTTCAACTTCGATTGGAAAGACGGCTTTAACACCATACACTAAAGAGTAGGGGGTGGCACCTGTCGGGGTGGAGATGGATGTGCGATATGCCCAGAGGGCAGGATGAATATGGAGGTACCAATCTCGTCTAGTGTTATTGACAACCTTTTTGAGGATACGGATAAGGGTTTTGTTGGTCGCTTCTGCCTGACCATTACCCTGAGGGTAATAAGGCGTTGACCAACGGTGCTGGATATGGAAGGTGTCACAGAGGTGTTTCATGGCTTGGTTTTTGAAGGGCTTTCCGTTGTTGGAAAGGATGGTGGATGGGATACCATATCTATAGAGAATATGGTAAAGGATGAATTTGGAAATCTGAGTGTTGATGATTTGTGAAAGGGGCATTTCCTCCACCCACTTGGTGAAATACTCAGTGGCGGTAATTATGAATGTATGGCCATCGGATGATGGTGGGTAAATCTTGCCAATCAAGTCGAAACCCCATTGAGAAAACGGCCATGGTGCCAGGAGGGGCTGAAGATCTTGTGCTGGGGCTTGAATTAAATCTGCATGTTGTTGGCATGGAAGACACTTCTTCACAAACTCACAAGCATCGTGTTCCAATGTAGGCCAATAATATCCAGCCCGTAGGATCCTTTTGGCCAGAGCCATGCTATTTGAATGTGCCCCACAAATACCGCCATGTACCTTAGTTAGTGTGGCATGAGCTTTGGTCTCATTCAGACATCTAAGGAGGATTCATCATACCCGCGATTATAAAGCGTATCACCGACGATGACGTATCGGGAAGAGCGATGAACGAAGGATTTGCGTTGATTACATGTAAGATCTGGGGGTATAATGTTATCATGGAGCTAGGTGTAGATGTCTTGGTACCATGGGGAGGTGGGACCCATAATTTCACACACCATGTTAGTCTCAGGGCTATCATATGCTGGGATTAAAAGTTGTTCTACAAGAAACTCACATTCTGTTCGGTCTTTGCGCATGTCCAGCAGGGAGCCAATAGTGGCCATCGCATCAGCTGTTTTGTTTCGTACCCTGGGAATCTGTTCAAATTGTATAGAGGTAAAATATTTCTTGAAATTATCCACCATGCACTTGTAGGGTAACAACTTATCATCCTTGGTTAGGAACTCATCATTAACTTGTCTAGTGACTAGCAAAGAATCACCAAAGACTTTCAATTGGGTTATGTGCCACTATTTTGCAATTTTGAGGCCGGTGAGGAGAGCTTCGTATTTTGCCATATTGTTGGTACATGGGAATGCTATCTTGAATGACTTGGGAATGTAGTCACCCTAAGGGGTAACTAATAAAATTCCTACCCCCGATCCATTGTGTGTATATGATCCATCAAAATACAGTGTCCACATGGGGGTCTCATCAATAGAGAAGATTTCTTCATCAGGGAAGTCTGTGATCAATGGATGAGTATCAGCTAGAGGAGCTTCTGCTAACTGATCTATGATTATTTGTCCTTTAATAGCCTTTCGGTCCACATATTCTATGTCAAATTCACTAAGGAGCATGACCCACTTAGCCATGCAGCCAGTCAGAGTGGTTCTAGATAACAGATACTTCAATGGATCGATTTTGGCAATTAATTTAATTGGATGGCTAAGCATGTAATGTCGAAGCTTCTGTGTGCTGAAGATGAGTGCAAGGCAGGTTTTTTCCATGGGGGAGTAGTTTAGCTCATAGCCAACCAATGTCTGACTGATGTAGTAGATTGCCCTCTCTTTCAACGACTCATCATGTTGTGCCAACAATGCCCCCAACGCGACTGAAGTGGCAGAGATGTAAATCAAGAGGGGCTTGCCAAGAATAGGTGGCATCAATATCGGGGGATGGGCTAAATATTCCTTAATTTTATCAAAACCCATCTGACAGTGCTAGCTAGCTGGGCTATGAATCGACGGATGGACTGCATCTTCCCTTTGAGGCTTCTTAACTGTTTCAGATTGTGTGGAGGTGGCATGTCTAGGATAGCCTTTACCTTGGCAGGATCAACCTCAATGCCCCTGCGAGAGACTATGAAACCCAGCAACTTTCCTGACGTGACCCCAAAGACACACTTTTTTGGATTTATCCGCAACTTGTAATGCTCTAACCGCTCAAATATCTTTTTCAGGATGGTAGGATGCTCTGCTCATGTTCTGGATTTCCCTAATAGGTCGTCAACATAATCCTCCATGATAATATGTATGAGGTCATGGAAGATGACCGTCATTGCCCTCTGATATGTTGCCCCCGCATTTTTGAGACCAAAGGGCATAACATTGTAACAGAAAGTGCCCCAAGGAGTTGTGAAGGTGGTCTTATGTTGGTCCTCAGGTGCGATTCGGATCTGATTATAACCAAAGAAGCCATCCATAAGGGATAACATCTCATGTCTTGTTGTTAGGTCGACCAACATGTCAATGTTAGGCAGGGGGAAGTCATCTTTTGGGCAGGCTTTGTTAAGATCCCTGAAGTCTGTGCAGACTCAAATGTCTCCATTTGTTTTGGCAACTAGTACTATATTGGAGATCCACTCAAAGTAGTCAATCGGTCTGATAAAACCTGCCTCTAGTAACTTCTCCAATTCCTTCTTGACTAACAACGCAACTTGCGAGTGCATCTTGCGGAGCTTTTGTTTGACAAGTTTGGCATCTGGGCGAATGTCTAAGTGATGAACCACTAAGGCAGGGTCTAAGCTTGGCATGTCTAAGTATGACCAAGCAAAGTTAATGATTCCCTCTTGGAGTAGTTGCACGATGACGGAATACTCTTGCTCTGAGAGTGACTTAGCTACATAGGTAATTTTAGGACTTTCATCAATTCCCAGATTAACTTCTTGAGTCTCTTCAATTAGGATAGACGATCGGGCAGACAACTGAGTTCCTATAAGGGGAAGATGAACATCACCATCTTCCAGCGCCTCTTCGAGGTTTTTGCTATCAGATGCGTCTTTTATTTTTACATTTTCAAGGTCAGGAAGTGCCTCAGGGAGGTTTTCACTAGATGACCATTTTTACCTTTCTTGTTCTTATTTTTGCGACTGGAGTGTTCATCCTCCCCAATCCCATAAGGTTGACATATGTATTGACATCTGATAGGTGTGCTAATGCATAGGTCCCAATCAATAAGCTCAGGGTGACAAAGGGATAGGTTAATAGTGCAGATGGATAAGCATTCGAACATGGATGATAGATCGGTGTGATCGACGTCATCGTACGCGTATGATGGATTCCTCCTCGGTATGTCTTCCAATGAGCCATTGTCCACGATGACACTATTGGAAGCATTAGATGATGTTTGGGGCCTTTCTACTTCTGTCATACCCAATGCCTATGTTTTTTGGTAGTTATGATGTATCAATGGGTTGCAACCACCCTTGCTCTTCTTTACCTAGGCCCCTGCCTTGATAGTTATGTTTTTCCATGAACTTTGTCGGCCAGGGGTATTTTTCTTGAAAATATTCCTTTAGAGGAGTTTTTGGTTCGTGCTCTTCTCGACAGACCCATTGGCTTATGTCTTCTTCTGGTGCATCTATCTTGACACTTGGGGGTCTGAAAGTGGTGGTAGGGATGCTCTTACCACTGAAGGTGACAGTCTTGTCTTCTTTTGGGGTAGCATGCGAAGGTTGACCATACTCGTGCGGTGAGGGCGGCATGGTTGCTATATTGAGAGCAGTATGTATTTCGTACTCGCCACACCCTTTGTCAATGATCTAAACTTTGGTGAATGAAGGATCAGTGGTGGAGGATGGAGTGGTTATTGCAGTGGAGAGTGGATTGGCAGATGATGACTAGGATGCCCCCATTTCAACCCCAGGACAATAATGTAAATGGGGAAATGACACTTCTAAAGCGCGGCAATATTCAAATGGTTGGGGGTCAACATAGATGGTGACTTCTTGTCCGTTGAATGGGAACTTTAGGCACTGATGGTAGGTGGAGGGTACGGCTTGCATAGCATGGAGCCATGGACGGCCGAGGAGGAGGTTATATGGCAAGTCCAGATCAAGGACATGACAGGTAATGTACTGAACCACAGGTCCCACTTGGACTGGGAGATTGATGATCCCTTCTGAATTCCTTTCTGCATTATCATACGCCTTGATTGTGATGATCTGATTGCTTAAATCCGCTTGAGTATACCCCACCTATTTTATGAATTTTAGAGTGCACAAGTTGAGGGCAGAGCCATTATCTACCAAGACTCTTTTTATTTTATGACGGGCAACCATGACTTCAATATGTAAGGGGCAATTGTGATTGACATCAATGTTCGACATATCGTTTTGGCTGAAGTGCAGTTGGTGGGATGAAGCTAAGTGTCCTACCAAGGCTTGGAATTGTGTAGGATCAATACTATTAGGCACATGAGTTTCCTATAGGGCTCTATTGAGGATTTCTTGATGCACAGGGGAAGACTTAAGTAAATCCAAAATGGAGATATGTGTGGGGGTCTTTCCTAAGTGATCAAGGATGTTGTACTAAGAGTTTACAGGAGTTGATTGGGTGAATGCGGGGGCCGCAGGGACAGTGATGTGGGCTCGTCGTGTAGTAACAGCACACTGAGGGTCTTTGGCTTTGACATGTATCATGGATACACGAGGTTCTACCTGCTCAATGTAATAAATAATACCCTCGTAATTGAGGCGTACATTCTTATAGCTCATGTTATTTGTGCTGTTGTTTTGAGGATTACTGTTGGAGGTGCTCGGGCCTTGATTATGGTTTGGAAAAGTGTTTTGATATATCTGTAACTGAGCATTGGACAATGGAGCTTGACTAGGGTCAGCCTTGATATCACCTCGATCTATGAGATCTTGGACGTAGTTTTTCAGACCCTGACACTTATTCAAAGAGTGTCCTTTGATTTTATGGAACTCACAATATTCATTTTCCCTAAACCATGCGGGCTTAGGTTTGGATTCGTCGAGTGGCTTGGTGATAGGGTATGTGATCGGATAGTTGATCTGTAACAGCTTATTGAAGAAGGCGCTCAGAGGTTCGCCTAGTTGAGCATACTGGTGTTTAGTGTTCCCTTGGTTATTTTGATTGGACTATTGGGGAGGACGGGGTGTCCCTTGCGGTATAGATATGGCGTTGGGTATGGATTGTTTCTGTCTCTGGGATGTGCTAGCCACGTGGACATATTTAGTATCAGTAATGCCATCATTTACTGCGTTTTTGTTCTTGTTCCAAAAATGTGGCTTGTTGTTGAATGACCTTTCCTTATCTTGATTATATATTTTGATGTGCCCCTTGGCAACAAGGGAACGCTCAAGGATGGGTCCCTTCTCTACTACCTCTGCGAAAGTGGTGACACAATGTAACCTGAAGTTATGAGCCATGTCGGGATGAGAGTTCTCCACGAAGAGGGTGACCATGTTCTTTTCTTTCAAAGGGGTTTTCATTTGGCTTGCTAGGGCATGCCACCTTTGGAGGTAGTTAGTAAAGGTTTCCCCTTCATGTTGTTTCTCTTTGACGAGATCCAAGGTATCGGTATCTTTCTCCAAATTGAAGGAGAAGTAGGAGAAAAACTTTTCTGACAGGTCTGGAAAATATTTTATAGATCCCTTTTCGAGGGTCATGAACCACCCTAGGGCGTTGCTTGCCAGACTCCAAGGAAATAGGCGTAAGAGATAGTTGTCATTGTGGATAACTTCTTGACATTGGGAGTAAAACTCCTGTAAGTGGGCCTTAGGATCTTTGTTCCCCTTATATTTGTCAAACTTTGGCATTTCAAAATGTTTGGGGAAGGGAATCAACGAGATGGAGGGATCAAATGGATATGGGCATATATCTTCGAACTTGAATGATTGTTTGTCAGTCCCTACCTAAAGATCTTTCAGAGCAGCTTTGATTTCTAGTATGTCCGCACTGGCTGGTGTGTTGGATGGGTATTGATGGTAGGACGATTGTGGATTATGGGATGATGCTTGGGGATAGTTGTATGGATAATGAGGAGGTGGTATCCCTTGGTGATACGCCAAGGGACCTTGTTGATAAAGAGGTTGTTGTTGCAAGGTGGGATATGGATTTGTTGGGTAGTTGTGGGTGGCATATTTTTGGGAAGTATGGAGAAGGTGTTGTTGATTGGTTGGTGGATATTGGGGATACTAATGTGACTATTGTGAGGCCACATAGGATGGTTGTTGTTGATATTGTTGCTGATTATAATAATTGTAATGATGAGGTGGTTGTTGATGCATAGTTGGCAGCTGTGGTGGGCGAGATGAGATGTTATGTGGTGGTTGCGCTTGTGGGCGTAAGATGGATGCAAGGAATGGAGATATGGTCGGGGCTGAAGGCCGAGGTTGACTTCCTTGCAGTTGATGTTGTGATGGTTGTGTTGAGAATAAAGGATTGACCAATGGTTGTTGTTGAGGTTGAGGTGCGGTTGAGATGTTTTGCGAGGGAGGTTGTTGAGCACTAGTGGGAGCATAGGATTGGGGAGGTTGTTGGGATATGAATGACGATGGTGGAGGGATGTTGGATTGGGGCAGTTGTTGGGGTATGAATGACGATGGTGGAGGATTGTTGGATTGGGGCAGTTGTTGGGGTATGAATGACGATGGTGGAGGATTTGTAGCCCCAGGAGGTGGGGGCAAGGTAGCGAAAGGGCTGCCCCCAGTGTTGACAAGAGGTGGGTTTGAGGGGAGTGGTGCCGGTAGCATTAGTGGTTGCGGTTGTGGGACATTTTGTGGCATGCCAAAGGCAAAAGGATCATTGGGATCAATGGTTTGGGGTGTTCCTATGACCGAGATGGTGGGATGCGTAGGGTTGCCAATGGGATACAGGACAGCGTTGCCGAATTCAGGTTGATGCAAACCTTCCACGGAAGGAACATTGGGGACGTATGAGCTACTTGGGATGTCATGTGAACCTTGGGGTACATTAGGTGTGGAGGTGTTGTACTTGGATAAGTCAACACTTGATGGCAGCTTGACACCTTTGTAAATCAAGTGAGCCAAGATTTTGTTGCCATGTTTTTCAAGAAGGCGTTCTGTCATTTGAGCATTAACAGGGTTACTGAAGTGTTCCTCAAATGTGAGCTCAGGTTGATCAGCCATGTTTTGACCATCCACATTGGATTGTGATGAGGTACCATTATGGGGATCGTGAGGGATGTTAGCACCATAGTTAGGATCTAACAAAACGTTCATTGTGTTGTTGGGATCTTGAGGGTTGTTTGATTGGGCATTCTGGGTTTGTTGGTCGGCCATCTTCTTTACCTATGATCGTGTCTGAACAGGCATGCAAGATGATGAGATGGATCAAGGTATTAGAAAGACCTGGATGATGAAAGATCGATTCAATTTGATGGGAGATTAGTTGATGATGATCGGTCAGACCGACGTGGATTGATTTGATGAAATCGGATTGGATTGATTGGTAGACACTGGATTAGTCTAGGCTTGATCCAGATGGATTTGATGATGTGGGGGTTGGATTGATCTGATGATTAAGATTGATTTGATGATAAATATGATGAAGACCGAAATCCACAACCAAGTTTAAGAAGGATCCTTGGTAACACTAGGTGTTTGATTAACGGGTAGATGTATGATAACGACACCGAATCCAACTTGAGATAGAAGCGGATTGATTGGGTCGAGAAGGATGACCGACCTAAGACGGATAGCGATCCTAAGTCAGTTACGATGATTATGATTAGGGATGAACACCTAGGTCAACTTGGATGACAACTCAAACATGGCTTATATGGAATAATAGATATCAGAGATGAAAGCAGATTTAGGATGGATGGGGAGTGTCAGAGGATAGATGACTGGCTCTCGAAATGAAGGAACGGGAGCTTGGAACAAGCAAAAGAGTGTTCGGGATGAATGACTCTCGAAACGAGGGTATGAAGACTTGGAACAGACGTTCGAATGTTCGTTTAGGATGGTGAATGGTCACATCGATGTTCAAAATAGAGACACAAGGGATGCCAAGTGATAATATAGGCTGACCAAAGGTTAGGTCCACCACTCTGTAAGGACAGGTCCGCCACTCTATAAGGACAGGTCCGCCACTCTGTAAAGATAGGTCTGCCAACAAATAAGGACAGGTCCACCACTTTGTAAGGACAGGTCCGCCACTCTGTAAGGACAGGTCCGCCACAGCACAAGGACAGGTCCGCCAAAGGATAAGTTTAAGCTTGATTTTTTGATGGATGAGTAAGGAAAAGGACCCAAAGTATAGCAAACACTGACAATGACTGGTTTTGCACAAGAAAGACAATTCAGGCAGTACAACCCTAAGATTAGTAAAAATAGTATCGTCAACAAGGTCTTTTACTCTAAGATGAACATGGTTGCTAAGGAGTCCTCGATATACACCCAGTACGTGAGGCCCAAACCGTGAACACCAACCCGTTACAAGCGTGAGTCGGGAACCTTAGTGAGATACTAAAGGCTCAGACCAACTCTTCACGTCATCTCGACGCTTCACCAATTACAACGTGGTTGGATTGAGGTATAGCTTTCGCTCTCCCCACTTTATATACCCCGTAGGTACGCGTGGTCGGAATCGTCCCTTGGGGTGATGAAATCCCCAAGCAGGTCCCACTAAGAAAATGAAAAATGGGGTGACTCAAAGGACTTGGAAAGCTACGATTTCTCGTCACCCAGGATCGCCAAATGGCACAAGGGGATTCGATACATCAAATAGCCTTCCACAAGCATGTCAAACAAAGTTTATTGACCCCTCTAATTAAACTATGTGCCTAATTTACCAAAGGACAATTGGTAAAAACTTGAAATTTCACCTTCGGGAGGTCAGGTCTGCCACTCTGTGAGGACAGGTTCGCCACTCTGTGAGGACAAGTCCGCCACTCTGTGAGGACAGATCTGCCACTCTATGAGGACAGGTCTGCCACTCTGTGAGGACAGGTCCACCACTCTGTAAGGACAGGTTCACCAAAGCAGGACAGATCCGCCACCGGAGGGATAGGTCCGCCACCAGAAGGATAGGTTCGCCACCGGAAGGGCAAGTCCGCCACTCTGCAAGGACAGATCCGCCACTCTTTAACCTGGACCTGCAAAAATACAAAAAAATAGCAAATGTGAAAGAAAGAGACTCGTTTGTGGGTCCCACCGGGCGTGCCAAAAATATGATAGGTCGAATGTAAGCATTAGAAAATGAGCAGCAAACTAAAGAGTGCAAATAAACACCAAAACAACCTACACCTCAAGATTAGCCTAAGTTGGAATCAACACAAGATAAAAACAACAAATGGAACTTTATACCTTGTGTCGAATCAATCATTTGGTTGGCCCTTCGATCTTTGATGTGTATGCTCCTTGGATGGCAACTAGATGCAAGATGTGAAGCGTGAGATGCAAGATAGTTGGACAAAATGGATGCAAATGGCTAAGTGTATATTGAGAAACAAAACTGCAAGAGTTTGGCTAGCAAAATGATCTCTCCCCAAATGAGAGAAAAGAGGGGGTATTTATAGGAATTTTGAGAATTCCTAGAAGAGATGGATAGTAAGATTGAGCCATGTTGAAGCCAAGATGTAGGGCTAAAGGTGAGTTGAGAACTCACAAAGCCCTGGCGTCTTGACATGTGGCGAGGCTTAGAAAGATGAGGTGGACATGAGGTGTAAGAGAAGTGACATGGATGTACTTCAAAGGACCATAAAGGGATTTGGTCAAGATATCCTCATAAAGGATGTCCTTGTCTCCATGTGGGTGAGAGGACATGTGAGGAATTAAAAATTCCTCAAATATTCTCATGGGGAGATGGGAAAGAATAAAGAATAAGTGGACATGTGGGAAGAAGTGAAGGAATTAAAAATTCCTTTTAGGTGCATTGGGGGATTAAAAGGTGAATTAAAAATTCACATGGGGAAGTGGAGTGCCTTGCCCAAAAGGAGAAAGCCTTTAATAAGGTTGACTTAAGGACACATGCCATAAATGGGAGGAGGATTAGGTTAGACTAACCAAATGATTAAGGTTGTGCAAGTACTTAGTTAGATGGACTAGTGACTCATTAGAAGCAAGTGGGAGATTATGGAGGATGTGACCCTAATGATGATTAAGGGTGTGCACATGCTAACCCTAGTTAATTAGAGGAAGATGAAGTAATTAAGATGGATTAGAGACCAACTTGCAAAAGTTGGAGGATGTGACCATGAGAGAGAAAAGAGGAATTAAAAAATGAATTTTAATTCCAAAAGGAGAATATAACTAAATTAAATAAAATGGTATATTTATTTAATTTAGAGGAGGAAGAGGGGTAAAGTATTTATTAAATTAAATACTTTATGACCTTTATGTAAAATGCAAGGTATTAATTAAACAAATGGTTTAATTAATATTAACAAAGGGGATAAACAACCGGATGACTAAGGAGACGCATTTGATCATATGGAAGTGATCAAATTGGATGTTTACAGCGGGGTTTAAAGTACAGAAACATCATGAAGACTCTTGGGTTGAGAACATCGAATGCATCAAGTGAAAACACTATTGTGGAGAATCTAATGGATGCTTATGATAGTGTGGGTAAGACCTCACACTCAAAGGATAGTAATGTCACCCGACGTGTCATTACATCGACTTTGGTAAGCTATCAAACAAGGAGATCTCACCTCATTAAAAAGACAAGTGAACAAATGGGAATTAGTAGAAAAACTTTTATCAAAAGCCATTCAAAGGCAAAGAATTGAGGGGCCCAGTTCAAATGAAATTATGGGCATTCTCGGGAGACTGCCACACAAAGATAAAAAGTTGTTGTTGAAGCATTGAGAACACTAATTGAAGGTGTGGAAGAATAATACAAGGCCATCTTGAATCAAGGGATGTCGTAAGAAGGAGAATCGATAGTCGAAACCGTGAGCCACACCCAAAGCATTTTTTGGATAGGACTCAAACCCAATTTTTTCATAAATTTCAAAATTCTTATCCTCAAATTAGTATTTCTCAAAGATTTTTTGAAATGATTAAACCTTTTTATGTCAAGATAAATCACACATGCACTACTTGTTGCTGTAAACTACATATTGAATTCTCTAGGAATTATGATGTTTATCATTCTATATGTTTAGATTTGCATACTAACGATGTTT
>VDFB02270651.1:664174985-664272113 GCA_007258455.2 Sequoia sempervirens
AATAGCGATCCATGTGATGACTTATAATGTATGAGATCTAATGAACAAAATTTTGAGTACAAGTATTAAACAGATATATTTCTAATTATTAGTTATCAAATTTGAAGTAATGCTTTGAGTTTGAATGATGTGTAATGCAATGTAACCAACAATATGAATATAAACTTCACAAATCTATTAAACTTAGAATTCATTTAAACTTAAGTTCTCTTTAAATTCTATATTACCTTCGTGAACGTTTGATCAAATCTACTGGCACTCGGAGGTGTTTCCTTGAAACCTCCAACAATACCTTGTTCAACATCGAAAATCACATATTAAAATACCATTCGTAAAACAATGCTATTAACACATGTAATAAATTTATAATTGTTTACTAACTTTACATACCCCACCGATAGGTGTACTGCAAAAATAAGTAGGTGGATGACTAGTGTATCTAGTCTCTACACTGTGACCCTGCAATTTTATTAAAATAATAAAACTAAATTAGTTAATCTTGCATTTCACACTCAAAATTTAATAAATTAAATTCAATGAACATGTTGAATTTTACCTAAGTGTCAATGCCATATGCATCATGCAAAATGTCAGCCGTCCTCTCCATCCCGTAGATGCATATGGATCAGGCTGTGTAGTAGCATATGGATCCTACGTAGCACCCTCTTGAGTGTCGGTAGGGTCATACGAACAAGTCACCCCTACAAGATTGACACACATGGGTTTGAAGGCCACCACCTGAAGACTCCCTAGATGGCGCTGTACAATAGGGCTAGTGTGATGGATGACACTCCGGGTCAAAGTTGTGATCGCCTGCAATGTCTCTATGTTGGCACTCTCCTTCACAATGGTAGGCATCACAATCTACTCACGAGGGCCTAACGAGAGGTCATCTCCCTTGCCGCATAGGATCCTGTGCACTGGGCCTATCCTAAGCTGACCCCCCACCTCTCCCCTGGAACTCCCTCATATCAAAATAATTTGGGATTTGGTTCAATACAAACTCACTGTATAGTTTCCTAAGAAAATATTGGGGGACTTCACAATTATTGCACGGTGGGTAATCAAAGACCATATACCATCTTTCATAAAAACGGTTCTTAATCTCTTAGTGGTGGCACCAATGAATAGGAAACCTCTTTGCATTGAGGGTAAGATTTTGATTTGTTTTAGGGTCAGTGAATAGAGAGCACAAATCACCTTTAGTCATTTTTAAATCTTTTACTTGTTTATATGATAATTTTTCTACATAGTATGCCCCTTCTCCTATCTTGCCATCCAGATATTTGTTGGGTGATTGCATCTACATTTTTTAACATGTCTTTCAATGAATTTTCTAGAAGCATTCTTTCTATGGTTGAAGCATTTGGATCACTCAACCTACTGATAAGATCCTCAAGTTGTTTTCTATTGTTCTCAATTTCACTCCTCAAATTTTCTTGAGTGCCAGGAGGGAATTGAGAGAATGGTGGGGGAGGTTGATTTTGTTGAGGATTTGCAAGATTTCCTACAAATTTAAAAAAAAACATTCAAATCTAACCTAAAACAAATAAAATCAATTTCAAACTAACAAATAGCAAACAATACTTACCTCCTGCATCTCTTCGTTGTCATGGCGCCATATTTGCAAACAAAATCCAACTGTTCTTGATGAAATTTGTAGAGATCCTTCCTCCTAGAATGCGAGTGTGAAAATGAGGGTTTTTGGCTGCGGGCAGAGCTGAGAAACAGTAAAAAGTAAATGATACACATTTCACCTTTTTTTTTTCTTTTAAAATCACATAATGCGAGCGCGTTATATCTTTCCAAAAAAAAATTCCGAGTTGGCCACAAAAGTTCGACCAACTTCATGCACCTGCCCAGTCCATTTCATTAATTAACTGCTAATAATTGATTTAATACTCCAACCAAAGTTTTTATCTAGATAGTTATACAATATTCAGCCCAACTAATTCTATTCTAAGATATTGTATAATTTAGCAAGAATTTAAGAGGGAGATATTTCCTCTAATTAGAAATTAATTATTTTCTTTAACCAAATTTATTAATTGCTTTTTTCTTTTCTTAATATCTTATGTAACTTCAAACAAATCCCAATTAAATTAGAAACTAATTATTACTAAAGCAAATAACTTTAAACTACTTTATTTCTTTTTAAATTTAGTTATCATCCTATTTTTTTTATTTTTTTCTATTTTTCCAAAATTTTGGATTTATGATCAATTTTTATTGTTTTATTGTTTTGTTTCTCATAATTATTTGATTTCTTCCTCAAAATATGATGATTGTTGTAGGTATAAAATTATGAAGAAAGCAGATAAATTTAAAAAATTGATATATATTTTTTTATTCTTTAATTCATAACTAAATATTCATCTTTTTAACCATTCATTCCTCTAGGATGATTAAATTTGTTTCTTGCCACAGTCATTTCTTGCAAATTAAATTTTCAATTTTGTTGTTTGCAGGTTCATCTACGAGATCATTAGATTTTTTTTTTATCTACTATTGTAGGTGAGAGGAATGAAAAAGATTCCTTGAAATCCAATCAAACAGAATAGATATTCTAGATTTATATTTAATTATAGACTTGAATGCATATAGAATAGTTCATCTATTACAATGAAATGTGGTTTGTAGGTTTAACTTTCTCATTCCAACTTCCTGTACTCACCAACTTACACTTTTTATTATGGCCCCAACTTCAATTTTGTAAAGTCCAAAAATGAAATCAACTTATTTAATAAGTGAAAGTAATTTGGGATTAACCAAATTATATAAACTAATTTTCTCAACTAATCTATAACTTACTCAGGCTCTTCAACAATTTCCCCTCAATCTTCTATTGATTTTGAAACTTCAATTGTCAGTTTGATCAAAACTAGCTGAATTCAATAGTCTCTTCACAAATTTCCTCCTATTTAATGCAGGTTCGTTTCAAATTGCAATCTTTCAAAATATTGGTAATTGAATTCTAATTGTATGTTGAGAAACCAAAAAGAGACATATTCTAGAAAGTCATTATTCAACTAGCATTGCACTCCACAAAATATGATGCATCAATTAAAATTGTGCCCACCATCAAATATGGAGTTTGTTTGAATTGTCTCCCATTCTTGCATTAGTTGTTAATGTTAACCCATTGATATCCAAAATGGTCACTCTATTTTCTCTATTTTTTTTGTAACAAATACTTATATGTCAATTTGGGCTCATAAAATCACATTTTCAGTTCACTGGAGGCCCACAAACTCCATAGAACAATTCTTATAACCAAAATCCTTGATATTCTATATATTAAATTATTTAATTTAACTTAATAAAATTCTACCTGATTTTAGGTTGAACAAATGTGTTTCCAATTAAATGGCAACCATTTTAAATTCTTTTAAAATGGAAATTTTATTTAATGTTATTTATTTTGCTTGGCACATGAAGGGGGCTTCCTAGATCTCCAAGGAGGCAATGCCACATGGAAGACATGCTTCCACCGGCTGCCCTTTTGGAGGAGGGGTGGTTTGTGCACCACATAGGCCGACCCCTTCAACCAAGGGGTCAAGCCCCAAATTCATACATATAATATATTTTTTGATTAATTTTTTTGAAATATTAAAACTTATCATTATGATTCATTTATTATTTATTTATATATATTTTTCTATTGAAGTGTTGACATTTATTATATAATAAAATAAAATGTATTTAGATATATGTATACAGTTTCATAGATTATTCATAAATAAACAAACGGGTGAGGATTGCTTATTAAATTTATTTAGTAAATATACAAGTTTTAGATAACATTTTCATGAAAGTTTATAGACCAAGGTAAGTGGTTAATTAACTTCTCCCTTTTTTTCTCTAGATTTGCATTTCAAAAAAGTATTAAGAGAAATTTTTGGACAATGTATGCAATTGATTCATTGTGGTAAGAGAGAAAACTCATCAACAACACATATACTTCATATAATTTCATTTCATCCCAATTAGACCAATATCTTATTTATATTTCTGAATTCAAACCCTAGTAAATCTCATCATTTATAGAAACCTTAATGCATTTTAGGAATACTCTATACACAAATTTTCTCTTGGGACTCTTTAGCTTTTCCAACTTCTTATATTTTGGAAACGTGAACCGTAAAGACAATTAAAATTAATATACCCACATCTTTTACCTTATTACTGAAAGTAAAATGTGACACCTTGTAGTACAATAATGGAGTTTGTTCACATGCTTTCTTAAACTTTTCAAATCTCTCAAGACCCACAAGTATCTCCATATGACCCAAGGTAGATGACTCCAAGGTAATCTCCATGACAAAGAACCTAAAAGAATATGAATTCCATAAAAAAAAAAATTGGCCAAAAAGCTCTCCTCCCAACCATAGGATTGATATTCAATCCACCCCCGAGCTCTAAGGGTCACATAGTTTTCCCTTACACAAAACACCTCTATTCACAAGGGTTCCTTAAAAAAATTACACCACATACTATGCACAATGCAAACACCCATACTATAATTCATCACCCCAATCCCTTAATTATATATACACATTAAGAGAAACTAAAACAAGGTGGACCTCCAACAAGACAAAACCAAACACACAATTTCAACAAATACTTCAAAAGGATCTAACATTAATTTGTACATAAATTCAAAATATAAACAATGTTTCATTCATCTTAAACAAAGATCTACAAAGGGGTAGAGCTTACCTATTGGAATTGACTGATTCAATCCACAAGTCCCATGAAACACTTCCAAGCGATTACCTATCACAATATAGAAGATAAAAAGCAAGATTGTGCTCAATAACCTGAGAATTATTATTGATACAAATAACCTGGATAATTAGTTACAAATGAATGTGCATGCTTATAGAAGAGAAGCACAAGAAAACCCTACATGTGGATTAACAAGATAGAGACAAGTGTGATAATCTCATGCAATGAGACAACTTGTCTTAAATTTAGTCTAATCTAATCATAAGAATCAAACTAAAGATTAAAATGAAACTCCTAAGATTAGCTTAAGTGAACTAAAGTGAAAAGCCTCAAATAATTAGTTACCGATTAATTAATTATCAAATAATGACTTGTTTAATCAAACACCCCCCCTTAAGATTAAATCAGGGAGAAACTAAACTACTGATAAAGGAAGCTAAATGAATGCAGAATGGGTCCCAGCTAAAAGGCCTGATGAAGTACCCACAAACAAGCAAATGAAATCTCTCATAACTAAAGAAAAAGGAGAAAACCACATGGGAAAAACTCCTCTCCAAAAGAGAGTAAAAAAATGACTATACTAGAGAAAGAAGGATAGAAGGAGGACTCAATGTGACCCCCCAAGGACTGCTTCTATCATGCAAGTACAATAGATGTCCCCTAATAGGAGAGAGAAAAATGGGATATGAATCCCCCCCATAATGAAAGTGCTCCTATGCCAATGATGAATGTATGAAGATAGAATATGATCCACTTCCTATAAACAACATTTCTCCCCTTAGGAAGAAAAGGATCCACTAGTGATTGGAGAAGCCAATCCAAAATAATGGGTGATTTTGGAATCCAAATCCAAATGATGTGTGTCTCTGAAAACTACTCATGTATCCACATGTTGGAAAGCGATGATGGCAATCCAAGATCCTATGAAGACTGGTGTAGAACAAGCTACAAAGGTGATGAAGATGGTGGGCCAACAATGATGATGTGGTTGTCAGCAAAGAGGAGATGAATGTCCTCAAATTAATCCTCCAAATCTGCAATTTGAGACTCTACAAACAAGGATGATATTTCTACAAGATATGAATCCCAAGTAGCTATGTCTGGAAGATGTACGATGTCTTGCTACACTGAATCAATAGGGGCCAATGATGTGGTGATGTATTGTTGATCAAGAACAACAAGATATGTTGATGTAGTCTCAATATGAAGAGTGGGAATATGAATGCAAGTCTCTGAACCATCAGAACATGCAAGACCTGTGATATACTCAAGCTCCTCTAAAGTATCGTCATCAAAGGGTATGGAATTTGCATTTGTAAGAGGGATGAGACAATCTACAACAGGATCCTCTAAGTATGGAGAGATTTAAGGGTCTCCACAGATCTTCCAAAGTATGTGGGGACATTCAATGTCCAATACAACATACATAGTGTCAAGATCAACAATAGAACATATAACCCCTACAATATGATCTTTGATGATGCCCCATTCTGATAAACTCCCTGGTGTGTCTGGTGTAGGTATGAGCCCATACAAATAAGGAAAAATATCAAGCCACCTACGATGTGTCAGGATGCCATTTCAACAAGACTCATAGTTATCCTTTTCCAAGTTGATCACAAAAGGATGAATAGAAAAACCCATGATACTCAAATAAAAAAATTAGAGACTATTTGTTGTGCAGTTTTGCACACACGCCCCACTGAAAGCAAGGAACCTCTTTTGTTTTCGCTCTTGTTGTTTTGACTCTTTGATTTTGAGGATTTGCATTGCCTTGGAATGAGCTTAAAATGTTTATCTTGCTTGCTTAAGTTTTTTTCCCAAGTTACACATTAAAAAACTTAAATTTGGGTCTAAATCTGGGTTTTTACCCCATTTCGGGATTTTCCGGTCCATCCGGATTTTCCCGGATTTCATCCAAACTCCAGCGGCATGGTTTCAACACTGTTGGTCAGGAATTTGGGTCTTCGCAAAATTCCGCCTGGGCCAGATTTTTTTCTGAATTTTCGTCTTACCATTAGGTTTCCGAACTTGATTGATTTTTTGGAGCTTTGTACCTTTATGCTTTATTGGGGGCGTCCTGTTGAGTTGCGATATTTGGTCTTGTGGTTCTTTGGTGTTATAGACTTGCTTGGAGTTCAAATTCCTATGTGTTTGGGCATTTTGTGGCTTGCTTTGTGCGTTCATGGTTAAAATTTAGGGTTTCATGCCTAGGGTGTCCCCATTTCATCTTAATTTGCTTTCGAATGAACCTAGAATTCAAGGGAAAATCTGTAGTAGGTTCAGATTAGCTAGTTTCGTGCCTTAGCTCCTCAAATTTGTGATCGTTCAATCAATTTGAGTGAATTTGTGAGAGGATGTCGATATCTGGGTTTTCTATCGACTTCAGGATTTTCCTGCGCTGGTGTATTTTCCCAGTTTTCCTGGTCCTCTCCATTTTCCCAGAATGTGTTGAAAATCTAGAATCCTCCCTTCTTCGTGGATTTCCGTTGATCCCAAATTTTCTCGGTTTCTCCTTCTTCCCCTTGTTTCCCTGAAATTCATGAGGTATCATTGAATTCACAGAATTTTGGTCTGGTCGGATTTTTTCAGATTTTCTGGGAAGCATTGTGGAACTTGGAAATTTGGTGAATTGGATGAATTTAATGATGAATTCTTAATATTCCATGCTTTTAACTGATAAATTACACAATGATTTATGCTTACTTCCTGCATTTTGATGATCTATGGTCAATTTTGTGCCTTCTTCAGGAAAATCCGCCTGGCCTGGATTTCCCCGAAATTTCCTTCCTGGCCTGGATTCCGCAAAGGGCTTCAAATCCCAAACTATGTAGAATGTGATTTAACGATGTTTCTGGGTTGATTTCGATCTTTTCTCAATTTTTTTTGAATGATGAATATGTTATCTGTGATGGGCTAATCTTGATCTTCATGTTATTTGGATATTATTGATGGTGGTTTTTGTTGAGTGCAGGCTAAATTTTGAGGTCACTGGGCACTCAGGAGATGAAGTTAAATCTATGAAAGAAATTCAAATATTGCTTACTCCACCCTTGGCCGACTTGGAGAGGGAAATTAAAGTTTGAATTGTATTGAAGATCCCAGGCCGACCTAGATTGAATTCATGCATTTAATTCAATCTTATCTCATTTTGAATTCTCCTTGGCTGACCTGTTTTGTGGCCAGTTATTATTGTAAACATTAGTTGGGCCAACCTGTTTTGTGGCAAATTGTTATTGTAAAATCTAATTGGGCCGACATGCTTTGGGGTTTTCTATAAATTTGGAATTTCACCTCATTTTTAGAGAGGAGATAGATAGAATAGAATAGACAGATAGAGATAGTTGATACAAGAGCGAATTAGGTTAGAAGTTAGTCAATTTTTGAGCAAGTGTTGTAACAGAACATTGGAATTGTTGTTGTAATTCGGTGATTCAATACAATTGAAGACATTGTGATTTTTTGGTGATCTCTTTTGTGTTGACTTATCTTGCATGGTTCTTGTGATTCTATCCTTTAAATTTCTCAAGGTTATTAGATGTATGTTAGATTAGATTTAATGGTGTTTATGATTTGATGCTTGAAGTGTTGCAGCAATCCCTGGTCCATACTTTTTGCAGCTAGCTGATTGTTAGTTGCTTTGCAAAGTTAGCCTGGACCTTATATTCATTGTGCTTAGTTCAATTCTGGAGATTTATTCATTTCAATTGCAATTGGGTTGTCTTGGATGAATGTTCATGATCTGAAAAATATTTAATACTCTAGAAGATTGCACTATTTTTGTAAGATTGCAGATTTATCTTGGTCAAGCATGAATTAGTTTATGAGGGATTGGTCCATTTCAAGTATTTCATAATTTGCATTGTTAATCTTAGGAGTAGTTTTAATTTAGGAATCTCCTTGAAACCATAACCTTTTGTTATTTCTTTATCATTCCAGTTAGATTTAGGATTGAAGTATCATCATATTTCCAGATCTGATAAAATATTCAAGATTCAGTCTTTGCTTGTAGTAAGGTCCCTTTGTGATTACCATCATTTTCACATATTATCTGATTTTTTTATGCATTGTCAAGACCAGACATTAGAGACCTTGGGGTTATCTCTTGAAGCTTGCTAATAGAGATTTACCTTTCAAGAGAGATAGGATTTCATATTTTGTCTGAGTTGTTGTGCAGAAAACATCATCAACACTATTAAACCCTCAGTACTGATAAAGAAGATCAAATGATGTCATTTCACGCAAATAGATCCTTTCCAAGTGCCAAGACATCCAAGTAATTAAGCAAAGTGTGAAAATGAAAAATACTAAATAAAATGTACTTGAGGAAAATTTTGGAAAAAGTGCATTGATAGATCTGAAGAGCTCTGAAATACCTTTCCAACGCCGCTTGGATCATGAAAATTAGAGATATAGGAAAAAATTTACGAGCTCAGAAGCACAAAATGAATATCTCACTTTGATTGAGAATAACAGGAACCACTAGCATAATCTGATGATGAGACCTATACCACTGGAAAGTTTGTAGAACTAGCTTCTCAATGATATCTTATTTGTCTGATTTTGACACTGTATGCCCAAGTTATGCCAAAAAGAAAAAAATCACTCCTTTAGGACAAAACAATGTTAGGAGGGGGGTTGACTTGTCATACGGCCAGCTAACATCAACATTTCATGAGCTCAAATTTGACGTCCATTAGGCCATCAACAGAACAAACGCCCTACCAGGAAAAAAATTAACGGCCGCCTAAAAAACCTACCTATGCCAGAATATTCCCCTAAAAAGGGAATATTCCCTTCATTCGCTACACTGTCGAATATGTGAGAGATTCCAGAGAATCTTTTTAATGTTGTCACTGAGGGGTTTTAACTTGCCGGATTTTATTTATTACTACCCGATATTTTCTAGCAATCATCGATGGGTTTATTGGCACTGGTTTGAGTGTCTGGTCGGTGGTCCTTTCAATGGATGCCTCCAGGTACAGATAGTGTGCAAGGCACGAAGTACCCTACACAAAAATTTAAAAAACTTTTGTTTGTTTTTTTTTATTTCATTTTTTTTAACTTGATTTTTTTCAAAAAAAAACTAATGTATATTTTTTATTTTGTAGGGAAAAATAATTGAAAAAACCCTATTTTTTTATCTATGGGAAAAGTGGAAAAACCATAATAATATTTTTTTTAACCTTTGTAACTATGCACACAATTCGAGGTGGATTTGGCCCAGATCTATACAAATATGTGTGTCATTAAAAAAAAATCCTTTTGTTGCAACTATTTGGATTTGAGAAAAATGACAGGCGATCTTAGGGTTTTGGCCGCTCCGGACGTGATGGCGATGGATGCACCAAAAAATTGCTCAAGGTCATTTCCCTCTAGAAATTGAATAGGGGGCTACATATATGGGCTCTGATACCATGTTGGAATTTATTGATTCAATCCACAGCTCCCATGAAACACTTGCAAGCAATTATTGAGCACAATCTTGTTTTTGATTTTCTATATTGTGATAAGTAATCACTTGCAGGTGTTTCATGGGAGTTGTGGATTTAATCAGTTAATTCCAACATTACCAACTAAGTGCAAATCCAAAATGTGATAGCCTCTTCTTCTCCAAGTCTTATTCTTACATGCTTCCTCTCCCATCCTCTCCTCTATCTCCACCAAAAATTATCTTTCCCAAAAGGAGAAAGCATCCTAAGGACAAAAGTTAAACCAAAGACAAAGAGGGATGCCCCTTCCCCTTTCAAAGAGAAGGAATATATAATAGGGAAAAGACAACCAACTCCCCATAACTTACTAGCCACCCAAAAAACTCCAATTTTCGCCACTTTTCATAAGTGGATAATTAGAGTGGGTTTTAGACCTTATTTAAGGGGTTTTATAGAATAAAAAGACCCCTAACCCATAGACATACTACCTAGGAAATATTTATACACTTAATACCACAATAGGACTTCTCAAAACATACAATGAGTAATCACATTTAAAAAGGTGACTGAAAGGTCTAATAAAATAACCCTTCACACATGCACAAACCTTACAGAACAAGGTTAAAACACATATCTTTGACAAGACTAAGAATTCACAAGTATAATACAAGGGAAGTAGCCATGTGATCCCTTCATCAACATTGGCCAATTTTAGCATGTCTACTCAACCAAGAAAAAGTGTCAGTATTTCTCATAATTAATAGTAATTAAAACAAGTAGTATATGAAAAATAACCTTCTAATAATAATGCAGAGCAAAGGGCTTAAACAAAACACATCAACTCATAATGACAAAGTGTTTCTTCAAAATTCAACATAGTGGGACTCATGGCCACTCACTAGGCCTTTGGCTTGGGACCCATTTTGAGACATCTTGAATCTATTGTACTTGACCTTCTCAATGACATTGAATAGGCCTTACAATGTGACATAATGGACATTGAACAATACCTACATGAAGGATTTCAACCTTTCATCAATACTTGGGTCTTAGTCACTTTTACATTTATTGCAATATCACTATCAAATCTGTGTTCATGGGACAGTCATTATATTTTCCATAGGATTACTAAAAATAATCACCAATACCTTGGAACAGGTCTACAAGACCCTTATACACACTTCTGCAACCTTTTTCAAATCAAAAGAAACACACTTTATGCATTAAATGGTATCATATCTACCCTTGCAGCCTTGACAGTCTGACACATCTTTTATACCAAACCAACTATCCTTTTGAAACACGTGCAAACCTCAATATGGAACCCTGCAACTAGGGTTTATGACAATTTTGAACCATTTTTTCCAAAAATGCAATATCTCCTAAAGTACTAGGTGAAAAATTATGAAACCAAGTGCAAATGAAACTAGATTCACATATCTAACATTTCCAATAGGTCTTGGGTCTTTCTTTGATATGTACAATCCATACCAATTGCTGCAATAGCCTACAACTTTTAGAAAAATGAACTCATGAACTTGCCCTCGTGAAATTGCCATAACTTATTCAAAAATCAAAAAAATTGACCAACTCAATTGCAAATGAAAGGTGATTCAATATTCTTAAAGATCCTATCATGTGTAGGTTATACAAGTACCGTACAAATCATACAAAATTGAAAGAACGGTCTGGAACATGGAAATTTACATAGAAAACCAAGTCTTATTCATCAAAATTCCTCACCAATCACCCTCCAACCCTTGAATTCGAGTTGGGAGGCCATTATATATCATCAATCTAATCCAATCCAATTGGTTTCAACTACCCAAAACCAAATAACCAACCTTTCAACAAACTTGACAACTTTTTTTAGCAACATGACAACTTTTAAGCAGCTTTTCCATCTTTTATCCAAATGACCCCAAACTTACACAAATGACTCCAAATGATCATTAATGATCCAAAATGACTTTATTTACATCAAAAAATACAAAATAAGATAAAAACTCAAATTTGAGCATTTTGACCATGAGGGTGCTCATGCACCAAATAATAATTGAATAAGGAATTAAATATGCATAAATAACATATAATTTAACTATTCCTTCTTGCAAAATACCTTTTAGAGACAAGCAATAATTGACCATATTATTTAATATTAAAATATTACCACTTATCATTAATCTATTTAACCTATAATGAATACTACTACAGCCAAATATTGAATATCAATCATTACCAGGTTTATATTCACTTACTCGTAATATAAAATCACCTAACATGATGAAATCCATTAATATACATAATGATATTACCAATAAAACAACATATCAATTATTACATACTTATGGAGATAGGGAATAGACCTCATCTGGCTATCACACAAAATCACAACAACCACTAGTTAGTTAACAAATATAAACAACTTGATGTATAGGAACATTAATCACTAATGTATATTGTCCAACACAAAAGAAGATAAAATATAGGACATAAACTATTGATGATTAATAGGATCAACAAGGCCACAAGGGGCGGGGTCTTAAATATAATTTATAGATCTAAGATGCAAAAATTAATAAATTATACTATGCCAAATTTATGATGATATGAATATGCTTTTTGAAAGGAAAGAATGCAATTTTTCGCTTTTTAACTATACGCAAGATGCCTAAATGGATGCAAATGACACTTTTTTTTTCATATTTAAATGACCTAATGCAGATTTATGAATGCAATTTGAATGTAGATTTAAGATAAAAATGACTGAAATAAACCCTATTGCAACGTATGATGCAATATGATATACAATTTTTTGAATTTTTATGCTTTGATGATGCAAAAATGAATTCCTAAATGAAAAATTCAAAGCAATGCAATGCAAAATTTAGATCTAGGGTGAATTTTTAAAAGGTATATAATGTTAGTAGGTCAGGTTCACCAAAATGAAATGTAGGGAAAGGGAAACCTTTGAGTTTTCACCTTAGGGTTTAACATCTTTCCCAAATGTTTATTAAATGTGGGGATGGAATGGATTGGAAATGCAAAGATGAAATGGGAGTTTGATGGGTTTAGACAAGGTATGTGATTGACTTAGAACCTAATAGGTGAGTCAACCAGCCCTTAACCAAATCTAGAAATGTCCTAAGGATGAAATGCAATAACTCTATTGGCCTAATAATGCAAATTACTATTTTGATATGAGTACAAAAAAATTGATAAAACACAAAAAAACCCAGACAATGGAATTAGAAAGGACAAGACATTGTGCACCTATGATTCAAATTTGGAGCTAAAAACTGAGGACATAGGCACCTAGGTGCCACTGTCTTAGTAGGGAAAACTTGGATCTATTTTCACAATCCTCTGATGTTAGATTCAAACTTTTATTTCCTATCTACAAACTTGTTAGATCATTGTTAGATAATTGTGTAACTAAGTTTTTGTGAGTTTTCAAGGTGTAGGGTTTCAATTGCAACAATGAATAATTGATCTTCAATTTTCTTCAAATCTAAAACCACCCTTCAATGAATTCCTTGAAGAACTAAAGTCATACACATCACCTCAAGGTTTGAATATTTATTTCTTAACTTATTGAATGGATTGAATTACTTTAAGACCTACAAAGAGTTATACTTCAAAAACAATATGAAAATATAAACATGAACACACTCACACATAGTTTGACATGGTGTTGGATCTTGAATTGCTGCAATAAATCATCTAATGGTTGCTCTTGACTTGCTGGATAATGTTCTTGATAATAATATTTTCTCTTGATGCTAACTTTTTGCTAGATGGATTTGAAATGATGCAATAACTAGGTATTTATACACATTATTCTAATTTCCTAAAAATTAAATCCCATCAATTGAATTTAGATATTTGAATTTTAAAATAATAACATTTCAACACCAACATATTTAAATTTGGAGCCAAAATAGGGGACATAGGTGCCCTAGGCACTAATGTCCCAACCCTATTATTTGAAAATTAAAGTGTTGAGGACAAACTATTAAATGAGAGCATTTGTTTTATGCTTGGAAATTAATGAAAATTGTTTTAAAATAAGTTATGGAATGCATAATTTAGGAAATTAAGTGTTTAATTATGCCCAATAACTTAAAGGGGAGCAAAAAATAGTATGAATTTTTTAATTGTGACAATTTACAATGCTAAAAATGTAATACTATTTAATTTATTGTTTCACTCCACCTTATAATTAATTAAATATCACATTTAATTAATTATCCTATAGTCCTTTCCAAATTAATTAATTTGACTTTAATGCACATTCGTCCAAATATCCTAATCCCCATTTAAGTTAATAAATCTATGACTAATTAACTTAACCCATATCCTAATCTCAATTAAGTTAATTAGTCCATGATTAATTAAGTTAATTAGTCCATGATTAATTAACTTAATCCATGGCTTAATTATCATTAACTTTTTTTTCCTAATTTTTTATTATACCCATTCCCCCAAACTTGGAGACATGTGACATGTGTTGCATGACAAGTCACCATCAATCTCCAAGCCATCCTTTGAATCCTCTTCTCATTGGATGCTCACACATGTGTGAGATCCTCTTCCACATAAGAGCCACCCCACACTTATCATTTATCACCACTGGTCATAAGGTCAAAGCCTACTCATCTTATACATTTCCTTATTTGCTTCCACTTGTCACAATCTTGTCCTTCCCAAGAAGTGCTCACACATGTGTGAGCACACCTTTCTCTCCATTTATCACTTCCTTGTTATTCCCAAGATTTTCTCACACATGTGTAAGCACACCTTGCTCTCTTCCCCATGCCACATTTCATAGTCACATTCCTCCACCTTGTGACACTTGTCACAAGGCTAAACCTTACCATCTCATTCAATCTCAAACATCCATTTTATAGGAAGATCTTGGCCCTCCAATTCTCCATCCAAAAATATATAAATTGAATCATCTCCATCTCATTTTGATTACAATTGAAGCTATCAAAATTATGTTGGAATAATCACTAAGAGCAATCCACAAACCAAAAATCAAGAGCAAATCAACAAGTTAAGGGTGCAAACTTGGAGCTCAAACCATGGAGAAGGAAAATTGAAGGTATAAGATCATTTTAAATGCTTTTGATTCATATTTTGGTTTATTTATCCTTCTAGACATTTTCCCCATCTTCATGTATAAATAAACATGAGGGGCTATGATAGTCAATTTTAGACCAAACCTATCTTTTTTTATCTCTAAGATCGATTACTTTTTAGATTATATTAAATGCATTTTTTGAAACAAATGAGGTTTTTGTTCTTGAGGGAGGCTCATACCTAGATAATATAACTATTTATTTTGGGATCTTGAAGAGAATTGTAAACCTTTAGATGTGTTTTTATTACCCATACATGTAAAACTATGTATCTAAGTTTATTCAAGGGTAGAAATTGTGTACTACAAGAAATCCAAACAACCAAAGGTTATGGTTGTACCAACCCCTATTGATAACTTCCCATCAATGGGAGAATATATTAATAGGTTTCAATAGAGGAATAATTATGAAAAGGAAAGGAATGATTATATTTTTCTAATAGTGGATCATTTTAGTAAGATGTGTGTTCTTATTTAATGTAAAGACTCTATCAAGTAAATTAGTAATTGATTTTATTTTCCCATGTATGGGTATATTTTTTTTACTAATTAGTATCATTTCAAACCATTACTCAAGTATTTTAGGGAATTTTTGAAATAAATTATAAGAATTAATATATGCTTGATTAAAAATATCAACCACATTTTACTCCTCAATTGATGGTCAAACCCAGGTAGTAAACTATACACTCATGTAGTTATTAAGGGAAAATAAAAAATGTTGGGATATGGTGTTGTACACCATTGCATAAATTGATTTATTATAATATTGTAACTAAATAATTATTTATTTGTGATCCATGTTGATGGTGTGGTAAATCACACTAGGTAATTATTTGGGGTCCTCTTCATGTTATATTGTAACATTGTATTATTATTTAATGTGTGGGAGACATGTGATAATAATTTAATATTGGGTAAATGTTAAATAATGTGGTGTCTTAGTACCCAATATTAAATAAGGGGTTAGTGGTTTTGTATTCACATGGTTTTGTGGTACATGGTGTCACCTTACCACTAGTTGTATTTTGTGTGAGCTTGTGTCTGTAAAAGAAAACACATATGTAGTGGTTGAGGTTGGCTGAGTGGTTTGGCTGCCATTATTGAGTCTTCTTGAGAAGTGCATTTGTGAAGCATGGCATGGGATGTGTGGATTCATACTTGGACACATGTGATTGCATTAGAGGGCTTAATGCTTCAGAGGTGTTCATTGTAACTTTTGTATTTTCTTATTGTTGATTAATATGATGGAGTATGGATGCTTTTGGAGGCTGGGTTTTTCCCTCTTGAAGGTTTTCTCAAGGTATATCTTGTGTCATCTTTGATGGGTATGTTTTCTATTCTCTTGCATGTGGATTCTGAGAAATTATTTGCATTGTTATCTCTTTTGGGTTAAATTTTCATTAGATGGCTACAAGTTTCCTTACTAGTGGCATTAGAGCTTTCATGGTTGAAGATTTTTTGTTATAATTCTAGGTTTAGAAAATATTGCTTGAAGTTTGAATCTATGCAATGCATGAGAGAATGAAAGACATGGAAAGATATAAGGGTTTTGCAAGTTTTTTATTGTAGATCTAAGTGTTTTGGGTTTGTTGTTATGATGGGTTGTTTGTAGATTTAGGGTGTGAAATTTTTCTGGCTAAAAAGGGTTTCTTGGTTGTGCATTCAAATGGGGGTTTTGTGGGGGGAATTTTGCAGATGATCTCCTAAGACAAAATGAACCTCGTGGTTGGATTCAAGTTGGTTGAGAGACGAATTTTGATATATAACTTGACCTATTTTGGAGAATTTGAAAAAATGCAATTTTTTTTTGTAAAATCCCCCTTTTTCTGCCATTTTTAATATTCAAAAAAAAACCCATCGATTAAAAATTACCTTGCAAAAATAAAATTAAAACTCAAAATATTAATTAAAACCTAATTGAAATTTTTATATTGAATTTTTTGAATATATATATAGACATATATGTATACATATACATACATACATACATACATACATACATACATACATACATATATATATATATATTGATATTGGGGAGGGTTCGTACGCCCCACACTCGATCGGTACTTTGTCGACTGACATGTACGAAAGTCTAGCAGAGCCAGTTGTCGACCCTGTCATCCAGCCATTGGCATAGATGGGAACTGCTGGTCTTGTGGACCGACCGGTATATATAACCATTGGTGCCCCTTTTTATTTATTAAAAATTTCATCGCTTTTTAAATTTAATCCGCCATGAATATATTAAAAGGGCGCAAATAAAAATTGAATGCAATGAAATTTAAATGGAATTTAATAAAATTTTGGGTCTGCCACCAACATGAGCGGTACCACCCAGGTGGGGCCACCGCCAGCCACTAGGGGTGGCTAAAAATATTTTTCCTTAGGTTCAAACTACATTTTTGCTTCTAAGGGGAATAACTTTCACCCATATGCTTCGTTTTTACTCTTCTTGGACTCATTGGAAAGCTGACTCAGTGCTCTACACTATGGTGCTAGATATTTTTGTATATGTTTTAGTTTTGATAAATTTTTCTAGCTGGAAGTTGGGTGTTAGTTTTGAACTTCGAGAGGTGACATCAGGTGCATACAAAGTCACATTTTGGACTTCGAATAGTCGATGGAAAGCTTGCTTAGAGCACTATAGAGTGGATTAGGTTTGGAGTTATTTTGACATTATTTATTTTCTGATATTCTATCCTAAGATGTTTATGGTTTGTGTTGACTATGGTGATACTTTGAGCTTATGGATTTTCAGATCTAGAGATTTGATGTTGGATTCATTGTATGCTTAGTTGTACATCTCAAATTATTCTCATTTGACATGGTTATTAGTATTTGGTTGGATTTGTATGCTTCATTTTTGTATCTATAAGTTGTGTAGCATTGTAGTTAGTCTATACTTACTTGTTGCACCTATGACTTGGACATGGGTTGTCTATGCCCATAGATATTTCAGTGTTGATGCATTTTCAGTTTGATGGCTTGGTTTAGTCACTTGGTTTGTTGGTTTTATTATCATATTGAAGAGGTGAGATGGTATTACTAGGTACAGTCATGATGTGATACCTATGTAGTTAACTATATTATGTAGATATGTGGACATAGTTGGGTTGAGTTATTGGTAAATTTGGTGGTGATCATGGTATCATGGATGTTTCTTGTGCTTTAGAGACTTTGGCATGTCATGATGGTTTATGTAGGTGCATTATTGGTGGTGTTGGATTGGATTCTGATTCAAGTTGTGGCAGTGTATCTTTTTGGTATCAAGATCATGGTTTACCTTGTCTTCTTTGTTGGGGAGCTCATGTTGCATTTGAGTTATTTGATTATGTGAGGGCCTTTGGTTGATCTTCATTAGGATATTTTTATCACGACGTCATGATACCTTGTTACATTCATTTCTTATACTCTTTCAGTGGGAGCTTTTGACAGTGATGGTTTGGCAGTTGTAGGTATCTTCTTGGCTTGGAGATCTTGGTTTCACTTGCATGTTACTAATATTGTAGTTGATTGTGTGTAGACCTGGATGATCTTCATGGAGAGGATGTTTTCATGATGCCATGTGTAGCTCATATCATGGTTTAGTGGTAGTTGTTGACAGTGATGTGGATGCATCATTGGGTATGATTATCTTCATGTGATTGGGGATATGTTTTATTGGCTTAGAGTGTTTGATATTATGTCATGGTTTACTCTTGATGTGCACTTAGAGTTTGGCATGGTGTTCTTGTTCTCTTGATATCAAGATGTATATATGTTATGGTGCATATGATCGCCTAGGAAGAGATTGATAGATCATGTTGTCATTTTTATGTTCCTGATTCATGATTAGAGCTTTGACATTGATCATGTGTGGTTCTCTTTGTATTGGGTACATTCATCATTTTCTTGATTACTTCATGATGGTGATATGTTGCATTTGGAATTTGGCATGGATTGATTGGTTATAGGGTCTTGTGGATACTTAGAGATGTAGGTGATGGTTGCAATTCTCTTGTGATTAGAGAAATTTGTTTAAGATGGTTACTCTTTGGAGGTTTCAGTAGGAAGATCGAGGAACTTTCACCTAGATATGGATATGAGTTCATTATAGATCCATAGAGGAGATTGTTCTTGGAGTGAGTCATGATGGCTTGGTTATCCTAGAGGAGCATCCTCATTCCCCACTCTTGGTCTACTCAACAGGTTATTATTTGAGAGGTATTTTCCCATTATATCTTTGAGATGTGTTTATGTTTCATGCTTTGATTATCATGGGATTGAGTTTTATCATGGTGATTGATTCTGGATACTCATTTGAGGATTTTTTTAGCATGAGTTTATATGCTTATCCTCCATAGATATGGATCTTGAGCTATGGATAGTTAGTTCTAGAAGATTCATTTTGAGGGATGTTATGGTATGGTTATCTCCTTGTGCATTTGAGTTTATGATATCATTCTTTGATAAGGATTGTTAGGAGATATTTTATGGGATGATTTCCATTTTTGGAAATGGTTTCTTTGAGTTTGATCTTCTTGATTAGAGAGGCTTACATCCATGGTGGCATTGTTACATTGTTTCATGTGTTGTACTTGATCTATGAGATTGAGTGTTATGTATTTTGTTGAGGCTTTTCATTTGGGGTTGTTTAGGAGATCATACTTGACACAATAGTACACTTTTGAGGTGTTGGTAGGAGGACATGTTATGGTTTACAGGTTTCTCTCTTCATGGTTCCTTCCTAGATGTTCATGTTTTGTGAAGATGGTGGCAACATGTTGCGATAGATTATGCAGCTATTTAGGTTGCATGTGTGGATCATTGTAATTGTTCTTGGTACTTCATGCTCTGGTTTACATATCACACCTTGATATAGTGTTGATTGGTATACTTTATATGCTTTGACGTTACCTATGTAGTGGGAGTTGTTGGATATGTATGTTCTCCATCGATAGGTTTGATATAGGGAGCTTGTAGTTGTAGTTTATAGGTTGCATATGTTCTTGGCATGAGTTTACGAATGTATTTATACCTTGAAGGTATGGATGGTTGGATGTATTAGCATGTGTTGTGGATGCTATTTCTGATCATGTGGGTTTTTCAGTTGATAGAAGCTTGGTTAGAGCCTTTTTTATCACTTGGATTTGATGCTTGTGTTTATGGATTGGTGCATCTTGACCTTGGCATGTTCATTTTCTTCCATAGGTGGCACTATAAGGAAGCTAAGGTAGCAGAACAACTTCCTACACTAATCTTGAGAGGAGAATAATGCAAAAAAATTATAGATCTTTAATAGTTACAAAAACTTTCAAAGAATAAACATAAATATCATGTGTACCATGACACAATGATTTATGTGGGGAAAACCCTTTTGGAAGAAAAACCCCACATTCCAAAAGCCGCCCAATATATTATTCAATAAATCACAAAGATTACAATATACTTGCAAAGTAAGCTTCTCGCAGGAGTATCACCAGTAGAGATCAAGAGACAACATGACCTCTATCAAACTCTCAAAATACATCACTATCTCTCTACCGTAGTCATAATACAACACCCTCATAAAATAGGGTTACATTCTATGGAAAGACATGCCAACAAAATATCTACCATTATATCTAAAATCTAATAACAAATAGTCCATATTTACAATACATCATTATTTAATGTATGTTGGCCATTTTAGAAGTTTCTAGAAAAAGTTAACATGCTCATATTTTTCTCTTTGATGCCATTGTATACACCTATCGGTGTTACTAGGAAATATATATAAATGTATACATCCTATCAATAATAAACTGTATATAATTGCAAGGTTGAGACACATTTTCCCAAAAAATCTCCTACATGTCGAACACCTTGCAATAGCAATGGAATGGATTAAACATTGTCTCTTAATTTCTATGGGCCGAAAGGCCCATAGTCTCTGAATATCATCTAAACTTATTTGTCCTCACAGGTTTAGCTAAAGAATCAGCAACATTCATCAAAGTCTCTACCTTAACCAGCTTCGCCTTTCCATCTTCGACCATATCTCTAACAAAATGATACCGTACATCAATGTGCTTGGTCCTAGCATGAAATTTGAAGTTCTTGGCTAGACATATCACACTCTGACTGTCACAATAAATTGTCACCGCACCTTGTTTTATTCCAATATCTTAACACAGTCTCTTAAGCCAAATGGATTCTTTACAAGCATGAGTAGATTCCATATACTCTACTTCAATAACAAAGCAACTATAGCCTATCGCTTACTCATCCAACTAATTGCACCACCAAATAAAGTAAGCACATAAGCACTAGTGGATTTTCTGCTATCAACATCACCTACCCATTCTAAATCCACATAGCCATGAATATTAAGGGAAATCTCATCTTCAATCATATTACTATGATAACACAAGGATTAATCTAAGGTACCCTACAAATATCTGAAGACTCTTTTAACCGCATCCCAATGAACTCTACCAGGATTAGACATATATCTGGAAAGAACTCCCACTAGTTGAGAAATTTTTGGTCTAGTACAAACCATAGCATACATCAAACTTCTGATTGCACTCTGGTAAGGCATTCTATTTATGTCTTCCATCTCTGATGTAGATGTTGGAGAAACTGAAATAGATAACTTTGTTCCAAATTAAATAGGAGCACACAATGGTCTACAATCTTGCATATCAAACCTCTATAAAATTGAGTTGAAATACTTTCTTTGGCCAAGCCATAGCTTTTTGTTCACTCTATCACTTTTAATTTCCATCCCAAGAATGTGTTTAGCTACAACAAGATCTTTCATTTCAAATTTAGCAGCAAGTTGAGATTTTAGTTCTAAAATCATATCTTTTCCTCTACCAATAAAAATATATCATCAACATATAATGCAATAAATAGGAAACGATCACCATCATTTTTATAATAAATACAATGATCTAATTTAGAAGAATCAAATACCAAAATCAACACATAGGTATCAATTTTTGCCTACCACATCCTAGGACTCTCTTTTAATCCATACAAATATTTCTTCAATTTGCAAACCAACTTACTTTTACCTTTCACCACATAGTGCTCTAGCTATGTCATATAAATATCCTCCTCCAAATCACCATGAAGGAAACAAGTTTTCACATCCATTTGCTCAACCTCTAAATCATAAGCAGCAACAATAGAAAGCAAAAATATAATGGATTTCATTTTTACAATAGGATAAAATTTCTCACCATAATCAACACCCTCAACTTGAGAGTAACCTTTCACAACCAACCTTGCTTTGTATTTATCAATACCTCCATTTGAACCAATATTTTTCTTGAACACGCATTTACAACCAACAGGTTTTCATCCTTCAAGCAATGGTACAAGATCCCATGTATCATTCTTTTTCAAAGATGCCATTTCTTCATCCATAGCAATCTTCCAAGATTTTGTATCATTCATACCTAGTGCCTCTTCTATAGATTTGGGTTCATCGATGTTAGTATTTAAAGAAAAAATACATCTCTAATCATCAGGTGGTTGTCTATACCTTGTAGACCTAAAAACAAGTTGAGTTGGAGGTTCTTCCTCCTCTTCTTAAGATCCAGAGCTAGATGAGCTCTTCTCAACTTCTTGTCTATCCTTGGGCCTCGGTTCAACTTTCTCAAGTGTAGAAGGAAATTGAATCACATCTTCTTATTTACTTTGTTTTGGCCGCATTGTAACAAAAGAAGCCTCAATTTCTCTAAAAATAACACTTCTACTATGTATTACCTTTTGTGTAACAAGATCCCAAAGCTTGTATCCTCTCAAACCATAACTATATTCGATGAAGATACATTTCATAGCCTTGTTCTCTAACTTTGTTCAACTTCTCCTTTGGAACATTTGCATTTGCCTCACAACCAAAAACTCTAAGATATCTTAATGAATTCTTATGACCTAACCATGCCTCTATAGGCATCTTATCAACAAGAGCTAATGTAGGAGACTTGTTAATCAAGTAATAGGCAGTGGAAACAACTTCATCCCAAAACATTTGTTCTAGGCCATCACCACTCAACATACTCCTAACCTTCTCCATCAGTGTCATGTTCATTCTTTCTGCAACTCCATTCTATTATGGAGAATACGGAGTTGTCTTCTATCTATGAATACCACAATTTTTACATAATCTATCAAAATCATTAGAGAAAAATTCACCACCATTATTAGTCCTCAAACATTTTATTTTATTTACAGTCTGCAACTCAACCATTTCTTTAAATTCTTTAAATCAATTAAAAACTTCAAATTTACTCTTTACAAAATATACCCATGTCCTTATAATATAATCATCAATAAATGAAACATAATATGTGGATTTACCAATCGAAGGAACATCTACATGACCAAACACATCAGAATGAATAAGATCCAATACACCACAAGATTTATGAGAACTCAAGTAAAACTAAACAAGGTTTTGTTTTACATAAATGCAATGCTCACAAAAATCAAATTCAAGATACAATTAGACAGACCTTCAACAAGGTTTCTATTTTTCAAGGTCCTTAGACCCTTTTCTCCAATGTGGCCAAGTCTTTGATGCCATAACATAGTTTTCTCTGTAGGTTACTTTATTTCAGAAGAAAGAGCTCCCTTGGGTACCCAAAAGCCATGACCATCTACTGAAGGTGAAACCCTCACTTCTTCTACATACTTTATTTTCACAGAAGTAGTATTGCACTCAACAGTGCATGCATCAAGCTTATACAATGTGTCATATCTAACACCTTTAGCAATCACCATAGCACCTCTAACCATCTTGCATCCTACATCAGAAAATACTATCTACACATCTGCATCTATTAGTTTTCTCACAAATAAAAATTTTTGTGCCAATCCATGGATATGCAACATACCATTAATCCTTTTTATTCTACCATCAGGAAACTTGATTTTAACCTTACCATGGCAAACAATTTCTAAATGAGAATCATCACCTAAGTACACCTTACCTCCATCAAATTCTTCATATTCAAAAAACCAATCTCTATTAAAGGTCATATGGAAAGATGCACTTGAGTCAATTAACCATGCATCATTACATGCATGAGTTGCTAAAGCTATAATGAATGTATCACCATCTTCCTTCTTGGACTCAAAATCATAATCAAATTTCTTATTTTTCTTCTTTTCTTCTTTGCATTCCTTACGAACATTCCTAGGCTTACCGTAGTTCCAACAAATAACTTTGGATTTTCCAAGAGATTTAGATCTCCCCTTGGACTTAGATTTGTCATGCTTCTCATTCTTCTTTCCTTTTTCCTTAGGTCTTCCATGAACATTTAGGGCCTCCTTGGAAGTGATGGATACCTTCCTCCTCATCTCTTCAAAAATAAAAGAACTCACCACATCTTTAGTCTTCAATATAACAAAAGTACTCCCAATAGCCATAACAATATAATCCCACGAATCAAGCAAAGAACAAAGTAAGATCTAACATTTCTCCTTCTCATCAATTTTGACACCAATTGATTCCAATTGAGCTACCAACATATTGAATGCTTCTATGTGGTCTACTATTCATCCACCCTCTTCCATTCTCAAAGAATACAACTTCTTCCTCAAGAAAATATTGTTCGTTAAATATTTTGCATGATACATATCACCAAGATTCTTCCATAGTTTCTATGCAGAGGTCTCTTCATGGACATTAATTAAAATAGGGTCTTCCAAGAACAATTTTATTAGACCCTTGGATTTACAGTCCATAACATCATATTGAGTAGCTTGAGTAGGATCTGCAAGCCTTGAAACATTCTCATCAACAACATCCCATAGATCTTGATCTATCAATAGATCCTCCATCTTTAGCTTCCACATTTCAAAATAATTTCTAGAAAACCTCTCCACCTCTATTCTCCCTAATGAACTTTCCATCTAAAAATTCTTGTAACAAGATCACAAAGTGTCTTTTGCACAAGCTCCCACTCAAATATGGATTAGTTCAAAAAACCTAGCAACCCACAACTGAAACCAAAGGTGATCAAGCTCTTATACCACTTGTAAGGAAGATAATATAGCGGAAAAAAATCCTACACTAATCTTGAGAGGAGAATAATGCAAAAATTTGCATATCTTTAATAGTTACATAAACTTAAATAGAATAAACATAAATATCATCCATTCCATGACACAGTGATTTACGTGGGGGAAACCCTTTCAGAAAAAAAATCCCACACTCCAAAATTCACTCAATATATTATTTAGTAAATCGCAAAAATTACAATATACTTGCAAAGCAAGCTTCTCACAGGAGTATCACCACTAGAGATCAAGAGACAATATGAACTCTATTAGACTCTCAAAATACATCACCGTCTCTCTACTGCAGTTGTAATACAATGCCCTCATAAAATAGGGTTACATTCTAGGGCAATACAAGCCAAAAAAATATTTGCCATTAGATCTAAAACCTAGTAATGAATGATCCATATTTATAATGCATCATTATTTAATGCACATTGGTCATCTTCTAAGTTTCTTGAAAAAGTTAACATGCTCACATTTTTCTCTTTGTTGTCATTGTATACACCTATTGGTGTAACTAGGAAATATATATACATCCTATCAACAATAAACCATATATAATTGTAAGGTTGAGACACATTTTCCCCATAGGCATGTTGGAGGATTAGAGGAGTGCTTTCTTGAGATGGTGGTCACTTTTCTCTTATTGTAGGTATCATGATGGAGCATGAGAGCATTGTAGAGGTTCATGTATGGATGTGATGATGTATTTCATTCATTGATCCCTTATGCAATGTATACAACAAGTGAGAGAATGTTGGGATATGGTGTTGTACACCATTGCTTAAATTGATTTATTATAATATTGTAATTAAATAATTATTTAGTTGTGATGCACCTTGATAGTGTGGCTAATCACACTAGGTAATTATTTGGGGTCCTTTTGATGTTGTATTGTAACATTGTATTATTATTTAATGTGTGAGAGACATGTGATAATAATTTAATATTGGGAAAATATTAAATAATATGATGTATTAGTACCAAATATTAAATAAGGGGTTAGTGGTTTTGTATTCACATGGTTTTGTGGTACATGGTTTCACCTTACCACTAGTATTTTGTGTGAGCTTGTGTCTATAAAAGCAAACACATGTGTAGTGGTTTAGGTTGGTTGAGTGGTTTGGCTATCATTATTGAGTCTTCTTGAGGAGTTCATTTGTGAAGCATGGCATTCAATGTGTGGATTCATTCTTGGACACATGGAAATGCATTGGAGGGATTGATGCTTCAAAGGTGTTCATTGTAACTCTTGTATTTTATTATTTTTCATTAATATGGAGTATAGATGCTTTTGGAGGCTATGTTTTTATGTCTTGAAGGTTTTTCCATGGTATATCTTGTGTCATCTTTGATGGGTATGTTTTATATTCTCTTGCATGTGGATTCTGAGCACTTATTTGTATTGTTATCTATTTTGGGTTATGTGGAAATTGTCATTAGATGGCTGCAAGTTTCCTTACAAAAAAGGCATACTAGAAATTGGGATGAAAATCTATCATTATTCAACAAATATATTAAAATGGGGAAGTTTATACCTCCAATTTGAAACCATTTGAAACGTGTTCTATGTTTATACTACCTACTCTACTTTTTTTTTGTTTCAAGATAGTCACCCTTGAATAAGGATAAAATTTCTTGGGTTTAGAATATTCCATAAGACCAATAAGTTTATTAAAAATATTTGTAAAATACTCTCCACATTTAGGATAGGTTAAATGGAGTCACAAGATAGGTATATCCTTTAACATTATCAACACTTATTTGAGCACCAATTCAAGGTTGGAGACTAGGTTTGGTTGTACTTAGGTAAAGAGAGGATCCAAGGAAAAGAATGAAAACTTAAACCCTTGATATATGGCCCATTTCATTTTAAAGAATAAATGAGTTTGAATATTTTTTCTTTATTTACCTTTATAAATGAGGATCTATTCAATTGTGAACATTGATAATATTTAATTACGTGAGCTCTCAATGCTTGATGAAGAATAATTACTATTGCCTACAAATGAAGTCCTTGATTTTAGTGGTCAATAGGAGTTGAGGGTATTATCATGTTTAAAAAAATAGATGACCTAAAGAGGAGTGAATAAAATTAGTTGATTTTCCTCACAATCCAACTAATAAGTAAGTCAAAATGGTATATTTGTGAGTATGTGGGAATGAAAATTCTTCACTTGTCATTTTGTTGATATTTTAAGGGCCAAAATTTTCCTTAGTTTCTAGGTGTAATCCATAAATTATATCAATATAGAATCATCTATAGTAACACAAGGTACCACTTTTAAGGACTTGAAATTACTTGATATGATGGCTTCAAAGCTAATAGTTAATATAGAATCATCTATAGTAACACAAGGTCTGGCATTATCACTATCCATTCATCCCACCCTTGGCAAGAGATATATTCGCCTTGAAATTTATTTATATTTTTATGATTCTCTTCTTGAACCCATGGAGTCACCTAGTCTAGGCCACCTAGATCTACTCATATCTTGGTGTGTTTTGGATAAAGTGTGAAATGGGGCATGGTCATTTTTCTTATGGTGTGTTTGTTATTTTCCTAGCCCACTAATGTTAATTACTACCTTAGGTAGGGGTGGATGAAAAAAAGGAATTTTAGTATGCGATATCATCCCCCTATGGTCCACTAAGGTTATAAGAAGGAATTATGTGTTAAGGGATAATATTTTGTTTTTTTGTTTTTGATTCCAAAGTCCATGAAAAGGAAACACATGGCCATTGGTCATTTATACCATTGGGGCATAATGTCCTTTTCAGTATTAAACTTTAGGATTTCTTACCACATTTCCAACATAATTAAACCCCCCAACCCCTTTCATATTCCCTTCACAATTCCTTTTATAATTCCTTTCACATTCCCCACCTATACCTAACTATATTTTATATCATGTACAAAAACAAAATTCATTTACCATCTTGCATTACCCATTATCCATTATTGCATCTTGTCAACTATCAATCATTATTTACTAAAATATTTTTTACATCATTCATTTCATTTTATTATTCATTATTACAGTTTCACATTTACATTCTAACCATATCATTCATTGTCTATTATCCATTATTACATTATTCATCATCCATTATTACATTAACCATTTTTTTTCTATAATCATTAATCCTTATCCACTTTCTTTGCATATATAATCATTTCGCTCACAAAATCATTATCCATAATCATGTTTATAAACCATAATCATTTACACCATCCATAATCATGTACATCATTCATAATCATAATCCATAGTCATTCATAATCATAATACATCATTCACAATCATAAACCATTCATACATCATCATCATTTAATAATACATAAATAAACTTTGCATAATTACAATTATTATCCATTACACACCATCATACATTTGCATAAAATCATAACCATTTACATAAATCATCATTTCATACAGTCACTTTATTTTTATTAGCATTATACATTTTCATCATAAATATAATCATTTACATTCATAAACCATTAAAACATAAATCATTTTTCTCATACATCATTACCATAACCACACAATCATTATCACAATCCATAAACATCGTACATAACCTACATAAAACATGTTAGCATCATACATATGAATCATATCATCATAACATAAAATGCATCCAAACCATCCATCTGATTATACATGCATATACACACCTACATAAAATCATCATCACATAATAAAATCCATACACATAACACAAACTCATCATCTCATATATCAAAAAGTAATGTCATGATACAAAAATATACAAAGGTCTCTCATATGTACAATCCAAAATTTGATACATATCAAGGTTTAATCCAAAAAAAATCACCCTATAGAACCTATCCAGTGCTTGCACCCTCTAACTAAGCTATCCCCATGGGTGGTGATGGAGGAGGAGGAAAACCATGAGGAGGAGGTGGCCCCATGCTCACTGAAGGACCTAATTGAGCTAACTTGGACTTGTGAGATATGTCGCTAACTATAAAACTCAGCTCCCGCTACTCAGGAAGTACAACCTAATCATATAACTCCTTGTAATGTTGCATCTCCTAAGTCATATGAATCATGTCTTCAACTATAGCCTGCATGCCCTACCCTACCGAGGCCTATTGAGTGATATCCTGCTCTTGTCTTAGTCGAGCCACATCTGCATGTGCCTAAGACACTATGGATCATGTGGTATCCTTCTCTGTTGTAACCACTTCTAGATGAACCCTACCATCCCCACCCCTAACACAATCCACTAGGCCTTGTTAGGCCATATCTCTCACCCACTACTTGACAATGCTCTTGTCTCACTTAATCCCTCTCTTGTATGATCTGGTCTACGTCCTAATGTAGTTGGTATCTCTTCACTATAAACAATCCTAGTCACAATTGGATATCCCCTTCATCATCACCATGATCATACCTCTCTCCCTATCTTGCATCTGGATCCTATATTTATTGCAATGGTTGGCCATCACCATCATCACCATCACCATCATCATCATCATCATCATCATCATCATCACCATCACTACTAATCTCCTCCTCCTAAACTAAGGCTAGTTGATCTTGTGGGATAGTCTTTTGAGCTATATATGGCTCTATATAGCTTCCACAAATTCTTCTCTCCTACACAACTCTAGCTAATACTACCTCTTACATAGGCATAGTCTATCAATGTCCAAACTATTGCATCACATGAACTGGTAGATACCACTCATTGATAGAAGGTGTCTAGCCAATCAAATAATGTGTCCTCTAAATATACAACATACATAAATGGTCCTCCTCCCATACCTCGTAGTTATGGTATGGGCGCAAGATAAATCTATCCATATCATCAATAACCTACCTCCAATATGACAGTTCCCACAACCGTCGATGTTGCATAAATATAACATATACAAACACATAGGGCATCCTTATCCCTCTCCTCCTGTCTACCATCAACTGTAATACTGTAAGTTCTCAAATTCCCAAATATGTAGAAGGGTAACACCACACCCCAAACTCCTCCCATCTCAATACACAATCAAGTGCATCTCTCTATACAACTCCACCAAAATGCATGGACCCCATGTAAACACAATCCATCTGAAAACATATTTTCTAGAACCCCTGCCCACTGGATAGTGAATCTTTAGGATCTTTGATCAAGCACCAAGACTATAGTAATAAGCACTGTAGTAAACAAGGAAAGCTTCGATAGCTCCCCCATCCTCTCCTCCAGGTCTAGCTCAATCCCTTTCACTGGAAGATCAATGGTCATAAATACTTGAGCCAAGTCACTCTTAGTATGTATAAAATCATACTCTACTAACTCCCCTTAGATTGGAAGTCTAAGAATCTATTATACATCCTCTAATGTGATCATATCCTCACCTATTAGTAGGTGAAAGCTATTGGTATCATTGTACCACTTCTCTACCAAAGAAATCATCATGACACGATGTGCCCCTAGCTAAGGCATCCTAAAAATATGGAAGAATCCCATTAGACTCAACCACTCCTCATCCATCTCTTTCAATTGATACCATAACTTAACCATCACTCTCAGCCACCTCTCACTTGACCGAAGAGGTCCTAGAGGCTCCTACATCATCCCACCAACTAATTTTAGCAATAAAAAATAAATAAATATGTTTCACTTCAATCTTGAAACCCTCTAATAGTACCCATGATTATTTTTACTTGACTTTATTAGGAAAGGACAGATATAATTGTCACAATACTTGAGTCTGTTCTATTTGGGACCAACCCAATCCATTGAAAAAAATCCTAGTCTAATAACATGATCTTTTCAATAGAAACATATAATCGTCCAACTACAAGGTATTGAGCACTCAAGGCAAGTAATTTGTTTCAACTCAACTTCTTGGATCTCACAACCTTAATTTTTCTATAGAGTCACACTTTCATTTAGCACAAGCATTGTTTCAGATGAAAGCATGTCCCTACCTTGTGAAAGTGCCAATCTAGAACAAGCATATGTATCACACAAAAGCATAGACCTGTGCAAGCATGAAGTTATCCAATGTAGGCACACCCATAACCCTGAGCAAGCTTCAATTTAGTGCATGTACCTAACCCCTCGAAGGCATGAATTTGTGAAGCACAAGGGCCATTATAGTGCAAGCACAATGAATTCCCTTGCAACTTCCTTGAACTCACATCAAAGCATAAATCTTGTAAGCATCGATCTATGAGGCATGGATGTTGAAATGCTTTGAAAGCATAGATTCAGGTGAACTCGTAACTTTGTGTGACGCAAGCACCAAAATCGTGTGTGGAAGTGTGGTTCTATAAAATTGTGCCTTCATTTTTGTTGACTTCTTAACCTAATTTACCCTCATTAATGACCCCTAAACTACCCTGAAACCCATGGGTTAGGACATGTATCAAATCTCCTATGTCCTCTGACTGCTAGTACCCCCTCACACACTCTACATAATGCAAATGTTGAGGAACTTCCGCCATTTCTCCTTTACACTCTCCAATCTCCTCTCCAAATTCCAAGGTGAAAATGACCTTCCCCCCCCCCTCAAACCTATTTATAGCCTCCAAACCCTAATTTCACCTTTTGACATGTGGAAAATGCATTAAACCAACCTAATTTCACTTGTTTCTGAGCCTTTCCTTCCATTTATTCTTCCTATTTTTCTTCTTGAACACTTCTCTACATCATATGAACCCACCTTTGTTGAGACACTGCCTAAAAAGAAAAGAAAAAAAAATTGGTCAATCTCTCAAGGGGGCATCACCTCCCATCACATTGGGGAAAAAAATTTAAGCTTCTTTGATGCAACATTTGAATGGGAAAAATGTAGACACCCCAATTCTAACATCACACATTTGATTAATTAAAATTATAAATTTTAATTAATCTCTAAAATCACCATTATGATTAATTAAATATCATTATATAATTAATTATCCCATTCTATTCTATAATTAATTAAATATTATATTAATTAATTATTTAACTTTATACTATAACAAAATAAATATGCATTATTTAATTAATTATATCACTATCTTCTATAATTAATTAAATATCATAGTATTTAATTAATTATTTTACTCCACCTTATAATTTTTTATATTAGGAATAGTTTACAAAAAAGATATTACATCAAGTGGAGCGGGTGCCCAATAAAGTCATAAAGAGGATTACATGTCATCATAGGATAAAAAAGTATGAAGATCATGTTACAATTCAAGACACTATAATAGAGACATCGAAGAAAAACATAATTTTAAGCTCCTATAACACTATTACTAAATTTTGCTTGATCAATATCATAGGCCCCTATAGGAGGTAGAATCTAGTTGGGATCCATGTTCATAATAGCAAGGCTATTAATGTCCATTGCTTTAGGATGATCTTCTTTTAGGTATTATTTTTTCAACTTCCTCTCTTGTAGATATTTGTTTAGAAGCTCCAACACCTCTTCATTCAATTTGTTCCTCCCTTGAGGGAAGAAATGAGCTGATGTAATATTATATTTGTAAATAATCATTACTTCTTCCTTTAGCAGGATCATGAAACAGTCCTCTGGGATCTCCATAACAGTTGATACCCGCAACATAATAGTCAAGAAGGTGAGTTCACTGCTAAACTTGGTAATATTCCTTCTTTTGCTCTGAAAGACCTCTTCATTCCTCTTATTCCAAAGAAACCACATGATTTCATTAGAAAAAACAAGCCAAAATTTATTCAAAGTTTCACCAAACCTCTCAACATAGCCAGCAAAAATTTCATGCCAAGAAAAACCAATGTCATCATTCCAGTTCACAAGGAGGAAAAATAGAAAGACCAAATAGCAATAGCATACTATAGTCAAAAAATAGATCATGTTCAAAAATTTTGGGCATATAATAGAATTCATAAGTTCTATTACACAATCCATATTTATGCAAGACTTGAGCAATAGCAAGCTTTTTCAAAATCAAAAACTGATGAAAACAGGTTTTTTTTGGTTCAACATTATTGTGCCAAATATGTGCAAGGATTTTGGTCCATTTAGTAGTAGATTAGGACAAGTGTCAGTTGGAGTATACCACTCATGCACCTCTCCCAATCCAACAAGAAATAGGTAAATGTTCTTAACAAAAAAATTTAGCAGCTTAGAACCATCTACCCATTTTACTCTACTCAAAGCATGTAAGTCCCCAATTTCATTCCCAGGAAACCAATTCCTTGAATAGTTACAAATCATTGTATATATCTATTTTTTGAGGAGGTATTCCATACTTAGCACATAGTTTCTCCCAAGATCCCAAACAATTATCAATCAGTAGGTCCTAGAAAACACTAATCCCCCTAGCATACAAATTTTTTACAGAACAACCCTATGAAAGGGCCAGTGGCTTCCCATTCAGACCAATATTCTACCATAGAGATCTATTGGGCACAAACTAGGAAGAAGAACATTTTAAAGATTCACCACCAACAAGGAAATGTATAACCTGAGTTCAAGCTTTCCATAAGGAGGAAAAGACATCAGAGCCAAAAACCCTAACCTCAAACTAACCAAAATTGATGTCATGGAGATGAAAATTCTACCACAATTTACACTTCTTTCATTTGGACAGTTTCGGATTGTGTCTCACCAAAACTTTCCAAGGTCCATCACCTTCCAAGGCCTCAAAAATCAATTTTGAATCAAGCGAAATCCCTTGGAACCAGAGATCTTTTAGGCCTAATCCCCCCTTCTTTTTAGGAAGGCAACACCATTTTCAATTAACCTTATGCCTCTTTTTGCTACCCTTACCATTTGTAGACATCGAAAATGTATCGATTACACTTGATCCTAATTACTAACACCGCTTCATCCTGAATCATCCCCTTTGCTAATCATTTAATCAGATAGTTTGTATTTGATTAAATTCATCACATTTTCATCCCTTAATTAAATAAATCAAATTTATCTAATTGAGTCATCATCTCATGTTGATTAAATAAATCATTTTATTTAATTAACCCTATAGTCTCTATTTAATTAAGTAGTTTACTTTATTTAATTAAATCTATAAAGGCATTCTATTAAATTAAATCAATCTTTACTTAATTTAATCTAACATCATCTCCTTTTAATTAAATAAATCAAAATCTTTATTTAATTAAGTTTGAATCATATTCCTCTCATTTTGACTTAAATTAATCCTAAAATCAAAATCAAAATGGTCAAATCAACTAATCTCATTTTAAATTAATCAAATCTTGATTAGTTTAAGTCTTAATCACCTAAATCTTCTAGATTTTGCAACTTTCTCAATAAATCAATTTTTTGATTTATTAAATCCTCAATTACTTTCAAAAGGCATCAATGTTGGAATATTCCCTAAATTTGAAAAATCCTTCCAAATGGACTTGTACATCCAACAAAGATTTAACCCTCTTACATGTCCTTTTGCCTTGAGCCAAGTGGCATTAACTTCATTTTCTCTTCCCTCCAACATGTCATTTCATCAATTTTGAATTTCCACCTAATTGCATTTAATTGCACAATGACCAAAATGTGCTCCACCTTTGTCCACTCACATGTTGACAAGTGGCACTTGGTCATTGGTTGGTGTTTGATCCCACATTCATCCATTTTGTCTCATTCTCCAACTTGTTCATCTATAAATAAGAGGCTCTTACTTTTATTTTGGATCAACAACTTCATGCAAAGTCATAATCTTCAAATTTTGAATTTGTTTTATCCATTTTTCATCCATTTTCATAGTTTTTATCAAGTTTCATAGCCAGGTTATGTGCAAATCGCATCAAGGAGCTTCAATCTTCATCAATCATCACAAAGCTTACAAGGGATTGGGAAAGGGCCATTTCCACATCAAAATGGCACCAATTCCCCCATGGGATTAATATTTTGCTTGCTTTAATAGGATTTAATAGATTTCTTTATTGTGTTCTTCATTTATTTCCTATTTTGAGCATTGTAAATGAATTTCATGGGGAATGTTAATTTAACTTGCATATGGATCTAATTGTGTGATTGTTTGTTATGTTTGTGCAAGTCAATATTTAACATTCACTTTTTGGCGCTAGAAGGAGGGCGAATCTAAAGATATTAACATTTTTTTGAGAAAATTTTGTTGTTTTCTTGACATTTTTGTGCCTACAGGAAACTGCGCTGCTATCAGTCCAACGGTTCCATACAGCAACGCTACCAGTCTAGTGGTGCCACATAGGGACACTGCAAACTCCAAACTCCACTATTGAAGTCTTCCTACCTAGAAATTCAAATTTTCAAACTATGATGCTTGACCATTTCTCTGTCGCCAGGATTCAAAATTCCAAACTACATCGCTTTCTTAGAATAGCGCCACAATCACGCTCATTGGTTTCTTTATAGAGCACCACTATTAGTCCTAGCAACGCCATATAGTGTCGTTGACCCTTCTAAATTGTGACGCATATGCAGTTTGAGCTACTAGGGTGGGGGGGAGGCAAGGAAGGAGAAAGGAGAAGTTTTAATTATGACATCACTTCTTTATTGTATCAAATGTTTTTAAACACTTTTGGAAACAATTATAATTTCAAATTTAAGGACTTTATTTCTTCAAGCTTTTAGGACTCAATAGATTTCAATTTGGATTTAAAAATAACAAGAAAAATGGATTAAAAGAACCTTAGGCAACTTACTAGATTTTGTTTAAGGGTTAACAATTGAACAAGCAAACTTTCATCTTTCCTTTTGGTGCTTAAAAAGAATCCAATCATTGCCTTGAAGGTTTAAAATGAACATGTGCATTTATGTTTTGTAATCACTTGTCCAAAGTAATATCATCTAAAATACCTATGTGCTTCTCTCGCACCTCATGATGATCTTGAGAATCAAAAGGATTTTTGTGATATTAAGTTTTGTAAGTGATTGTCTCCACACTTCAATTGGGATTCTAAAATTGAACAAATCTTGTGAGTGTGAGTGGAGCTTATCGCATGTGTTCTCTCTTTGTTTCTCAACAAAGATTGATCGAAATATAGATGTGTTTGCTTGCATTTGTTTATCTATAGAGGGCCTACCTTGTGGGAAAAAGTAATCACCCAAGGGAACGACCCAACCGAGAACACACTAAAGCCAAGCAACTTCCACCCAAGATATAAGTGTGGGTACTTAAGGAAAGTTCAAGTATCACAAGGATTGTTCTAACAAGAAGGGCAGCAATGGTCTCTTGTCGCATGGATGATCCCCCACGAATGAAATGCCTATATTAGAACCCTTTGTTTAAAATACCAAAGTCCTTATATATTTGTTGGTGCAAGAGGTCGGACCTCTAAAGCCACCCCACATTTTTACAGCTTTTAGTAGAGATGAGAAGTATGCCATGGGAGTTTCATGGATATTGATGCTTGGCTGACTCATAGAAGTGAGTGTTGTGGAGGGGAGCTAGTATGGTCAAGCATCTAATCATCTGTTAAGAGTAGGCATAGCTGGATTTATCCAAGTGTGGATTCAATAAATATTGTCTCAATATCCATAGGGTTGTGCATGGTCTTGGAATCAAAACACTTTTCTTGTTCTTAAACATTGGAAAATAAACATTCAACGTCATCATCAAATTTCAAACCCTTTCAGAAGAAAATACCATTGAAAAAATTCAAGTGTTATTGCTTGTCCTAGGGATTCTATCCTTAGAGACTTCTAAGCATTTAAATTTATATCTCAATTTGCTCACTAAAGTCAACAATAGGCAACTTTTGCCTTGATTTCCACATAAAGGACCTTGTGGGATGAGAAGAAATTAAGACATTAGACATTTAGTTTGAAAAACCTAATCAAGAATTGTCCGTGGTAAAATGAAGTCACTAAGCAAAGATAAAGAACAATTCAACCTCACACATGTGTTCTTTCAAATGATTTCCCAAAAGATCAAGATTCGAAAACCAAAGACCAAAGGTCTTAGTCACAAAGCTCACAAGAAAATGTTGTCTATGCTTTACGAATTTAGAGAAAGGTTGACCTTCAACATTTACAAACATGCATCAAGAAACAATCCCAAATTATACTCATTTTACTATTGTCAAAATCTGACACTTTTCAAAGGTTTGAGTATCTTACATAGGAAGTACTAGCATGTTCTTCAATACCTTGGTCTAGTAAACAAAGTCTCTGTAAGTCTTTTAGGATTGAAATCAAAAAATTCTCATCCATCCTCCAAACATCAAAAATCACCTCACAAATAACTCTTTTCAATCTTGAAAAATTTCTTTATGCTAAACTTTGGGAAAATCCTCTTGAAATCAAAATAAAAAAATATACAAATCATGTTGTTTAGCTAGGTGTGTATACATGAATCTTTCTTTGCACACTTAGTTCAACTATCATCTTATGGACACATTCACCCTAGGACAATATCCAACCTCTTGGATGAGTTCATTATCCAAATCCAAATCAAAATCAAAAATTATAATCAAAAATCAAAAATCAAACATCAAATCCAAAGTCCTAAAGTTTAGTATCCCCCTCGAGGTTGCATACGAGTTCAATCATCCACCAATCCTCCATCCTTCATTATTACCATCATCATCCTTTTGATCCTCATTCTCATAGACTTTATTTTTGTACCTAAAGATTAGATCAACCCAAAGAATTAGAGGTTCATCTCTTACATTCTTGAAAATTGATCCCTATTTTATGGTTCAAACTAGATCTCAACACAAGAATAGCATGGAAACCAAAAAAGAAACATCAAATTCAAGTGATTTGAGTCAAACCATTGCTGAAATCAATCCCATTGGGACTAGCAATCCCACTCTCAATTTTCCTTCCCTTCCACAAGATCATCAAGAGGAAGGTGTCCAAGTAGAGGATGTCACCAACAACATGCTAGGGATGACACAAGATGAAATTATTGAAATGGTTCAAAATATTGAAAGACACAAAATCATCAATGTCATGATGAAACTCAACCCCTCACAATACATGCTTGAATTAGCAAAAAAAGGGGCTAAACTCCCTTTCAATTACGATGTAAGCACTATTGTGGAACAACCCCTTGGGATCATACCCCCAATTTCATCCACACCTATGTTCCAAAGCATCACCCAAAGCATCCCTCAAATCACGTCATCCATTGCTCTAACTCAACCAATTGTAAACAAGGGGAGTGTATTTCTTAATGCACTACAAACACACCCCCTTATGAATAATCAAGATTTGGATGCAAACACCATATTGGGTCAATCCATTCCCCAAAATACATTACACCCATATGTTCCACTCACCTTTCAAGATCCCAATGACCCATCATCATCATTTCATGCAACACCTCTCAACACACAAACCTCTCTCCCTATGACTTCGCAAGGAGGAGGTGGGCTATTTAGACCAGGGGGCATCTTTTATCCCTCTTTATCATCATCATTTGATCAAGGGAACACACCACCCCTTTTCCCACCATTTTTTCCTTTTCCATTAACATCCACAACACCTCTGGGTTAAGGGCTCCCTCCTTTACCACCACTCAATCAAATTCAAAACAACCCCCCGATCATTAATCAAAACATCATGTTGAATCTTCCAATCTTACCATCGATATCGTAGAAATAGATGGCAACCATATAGGAAACCAAAACGATCACTACACCATCTATAAACGCGGTCTCCCAATGACCAAACATATTAGTTGCACCATCCACTACACAAATCCCCACTGTCAATACAATTGCACCCCACATCACAGAAACGAACACCATTCTAAATCCACCACCACCACCACCACCAAGGAAAAATGTGGCCAATCAATATAGCATCACATTGCAAGTAGCACAGCAGGCCTATCAAAAGGCATATTAGCAATTTCAAGTGCAACAAACCCAAAACACGCAAGTTTCACAACAAGTTGCTCAGCAAGCATAGGAAATTCAATCCATACAACAAGCACAACAGGCCACTCAAGCCCAAGCCCTATTATAACAATAGCAAGCTACCTGAGCTACACAAGTAGCACAAGTAGCTCAAGCCACCCAAGCTGCTCAAGCTGCTCAAGCTGTGCAGGCTACACAAGTCACACAAGCTAAATAGATTGCACAAGCTACCCAACAAGTGCAAGATCAAGCTCAAGCACAAGCTCAAGATCAAGCCCAATATCAAGCACAACAAGCACAAGGGCAAGCTCAATACCAAGCACAACTACAAGCAACCCAACAACAATCATATCAACAAGCCTTGCAATAGTATCAAGCACAACAAGAAGCAGCATTATGATCCCAAAAACAAGCTTTGTTGGAACAACAACTGCAAGACCAAACCCAAGCATTGTTGGCACAACAACAGCAAGACCAACAATAAGTGTTGTTGGCACAGCAACAAATGCAAGCCTTAATCACACAACAAAGCTTTCACCAAACTCCCACCAACACACCAAACACTACACCTATCACACAAACACCTCAACCACTTCAAAACACATTTTCTCCACCCCCTAATTCGCAAGATGATGTGATGTCACAAATCAAGTTGCTCTCACAACAAGTGCTCAATCTCTAATCAGGGAAAACAACAAAGACACCTAGCAACTTATGTCCATATCCATTTGACAAGAGCCTTGCAATGGTAGCATTTCCCAAGGGGTTTGACGTCCCCAAATTTGATGAATACCGTGGAATGGGAAACCCTGAAGATCACATTAGGGAATTCCAAGTACATTGCATGGAGGTCTCATATGACAATACATATCTGATGTGGCTATTTCCTCGAAGTTTGGCTAGCCACGACATGGAGTGGTTCTCTTGCCTTCCACTTGGCATCAAAAATTTCCAAGATATCATCGACACATTCATAAAAAATCATTCCTTCAATATCAGTATGGATGTCAGTCTAGAGGAACTATCACCTCTTAAACAAGCTAAGGGGGAATCATTTGCTTCCTTCTTGCAATGATGGTGATCCAAGGCCACTAGGAGAAAATGGACCATGCCAGAAGAACAAAAAGTTTGCACCATCATTGCTAACCTTAACAAAACCTTGGCATCTCATCTTAAGGTACAATGCATCACTACTTACAACCAATTGATCCCCAAGGCACTCAGCATCGAACAAGCCCTTATTGCACAAGGGGGAATAACTACATATCTAGAACATCAAAATAATCACCCTTCCACTAGCTATAATGAAAAACCTTGCACGTGGGCGAGGAACAAAAACATCACAAATGATGGTATGGTGGATGCCAAGGTTGTAATTAGTGCTCTGAAATAGAACACTCAAACATACCAACAACCACAAAACAACAATCGAAACAACATGCAAGCTAACGCGGTATCACAACAACAACCAGCCAAAAATCAAGTCAACAACCTAAAAAATCAAGGGGGACCACCCCCGCGAAACAAAAATCCCCCTAAGGGAAAGTACACTACCCTTGGGGAACCCATTGAATCAATCATGAAGAAACTAATAAATGAAAATCTCATCAAGATTCCCACTTATGAGAACTATCAGGAACCCCAAGTAAAACCACCATGGTACAATGAGAATCACCTTTGTGATTTCCAAAAAACTAAGGGGCACACAACATCTAATTGTATGAGGTTGAAAAACCTAATCCAAGATCTCATTGATGAAAAGATCATAAATGTTGAGCAACCAGCTAGAAATTAGGACTTAAAAATATACATGAATCTGATGTCAGATCATAATCAAGGTAGCAACCGTGGAAAAAAAAAATGCCAATGTGAACCATGTGTATGATCATGTTTCACTTCCATTGATGAAATGTTCACTATTGTTAGCATCAAAGGAGCCAAAGCAAATTGTAGAGTCACCTCATGCAGTGGCAAGGTCACCATTTTTGGGTCATCACAACCACCTAGAGCATCCACCTCCAATCCAAAATTTGTTCCTAATGGCTATAATGTTCTATACTGGTTGAAAAGAACCCCTTCTAAGATCTCCATCATGGAGTTGAAGATATCATCCACACACAAAAATATCCTAGAAACATTGGCTTCATCCACCATCTTCGTAGATCTAGATGCTGACCAATTCCAAGCTATGGTCAGAAATATCACTACCCAAAGTCTCCTAACATTCTCCAATCAAGACTTCCCTTCTTAACCATCTCACGATCGTGCTCTTCACCTTGAGGTCCTGGTTCATATAAACAAAGTCAAAAGGGTCTTGATGGATTGGGGTGTAGGTCTCAACATCTATTCCCTTAAATTGATAAAGAATATGGGATTCTTAGAGGATTCTATCAGAAAAGGTAAGGGCATCACAATCAAAGCTTATGATGATCAGGAAAGAGTGTCTCAAGGAACTATCCAGGTCCCTATTCAAGTAGGGCCAGCCATTATGGAAACAACATTCTAGTTCCTTGACCTTTATTTACCCTATAACATTCTCCTGGGGTGTTCGTGGATCCATGGGATGCAAGTGGTCACTTCCACCTTCCACCAATGTTTCACGTTCCCATACCAAAATTAGGAGGTCAAAATTCATCATGATCCCAAGCCCTTTTCCTACTGCAAGAGCCTAGAAGAAAAATATTATAAAATCCCCCAAGTTTTGAAGAATGATGAAGGTCCCACCACTCTGTATGAAGACCTAGCTACATTAGCCTCCACTTCTGAGAGAAAGACACCCCGCCATCCCTGACATATCCGAAATCAAGGTCATTATCCAAGACAAAGGGTGTGGGGATTATAGAATGAAGAAAAGTGCTTTTTTCATAGGGGAGTTACCTCAATCTCCTATGACTCATGGGAAACCCCAACTAGCTAAAACATCATCCCATACTTTCAAAGCAAACCCTTCTAGATTCAGAAGTTGGGGGGATCTAAGTTGGGAAATAATTGATGAAAAAGACTTATCCAATCTCCTATACCAAGATGAAAGTCTTGTGCCTGATCTTCTAATGGAAAAAAGCAACAAAGGACTCCAAATGATGTTTAGCATGGGTTACATTAAAAAATAAGAAACTTGGTCAAAACGACAATGGACTCCTAGTACCTCTCATTCCTGAGACACCTATAAGAAATCTTGGCCTTGGATGTACCCCTCCAAAGGTGACCATACTTGGAAAAGTGGACCTGGTTAAGAAGGTCAAACTCCCCCTCAACAATCAGCATCCACCCTTCAATTACATGTATCCATAGGTAGAGTCATAAACAACTTTACCTTTTATGTAACTAATGTTTGTAGTAGTGATGAGGATCCCATAACCGATTTTCCTATGCTTTTCGAAGATTCCTCCCTGCTCATGATTAGTACCTTGTCTTTTGAGACCAACAACCATCAAACCCATGAAATAAACCTAGTCTACCCCTAGCTCATCGATTACAACCAACGAGGACCACCAATTCTAGACACTTTTGAAAATGATGAGGTGCTCTCATAATTCATGGGACTGTCGGACATGGTACTATATGGGGATCACAAGGTTGGGTTTGACATCATATTAGACACACAAGCTTATTATAGGGAAACAATTGAATCCTTTAGTCACAAAAGTGAAAATTTGAGAATAATCTCTAGGTCTTTGAGTGAAAACCACACTGTGGCACTCTCAGACCCGAAAACAATAAAAATAAAGGACATATCCAATGGTGAAAACCTCTCTAAGGTGCCTGAGGATGGAGGATTCAATATTCCTCTCAATGCAATACATCAAGAAAAGTTAGCAGTATTAACTGAGAAATGCAATCCAGTTAACTTGGGAATATAAGAACTACCACACCTAACATTCTATGCAGAGTCACTTCTCACAAAAGAATAGGAACTTATAGTTGTGTTCCTAAAAGAAAGAAAGATAAACTTTGCATGGACGTATGTTGACATGCTTGGGCTTGATCCAGATGTTGTGATTCATCACCTAGCTATGTACCCTAAAGCAAAGCCTGTCAAATAAAAGCTTAGAAAGATGCATCCCTAGATTGCATTGTTGGTCAAAATGGAATTACAGAAGCTCCTAGATGCAGGGTTCATATAACCGATAGATTATCCAGAGTGGGTCTACAATCTCGTACCTATTTCAAAGCCCACTAGGGGAATCCACATCTACACAGACTTCAAAGACCTCAACAAGGCATATCCCAAGGATGACTTTCCACTTCTAAACATTGACATGATCATGGCTATGATAGTAGGACATGAGATGCTATCATTGATGGATGGGTTCTCAAGCTACAACTAGATCATGATAGCTAAAGAAGACCAACATAAGATAGCTTTCACTTGCCCATGGAATATATTTCCATTTAGGTTGAAGAATGCAGGAGAAACCTATCAAAGGGACATGACACTAATCTTTCATGAAATGATCCAAAAAATTGTGGAAGATTATGTGGATGATATATTGGCTAAATCCAAGAAAAGATGAGATCACATAGTCGCACTGGGCTCCATCTTTAATAGGTTAGAGGAATATAAATTTGGACTCAATCCAAAGAAGTGTGTCTTTGGAGTACAATTAGGGAAGCTACTTGAGTATATCATGTCAATGAGAGGGATTGAAATAGATCCTACTAAAGTTAAGGCCATTCTTGAAATGGAAGCACCTAAAACACTAAAAAAGCTAAGGGGTCTACAAGGAAGACTCTAGTCCATTCTTCGATTCATAGCACAACTACCAGACAAGGTTGTCCCCTATTATCACCTCCTCCACAAGGGGGTAACATACAAGTGGGATTAAAAGTGTGATCAGGCCTTCAATAAGATCAAGGAGTATTTACTTATGCTACCAGTCCTCATGCCACCAATTCTAGGAAAACCTTTGATCTTATATATATCAGCAATAGTGACAGCTCTTGGTGCTCTCTTAGCATAGCATGATGAAAATGGAAAAGAGAGAGCTATCTATTATATTAGAAAAATTATGGTGGGCCATGAATGGAACTATACATCCATTGAGAAATCCTATCTAGCAGTTGTATTTGCAGCAAAAATGTTTGAGCATTACATGCCAGCCTATCAAATAAAGCTCATCGCAAAGATAGATCCCCTGAAGTACTTTCTTTCCAAAGCAACACTTACAGGATGGATAGTGAAGTGGGTTATGATCCTCACAGAACATGACATTGAGTATGTGGAATGCAAGGCCATCAAGGGATAATAAATTGTAGACCAATTGATGGAGGAACCAATATACTCAGAGAATCCCCTTGTCTCAAAATTCCCCGACGAATCAATCTTCAACCTAAGTGTAGCGGATCACTAGAAAATGTATTTGATGGATCCTACATGCAACATGGATCTAGGGTAGGGATTTTCTTCATCACCCCACAAGGGGATTGGATTCCAAAATCATACAAGCTATCTTTCCATTGCACTAAAAACATAGTATAATATGAAGCTCTTGTCATAGGGCTAAGAATTGCAATGCAATGGTAGATAATGGCACTTAAGGTCTATGGGGATTCGCAACTCATAATCAACCAAGTCAATAGTGAGTATCAAATGAAAGATGATAAGTTGACTCCCTATAAGAAACTAGTGGAAAGCCTCAAGGAGTCCATTAATATCACATTTGAGCAACCACCAAGGGCTAACAACATATCAACATATGTAATGGCTACAATTGAGTCAATCCTAGATGTCCCACACAACATTCCAAAGCAAGAATTCCTCATAGAGCAGCTTCTCATGCCCGCATTTGAGGTACCAAAGTTTGAATTTTTGTGTGAAATCATTGGTCCCAATGATCCCTGGTACCATGATATATACACTTACCTAAGAATAGGAGCCCTCCCCACTAACATAACCTCAAACCTCAAGAAATCCTTTATCAAAAATTCATCCCATTTTTTCATCCTAGGAGATACCCTTTACCGTAGAAGCATTGAAGGAACCTTGTTACGTTGTTTAAATGTTGAGGAGACATTGAATGCCTTAACTGAGGTTCATAACGACATTTTTTGTTCACACTCGAGTGTTATAACCTTGGCCAAGAAACTGTTGAGGACAAGGTAATATTGGCCTACCATGGAAAGAGAAGCACATGACTATGTCAGAAGGTGTCTACAATGTCAGAAGCATGGTGATCTCATCCATGCACTAGCTCAACAGCTCCACCTGATTGTTACACCTTGGCCCTTTTCACAGTGGAGGCTCAATCTCGTTGGAAAAAATTACCCCGACCTCATCCAATGGACATAAGTTCATCATCACTGCCACTAAATACTTCACAAAGTGGGTAGAAGCCATCCCCATGACTTATATCATAGGAAAGCAGATATCAAAGTTCATCTTGAACTACTTAATTTTTCATTATGGTGTCCCTTAGGCCATTATCTCAGATAATGGGACACCCTTCAAGAATCAGGATGTTTGTGACCTATGCCACAAGTTTAATATCCAACATCACTTTTCCACCCCATACTACCCCCAAGGAAACAACCAAGCTGAGGATACAAATAAGACCATCCTAAAAATCCTCAAGAAGAAGGTTAATGACGTTGGTTGTGATTGGAACCTCCAATTGAATCCTACCCTATGGGCCTATCAAACAAGTATCTGCATAGCAACAGGTGCCACCCCATTCTCCCTGGTCTACAAATAAGAAGCCATACTCCCCATTGAGATCGAGCTCCCATCCCTGGGAATATCATTGTAGAACTTCATCACAAAGATGAAGAATATTGAGTATCACGATTGAATGAGATGGAATTACTGGATGAAAAGTGCATGGATGCCTTAAACCATTTACAAGTCTACCAAAACTGACTCAAGTGGAGCTACAATAAGAAGATCAGGGAGCTGAGTCTTCCAAGTTGTAGAGCTTGTGTTGAAGGAGAACTAGAAGAATGTTCCAAATCTGGATAGCAAGGGAAAGTTTGAACCCAATTGGTTGGGACCCTTTTTCATCACAATGAGCTATAATTTAATGGAATATCATTTATCAGCACCCAAAGAGGAACCTCTGCAGGAGCCCATGAATTGCTCCCATCTCAACAAAAATTATGCCTAATCTTCCAGGGCGTAAAACCAAAAAATACAAAAAAAATGAGAAAATGTTTTGAAAAAATGGTCAGCTTGATGAAAACCTAGCAAAAAAGCATCTTGGTGACAAAAAAAAAAATCAAAAACACAAAATATCCAAAAAAATCAGAAAAATGATTAAAAACAGTAAAGAGAAAAATCGTCCTCTAATGAAAACCACTTCGGTGGCACTTTTGGCAAGTACCTTGGTGAAAACTTGGAAAATAGGCACCTTGTGTAAATAAGCACTTTCCATCCACCAAGATTCTCATAGCTTGTTCCACAGCACCCATCCATCACACTTCCATCATCCATCACATCCATCACCCATTCGTGTCCTCATCATAGCTTGGTCTTGTGTTTGTGTCATTATCCCTCTTAGTACTACTTGGCCCATTCTCAAGGTCAATTTGTCCTGCCTATATCAAAGTAGTCTATTGCATTACACTGGGGGAATGTTCTCATCAGATCAGATTCGTGTATATTCTTGAAGTCCCTAAAATAGAAAATCCAAAAACATTCATAGAACCAAGAAAATCCAAAAATAGGTCAAAGAGTCAATCAAAAAGTCAAAATAGTGTCATCTTGTCAAACTACATCATCTTTGAGCTATGAACATAGGCAAGGTTGATCTTTCATCATCCCCCAAGACACTTAGGTCAATCCTTTAGTAGTTAGTCATAATAAATTGGCAATCCATTTGTTCAATCTCATCAATAATCGAGTATGTGCCAGTCGAACTACGTGGTCTTTTTGTGTATAACATAGGAAAGGCTAATCTAGTTGATCATCCCCCGAGGCCCCTAGGATAGTTCTTTAGGTTAGTCTCTTGGTCAAATACTCAGAAAACCCCAAAACATTAGAAAATCAAAAAATCAAAACATTTGTAAAATATCGAAAATACCAAAAAAAACCTCAAAACATTTCAAAAACATCAAAAATATTCAAAAAACCCAAAAAATCCATCTGTCCGATCTTGCTTTCACCTGCAATAAACATCACTCGTAATAAATCATCATCATCCTCAACATTTGGTGAAGCAGTCAAAAACAAGTCTAGTAGCTCAAAAGTGAAAACTAAAGTGTCAAGGTCTCAAGTCTAGCTCAGTACGTAAACAAGTTGCTCAACTCTTTGTGTCAATAGCCTACCATCTAATCAATCTAAAATAAATCATCTAATAACATCATGTCCTAGGATGTATCCTTCCTATAATAGACATCAACATTAGGCATCATCGTAGTTTAGTCTTGGCTAGCGGTATGAAGAACATTAGCTTGTTTGTTTAGTTTATCTTTGTCTTTTGACTTATCTTTTTGCGGTCATCTCGATGACCTCTTGATGATGTCCCACATGAAGAGATTTAGAGAGAAATAAATGGGGTAATGATCATTATCTTTTTATCTGTTGTGCTTGTTGGATATTCTTGTAATATAACCTTAGTCATACGTGCTTTGTTTGGGTGTAGGGAGGATGTTCTGGGTATCTTGTTGACCACATAGGAAGGCTTTCCTTTTTATGTTTTGGTCTGAGATGTTTGGAATATCTGAAATGAATTTTGAATAAGGTTCTATGTGTTAGGTGTGAACAAGAGTACTCCTATCTAATTGTCGAGTCAAAGTCTGTCACACTAGGTGCAACGCCATTCTAGTTCTTTATACCTTGATGCATTGTGCCAATGTGTGTTATCAAACATAAGGTAAATATCCCTTTTAAAGTCCCAATTCCTGGTAAGAAAATCATCATCATCATCATCATCTCTAATAAAGTTGACTTGTTGGATTCTCTTATTTCTAATTGCTTCTCTCCACGATAACATGATACCATGATAGTTAATCAAAAATCATCATCACCATTCCATCCATCCTACATTAACAAACCATCATCATAATTCCCATCATATCATAACATATAGGAAACACTAATCATCTGACATGCATTGCATTCCATCATCATCATAATATAGATTGGTTATTATAAGCATCTCATAAACCATACATTTACATTCATTATATAAAAGAATCATCACATAGGCATTATTAACTCATCAAAGCATCCATTGCATCATTGCATATTTATCATAATATTATTCATTTGCATCCATTACATGATCATATAAACATCGCATACATATCATCCATTTGCATCATCATATAAGCATTATCATATCATGTGCATCCTATCACAAGCATCATCATTAAATGCATCATCACATAGGTATCACAATAAAAGCATCATCACATCATATCATGTGCATCATCATGTCATCCATAAATGCATCACCATATCATACATGAGAAAGAAAATGAAAAAGGAAAAGATTGCATCTCATACATTAAGTGCATAATATAGATATGTTAGTCTAAGCATTCATATATCATAACATTTGCATCATCCATACATCATCATAAAAATGCATAGAAAAGATACTAAAAAAGAAATTATTGCATCACATCATAATATCACATAGAAACATATATTGCATTGCATCAACATAGAATAAAATCATAAATATATCACATAAGACAAAATCATTACATCACATATAGAACATCCATCCATAATGCATAAATAAGATAGGACACTAGCATACATTAGATTGAATCATCTCATATCATCTCATATATCATAAAAATAAATATAAACTATCATGGTACAAAATCAGGATCAAGTGTGTATAGTACAATCAATATATGGTACAATCACCCATGGGGCTATCAAAAATGAGCTCATGGATCTCAAAAAGAATAATGTCTCTGGAAAAAATGAGCTAGCCCTACTTGCTGCTCCCCTCGCCACCTTGCCTCTCTCTGAGACCCTCTAGGGGCCTGTATCTAGTTTGCTAGGAATAATTTAGGACCTGTGTTGCCTGAGGTATAGCCTGGTGATAGTGAACACGATAATACTCTGCCTCTCAAATGGCCTCTTTGTATGCCTGCATGGATACTGTGCTCCAAGAGGAGGATGTAGCCATGCTCTCCAGTTGTTGTCTCTAGCCCATCTCCTGTGTAGCCTATAGCTCAGTAGCCTACCGCTATTGAATAGCCTAATCCCACTAGGCTATCAAGGTCAAGACCTGTTGTCTCACCTGGTCTCTCTCCGCAGTCATCCCATGTATCTGTGTCTCATTGTGCCAATGCTTCGCTAATGCAATCATCATGTTGAGATGTGTCCAGATAACTAGGGCATAGATGATGTACCATAATCTAATAGCTCCCACGTGCTCCTAGAGTACCTCATGCGAAGGGGGGTCCTAAGTCAATCTACTCAAAATGGAAGACCTGTGCTCACGTGAATGGACCAACTCCATGTCCTCCTCCATCATGAAACTCACTATGTCAAAATTCGTAAGAAAATTGGGATCCTATTTGGAGTCTGCTCACCTAAAACAACAAATTTTTCATTGTTTGCATATGCGTCACTATTTGTAGCCTCTAAACTGTGTTGTTCGAAGCCAAAAAGTTCCAAACTCCATCGCCGCAGCATAGTTTGAAAGCAACCTAATTTAACACCTAACCCTAAATTCCAAATAGGGTCGTCATGGTGTTGTTTGCAAGTGCGGTGCACTTTGAAAGCTAAACCCTAATTCTAAACTTCGCCACCGCAGTACAACTCTCATCAACGGTGTAGTTTAGGTCTATGCAGTGCCAATTTAAGCTTTTTAGTGATGCTATATAGCACTGCTTGACCTTATTGACTCTTAGACCCTAATTAATGCGCTCAAAAATTGAAATAAAAATTTGGAACAAGATGACTTACCGCTAGTCCTATGTCAGGAAGCCCCTGGTACACTTGCACGCACTTGGAAATGTGTCATGGAAGCACATGTTGTGCCATCTCAATCAGTCCCCAAAGCTCAAATCCCAGGAATTTCAAAAGGCTAGGTGGGAAAATGAATTGGAAGTGGCCCCTTAAGGCCTATTTAAGCCTATAAGTTAGCATTTTTTACCTTGTTTGGCCATTCGGCTAGGATTTTGGACCCTCGATCCCGCTTTCAACCAATTGAAGGTTGTTTTGCATCATTTTTTTACATTTTTCATGTTCTTTGGCATCTCAGAGATTTTCTAGAACCGTCGAGCACTTTGTCCTCTTTTTTTCACAAGATCACCCAAAAATCAAAATTTTCATTTGATCTCTCGAGGGGGCAATATGGCAACATGTTTCTTCTCACCAGGGAAGTAGTGGGGAATTTTAAAAATTAGAAGATTTTTGAATTTTGATCATGGCAATTTATTCTTTGAACCAATGCAGTGAGTACTTTGCTTCAAAGAGGGGAAAAATGTAGACATGGAAAATGTATTGATTACACTTGATCCTGATTACTAACACCACTTCATCCTGAATCATCCCCTTTGGTAATCATTTAATTAGATACTCTATGCTTGCTTAAATTCGTCACATTTTCATCCCTTAATTAAAGAAATAAAATTTATCTAATTGTAATGTCTAGAAAATGCAAAAGAAAGGTTAAAAGCACACACTCAATGCGAACAAAGATCTAATGCAATTTAAGCTAAACAACAGAGAACAAAGGAAAGCTAAAACATAAATAAACTGAACAATCTCACCCAATATCTACATAAATCCATGTATAACCTCGATTGCCCTTCTCCATTTTTCCATTGTAGTATAATTGCCCTCAGATTTCTCTTATTCAAGTATAGCCTATGATAGTGATTTAGCAAAACATCGAAGATTCAAGATAATTTCTCCAAAAGTCATATGATTTCAAGAGAGATTGAAATGATGGACAGATCAATTTATAGAAAATTGATCATTCGAACGACAAGTCAAGATCGAAAGATCGACGGATAGTTGAGATCGAATGATTAGACATGTATTATGATAACTATTAGTAATGACATGAGTGATAAAAATTAGAAACAGAAATAAAGATTAAATAAATGATTTAATCTTTGAGTTTGGTATTCAAAAATAGAAGAATAGTCTTTGCATGACTAAGATAAAGATGGATTAAAGCAACTCTTTGTTCGAATGCATGCACAAGATCTAATTAATTAAATAATGTTATTTAATTAATACCCATGTACATGCAATTGAGTTAGAACTAGATGACTAAATGATATGACAAATAGATTACTTGTGAAATCCATTTAGACACTAAATCCAGAGTTAACTAACCGATTAAAACAGATGTCAACTAAGAGTGAATACTTAGATAATTTGCACAATTATCTAAATATAGAAGAATGCGTTAAAATAGAATTTATGAATTAAATAATTCATTTAATTCAATATTTGATATTTGAAAAATAATTAAATAAATAAGATTTATTTAATTAAGTGTTGAAGGGGTTAAAATGAATAATTAAATAAATAAAGAATTTATTTAATTATAGTTGACATATGATAAATGGCAAATTAAATAAGAATTTATTTAATTTGACAAGAAAAATAAGGTTAATTAGTAACATAATTAAATAAAAAGCATTTATTTAATTAATCAGATAGAATAAAGAAAATGAGAATTAATTAAATAATTAAGATTATTTAATTAATAGATAAATAAAGAAAATGAGAATTAATTAAATAATTAAGATTATTTAATTAATGAAGAAATGAAGAACTTTAGAGAACAATTAAATAATTGACATTATTTAATCATGACCATGGAACTACGAATTATGAAGAAATTGAAGTCACATGCTTAGACCATATTTCGGTGTCTACATTTTCCCCTCTTTGATACAATGTCATTTCAGCATTGTGTCAAAGAAAATCGATAAAAAATATGCTCCAATAATGCCCTGGTGTAAAATAGGTAAAGGTATGCCCCCTCGGGAAAATTGACAAATTTTCAGAAAACTCCAAAAAAATTTGGAAATAGTCTCGATTAGTCCATTGGATAGCCAGAAATACAGTGGAGTTGACGGAATTGAAGTTGGAAGTTGACGCAACCAATAAAAAGGAATGCCACAAAAACCCTAGGTTTAAATAGAAAATGGGGTAAAAACCCATTCATTTTTACCCACATAGCTTCAAATTTTGAGATTTTTGCTCTGCACCCTTAGCGAAGATGTCACCTATTCTTCACACCCATCATCGTTCATCTAGCATCCAAACCTTCAGGCGGCCAGTCAACGCGGGCCCCCCGGTATGTACTTCGTTCTCGACTTTTGATTTTTTTATTTTTGCACTTTTTTATGCATTTAATTTCAATTTGAATGATGTGTCACATTTTTGAAATGTTGCATGTGAATGCACAATCAACGCATTTGCATACGAAATGACACATATGTAATTTGACATCTATGGTTTATCTTTTTTTATATATTTCAACGCATTTGTTTTTTGTTACAACGCATATGATAAATAGTGACGCATTTGCATTTAGAATAAATGCATTTGCTTATTGTTTAACACATGTAATTATTGCATCACATTTGCATTTACCATGAATATTCGTATGCATAGTTTCAATTAGTCGCATTTGATTTTGACACGCATTTGTTATTTAAGATGACACATTCAAAATTTTATGATGCATTTGCACAATAAAATGACGCATTTGGTTTCTTGTGACGCAATTGAAAAATAATGACGTATTTGCAAAATAATGACGCATTTGACTATCATTTGATTTTTGTCACTTTGCATTAGGATAGGTGGTTGATTCTAGCATGAGACATGTATAATGCCATTGCAGGTTATTTTGGACCTTGTTTATACGTGAGTCTCAAGACCATTGACTTTTCACTTCCGAAATAGTTTGCGAAGTGCTGAGAAATTATTTTTATGGAATTTGGGTCTCCTCCATGTGACAAATATGCTCGTCATTCAGGAAAACCAGGGGCTACTGACGACATTATGTGAGCGGTGGCACTCGAAGACTTCCTCGTTTCACCTACCTACTGGAGAGGCTACAGTTACATTGGAGGATGTCTACAGGATTCTGAGACTTCCTATTAGAGGCACCAGGGTGATGTACAATACTCAGAGGGTTTTTGCTGAGATGTGAAGATATTACCCTCACATTGATATCAAAAAGTTAGGCATTAACCACTATGAGATTAGGTGGCATGTACTAGCACAAAGATATAGGTAGTTAGAATTTCTATTGTGTACATTGATAGGTGGTATAGTCCTCCCTGACCGTCAAGGTCATGGATTTCCTATGGGATGGGGAGAGATGCTAGTTGGTATTCTAGAGCGGTGGGAAGTGTATGCTTGGGTTCCCTATCTTCTCGACATGTTATATTTTCATTTAGATGATATAGCCTATCGAGAGGCACAATCTATGAGTTGTGGTACGACGCTCTTGATGGTATGGGCGTGGGAACACATTGCCATCTTTCTTCCACCAATCACAGTTGATGTGCAGCATGGAGCACCATATTCTTTTTTTTATGCAGGGGCTAATACTCAACACCATATGGGCGATACTAGGTACTTCAGACATGTTATTGATACCATGGTATAGTTTACATGGAGACCATACTTGGGATGTCCAGAGTGGTCAGATGAGAATGATCATTTGCCATATTGCCACCAGATACAGTATCTAATTAGGTGGACTAATTCTCATGTTCATATTATAGAGAGACATTTTCCAGATCGTGTGGATGATAGTTCGGAGAGGTGCAGGATGAGCCTAGAGGATGGGCAGAGTTTGTGAGGTCCTCTCGAGAGATCCCCTTGTGGGGTGCAAAAATTACAGTCTCCACTATTGAGGAAAATATTGATGCATTGCAGGTAGTTCAGTGGGGATGGAGAGATGGTTTGGTAGACCCAGGTACCACAGAGGCATACGATCAGTGGTCAGCCATGCACAGGATGATTCCTCTTACAAACCCATATCAGGATGTGCTGATAGAGCGGCAAGGGACTAGACCACACAGTAGGCATGGCAGAGGCAGAGGTTGGAGAGGTGGAGGTGGTCTTGGCGATGATGGAGATGGTGGTGGAGGTGGTCGGCAAGGTGGTGGGAGAGGGAGGTGTGGATGGAGGGGACGAGGGCTACCCCTATCACCTATCCACGAGGAGGGACAGGAGGAGGAGGATGTGCACATGCCAGATATTGGTAGAGGTGAGGAGGAGGTGTGTGTTGAGATTGGCAGTGATGAGGAGCACGCCACAGAGGAGACCATTCTAGAGGATCATGCAGAGGAGGAGGTAGGCAGAGAGGAGGCATACATTGATACCCTTGGCTTACTTGGTGCCTATCAGGATGATGACAGGGAGGGGGATGATCAAGAGCAAGAGGTCTAAGATAGGATTTTGGAGGAGTTAGAGGATGAGGATGATGGTGTGGAGAGGGTGAGAAAGGATTGACACAGGGGTAGTTGATCCTGACACTGCTACACTTCATGCCCAGCTTGCATCTTTGGAGGAGCAGATGAGGGTCTTGATGTCTGAGCAAGATGTGTTACAGATGGAGAGGGAAAGAGCCTTCATGGACAGGGATTGGGCCATAGCTCGAAGACAGGAGACCGAGCAGAGGTTTACAGAGATTAGAGCTCTTTGTAGTGGGCCAATAGAGGCATTTGCTTGAGATTTATTTAGATCTAGGGAGAGGGCCACTTATTATCGAGATTTGTATGAGGCAGCAGTTCCTCCAAAGAGATGGGCCCCGAGTTTCTCACAGGCACATTGTGAGAGGTCCCACACCAGGACAGTTAGCACAAAGGGTGTTGAGCAACCACCCAAAGTTGGTCCATACAATAGGCCCCATTCAAGTCATAGGTCATTAAGATCTCAGCATCATTCATCCACACACTCTAGTCATGATAGCAGTGGCACTTCAGGATAGGGACATTTCTTGATATGTACTGATACATTGTATTATGATCATATAGTCTACAGGCTTCCATATTTATTGATACATTATGACATTGTGATGTGACACTTTTAAGGGATATATATATATGATTTTAGTGGTGATGCTCATGATATGCATTTCTATTTATTGATTATGCAGTCATTTATTTATACATGTTATTTTTATATGAGATGCCCATGTGATGGATGATCATATCTACTTTATGATGTGTTAATGTAACCTATGATGTGATGTTGATTCTATGTGATGATGTATGTATTAATATATATGATGTCGATGGATGTTATGTATGCAATCTATAATTATGAGATGTAATATGATGTTATATGTACAATGCTCTCTACATGTGATACTATACAAATGTAACGTGATGTATGTATTTACATTTGTTATGTACATGTAATGCTTATGATATGTAATCTATGATGATAAATGTCTATTATGCCATGATGTCCTAGACATGAAAAATTGCTATATGTTTTTATATTTCAAATGCAATATGTATGTATGATTGATGATTTATGATTTGGAAATGATATTTCTAACATGAATGTGAATGCAGGATGATTTATATTTTTGTGTGTCACAAGACTCCATCATAATGCAAGAAAGAAGAACTGTTAGTGTGGAAAGAAAGAAAAAGACATGAGATGGATGTTAGTATTAGCAATCATTTGATGTTTTGTTGTATCACAAAAATTCGTTGCACTTTATCATCATTGGGTGGGACTAATACAAATGGAGAAAAATGCCATGATATGACATAAATCAAGGTGTGCAAGGTCATCCACTTGATAACAACAAATAGTCGAAGACAAGGATTGTCATTAACTCATACTAAGGGCACAAGTTGCCCCAGTCTTTTTGTCAGGACAAACCATAGACAACAAACAAAATAAAAGACGGGTCATGAGACGTCATCACTCCTCTAAATCCTTCATGGGACATCCTTGAGGAAACTAGTAACATGACTCAAAATCAAATTTAAAAGACAGTTGACAGACAACAATCAAAGAAAATAGAATTTTGATACATCGTTGCTTCTCTAAATCCTTCATGGGACATCCTTGAGAAAGCTAGTAACAGGATTCACATCATAAAGTCAAGTGAAATGATAAGATAAACAAGCCATAAAGTCAAAAAGCCAGTAAAATATTTGTCAAAACTTGATCTGTTTGTTTGATTTGTTTGGATTTATAAAAGGATTGATTGATAGAGTTTGATTTCAAGAGATACACATACCGGATAAGACTTTGAGTCTGGTTTTGATGTTATGACTATCTATATAAGGCATGACAAAGCCTGGTTTTAGAAATACATGTATCGTATAAGAAATTGAGTCTGATGTCATTGATGTGATAACCTGTGTAAGGCTATGTTGACTATTTGACAATGTCGATATGCAAGAAGGACTCATCCTATATAGGACATAGATTCTTTTTCTGATATCAGTATTTAGGAAGGACTCATCCTGAATAAGGGACAGGTTGATTGTTTAGATGATGTTTTTTTCCAAGGACACATCCTATAGCAGACATTAGTTTATCTATTGTGATTTTTGCTTTTGGCAAGTTGTCCGATTTGACTTAGCGACATTGCTGACTTGTTTACCAGATTGATGCGTGACTTGATATGATGTGCTGAAAATTGACTATGTGTGATGATGAACCCTAAAGGACTAACCTAGTGCAGCCTCAGGGGCTCATCAATTGATGGCCTTGCCTACGTTATACATGCAGAGACCTCGTAGTTCGACTTGACTTTGACTAACAAGACTGACTACAAATAGAAGACATGTGTGATAGTGAATGTGATGAACCCTAATGGACTGACCTAGTACAGCCTCGGGGGCTCATCGATTGATGGCCTTGCCTACATTATACACGCAAAGACCTCGTAGTTCAAAATGACCAATGACCTTGTCATATAGACATATGGATTGAGTCATGATTTTATAAAGACAAACCTAAACAGACTAACCTAATGCCTTGAGGGCATATCGGTAGATGGCCTCGCCTATGTCCAATCATAGAGGCAATGTAGTTCAACAAATGACAAAGACTAACAAATGTGACTGACTATGACTCTGTTTTTGGATTTTTAACATGTTTTGATTTTTTTGTTTTTTTGAGGTTTTATGATGTTTTTGTGTTTTCTTAGGTCATTTTGTGATGTTTTTGGATTTTTCTATGGTTTTACGTCTTCCACATAGCTAATGTAAGAACCAATATGACTCACGTCAAGGGCTTTCCCCCAGTCGAGTATAAGACCAATTGATTATGAATAGGATAAAATGGGGGATATGAAATGCACTTGATGTCAATTGTTCCAGGTTATGGGAAAGACTACCACTTATTACAAATGGTATGTACAAGCGATGGATGAGAAAGATAAGTGATATGTACAGGGAAGTGGACTATGTATAGGGATAAGGACTATGTACAAGGATGCTATATTAGAATAAAAGTAGACAAAGGAGCAGAGTCAACTACACATGGCACTTGTTTGCTAGGTTTTCACCATGGTACTTATCCAAAGTGCCACCGAAATGGTTTTCACTATTGGACGAATTATTTCTCTTTATTATTTTTTGGATTTTCTAATTTTTTTGATGTTACCAAGATACCTGTTTGCTAGGTTTTCACCTTGGTAACGATTTTTTATTTTTTTTAATTTTTTTTTTTGCTAATTAAGACAAGGATTTCAGAAGCTATGCATAGAACTTCTTGAGATGAAGACTATTTATTGGCAAGGACAATGGTTCCCCTTCAGGAGTAGAGAGTTGATACGCTCCTAATCTAAAGGCTTCTGTAACAATATGCAGTCCTAACCAGTTAGGTTCAAACTTTCCTGGTTTTTCTCTATCTGCTTGATTCTTTGGGTTCTCCATTAACACCAGGTCACCAATGTCAAAGCTTTTGTTCAATACCTTCCTATTATAGCTACGACGAAGGTGATTTTGATATGCTTGGAGATGGTCTAATGCCTTTTTTCTTCACTCATCTAGGAATTCTAGCTCATGGAGTCTCGATACTCAGTACTCTTCATCATCAATGTGACCTTTCAAGGATACCCTCAGGGAAGGACTCTCGATCTCAATAGGAAGAATGGCTTCAGAACCAAATAATAGTGAATATGGAGTGGTGCCAGTGGGAGTACAGATACTTGTGCGATAAGCCCATAAGGCAGGATTAAGCTGTAAATTCCAATCACGGCCAACATCATTGACAGTATTCTTGAGGATTCTAATGATAGTTTTGTTAGATGCCTCTACTTGGTCATTACCTTGTGGGTAGTATGGAGTGGAAAAGTGATGTTGAATATGAAATTCATCACAAAGATTGCAAACTTCTTAATTCTTAAATGGGCGTCCATTATCAGTGATTATGGACTGAGGGACACCATACCGATAAATGATATAGTTCAAGATAAACTTAGAGATCTATGTGTCGGTTATGTATGTCATATGAATAGCCTCAATCCACTTCATAAAGTACTCAGTGGTAGTGATGATGAACTTGTGGCCATTGGATGATGTGGGATGGATCTTACCTATGAGGTTGAGTCCCTATTGGACAAAGGGCCATGGTGACGTTATAGGATGAAGCTCCTGTGTTGGTGCATGTATCAAGTCTCCATGAACTTGGCATTGGCAACATTTCTTTACAAAGACATATGAGTCCTTTTCCATAGTAGGCCAATAATAACCCAGTCTCATAATATTTTTAGCTAAGGTAGGACCGCTAGAATGGGAACCACATATACCCTCATGCACCCCCTGCAAGGTTGCTTGTGCTTAGAATCAATACATCTCAGTATGCTATTATCTAAGGAACATCTATATAGGGTTTCTATGATGATGGTGTATTTGGCTGACTTGTGGAGGAATGTCCTACATTGATTATTTGAAAGGCCAAGGGGTATGATTTCGGCATGGAGGTAGTCATAGATTTCCTTGTACCATGGGGAATCAGGACCAACAATGTCACATACCATCTCAGAATCTGGGATATTATAGGTTGGGACCAAAAGTTGTTCTACTAAGAACTCAAACTTAGGCACGTTGCTAGGAATGTCTAGAAGCAATGCAATAGTAGCCATTGTGTCTGCTGCCCTATTTAGAACACGAGGTATCTGATGAAATTTGACCTTGTCAAAGTACTCCTTAAAGCTATCATCCATGCATTTTTATGGAGCAAGCTTCTCATCCTTAGTCTCATAATCATCATCTACCTGTCTGATTACTAGTTGAGAATTGCCATATACCTGTAGGTTCTTAATTTTCCACTTGACTGCCATGTGTAACCCTGTCACTAGAGCCTCATACTCTGCTATGTTATTAGTATATGGGAATGCAATCTTGAATTACTTAGTAATGGAATCACCCTGTGGTGTGATAAACAATATACCAGCCCCTAAGCCATGATTTGTATGTGAGCCATCAAAGTATAGTTTCCATGTTGTGTTTGTGTCAATTGTGAATATAAATTCATCAGGAAATTCTGCAACCAATGGGTGATTTGTTTTTATTGGTGCATTGGCTAATTGATCAACAATGGCTTGTCCTTTAATAGCCTTTCTCTCTACATATTGGATATCATACTCACTAAGTATCATAACCCATTTGGCCAGTCACCCTATTAATGTTGCTTTTCTTAGAAGATATTTTAGAGGATCTATTTTGGCAATCAACATTGTTTGATGGTTTAGCATATAGTGCTTGAGTTTTTGAGTAACAAATACTACTATAAGACAGGCACGTTCAATGGTACTATAGTTGAGCTCATAACCTACCAAAGTCTGACTGATATAATATACTACCCTTTCATGACCTTCATCGTCATTCTGTGCAAGCAATGCTCCGAGTGATGAATGGGTTGTTGTAATATAAAGAATCAATGATCGTCCTTCAATAGGTGGCATTAATACTAGTGGTCTGAGTAGATATTATTTAATTAGTTGAAAAGCCTCTCTGCACCTAACTGTCCATGCAAAGGGTACCCCTTACTTAAGTAAATTTTGAAAAGGATGTGTCTTATCTGCTAATTGCTTTTACCTTGATTGGATCCACTTCAATGCCTCATCTGGAAATGATATAGCCTAAAAGCTTTCCTGACTTTACTCCAAACACACATTTCTTGGGATTGAGTCTCACCTTATACTTCTCTAGCCTTTGAAATATCTTGTCTAAAACCTATAAATGTTCTTCCCTTGTCCTACATTTAACTATAAGGTCGTCGACATAATCCTCCATAAGAGTGTGTACTAGATCATGAAAAATGGTGGTCATGGCATGTTGATAGGTTGCTCCAGTGTTCTTGACCAAAGGGCATAACATTCCAGTAATACATTCCCCAAGGACAAGTGAAAGTTGTCTTAGGTTGGTCTTCAGTTGTAATTTTTATCTGACTATACCTTGAAAATCCATCCATAAGGGACAACATCTTGTACCCTGTTGTCATGTCTACTATCATGTCTATGTTAGGCAGAGGGAAGTCATCCTTAGGACAAGCCTTGTTGATATCTTTGAAATCGGTACAGATGTAGATGCCCCCTGTTGGTTTAGTGATTGGTACAAGATTGGAAATCCAATCTAATTAGTCAATTGATCTGATGAAACTAACATCTAACAGTTTCTTGAGTTTTGCCTTTGCTACTAAAGCAATTTGTGGGTGCGTTTTCCTCAATTTTTGTTTCACTAGTTTGACACCTGGTTGTAAGGGAAAGTGATGTAGAACAAGTTCAGGATCCAACCTAGGCATGTTTGCATATGACCAGGAAAAAATTATCTATCTCTATGTAAAGAAGTTGTGGAATTCTTGTTGCTCTTCTATGGTCAATGACACTGCAGAATAAACTAGTTGAGGATTCTCTTTTGTGCCTATGTTGACTTCTACTGATTCTTCAATGAGCATGGATGACTTTTCCTATGCAATGGGGAGATGTTCAAACCTCCATCCTTAGGTTCCTCAGAGAGGTTTTTTCCTTCGAATGTGTCCTTTATTTTGACTTTTTCATTGTTTAGAGGTGCCTTTCGGTTTTCACCTAGAGACTCGTCCTTTTTATCTTATTTATTCTTTTTCTCATTTTTGCGAATGGAGGGTTGAAAAAATTCCCCAAAAAATGCTTTGTTGTCCAAGTCAATGGTAAAACCAACCTTGTGATCACCACTAGGTATGCCTTCTCGTAATCCTAGGAACTCAACAATTGCTTCGTAGTTCTCAAAAATCTCTAAGATGGGTGGGTCTTGTTGATCCCAATTAATGAGTTGGGGATAAACTAAGGGCATGTCATCATCGGAGTTATCAAAGTTTAATGGAGTCAACGTAAGGACTGAGTTGTTCATATGGTCACAAAAGTCTTGTACTAAGTCCTTTTTTCTCTTTGGTTTAGATCTAGGTAGATTGAGAGGTGGGCCTAATACCAAGGTTTGGTTATCTAAAATAGATGTATTAGGTTGCCAAGAGGTAGGATCAAGTGATTCCCAATAGAAATTTTTAAACCATTCCTCTTTTGTCATATTCTTTGGTGGACAAGAATTCAATGGATTTGGTGAGGATCTCAACATTAAGTCAATTTCTCCAAATAGATTATCAAGGTCCATGGAAGAGGTAGAGGATAGGGAATCCTGCTCATATTCATTTGAGTCAGGGGAGTCACAGTGGTGTTGGTCAGATGGTTCATGAGATGTCTCAATATCTTCTGAAGCACTTACTTTCTCGATTAAGGGTGATGTGGTACTAGGAATGCCAATCTGAATTGGTTGAAACCTAGGCCCTAAGCCTTTTGGCCACTGAGAAACAAAGATTGGTTCAATCCTCCCATCTTGATTTAAGCCTAAACCACTCTGTCCATTATATCCCTTGCTTTGCATGATTTTGAAACATTTTCCATATAGATCTATAGGAATGTGAGCAAGTGAGAGAGGTTCTTCATTATCTTCCCTATACATCCAAGAGTTGACATCTTCTGTATTTATGGCTTCTTTGCTTAATTCTCCCCATTTAGTGAAAGTTGTTGTGGGAGGAATGTGTATAGTGACCATACATTTCCTCCTATCTAGTGTAGGTAAATCGTATGACTTAGGAGGAATCAAATGGCTAACACAATAAGATGTCTTCATGTAATATTCTCCACAACCCTTGTCTTGGATCTCAACCCTAGGAGTGGTAGGAAATGAAGGTGAAATAGATGTCCAAGTGAGAGTGGATGGATCAACATAGGGAGATGAATTGGACGAGGAAGCATCTTGGTTTACTGGCACTTGGCGTTGGGGTATCTCTTTTAGATTGGTGCAATATTGGAATGGATCTGGGTCACCATCTATAGTTATTTCAGTGCCATTGTAAGGGAATTTGAGACATTGATGATATGTGGAAGGGACCGCCTTCATGGCATGAATCCATGATCTGCCTAGCAAAAGGTTGTATGGAAGGGTGAGATCCAAGACCTGGAATTTTGTCTCCATTATTGTAGGACCAATTTTGATAGGAAGTGTTACTACCCCATTTGATTTTCATTCCTCATCATCATAATCTTTAATGACAATAATTGTGGTTGTGTCTACGCATGCTTCTGAGAAACCTAATGCCTTAATCAGTTTTAAAGTGCACAGATTTAACCCTACTCCTCCGTCTAAAAAAACTCATCTAACTTTGGTGTCATCAACAATGACTTCAAAATGTAAAGGTTCATTATCATTTTTCTTTTCAATTGCGTATTCTTGTTCAAAAAATGTGGCATGATGATTATTGGTCAAGTAGCCCACCATTTCCTAGAAACGATTGACATCGAGATCATTTGGGATAGTGGTGTTTTGCAAATCTTTATCTAAAATGGATCGATGCTCAGGGGAGATACGCAACAGTTCCAAGATTGAGATTTAGGCTGGGGTCTTCCCCAACTGGTCAAGTAGGTTATATTGTGACTTGGAAGGCTATGGTTTTTTCTACGATGGAGGACCTTGGATAGTGATCTTAGTACGATGAGTGTTGACAGCACACTTGGGAGTTGTATTTATGGTAATGGTATTGATATTCTCATTGGCGGCGTGAAGGTGATTAATGGTTTTGCCACTATTATAATCATGCTTGATATTTGCATAGTTGGCAGACATATTAGTCTTGTTACTCAAACTGGGGACATTTCCTTTCCCATGGTCATGTAGTGGATCGGAAAAGACTTGGTGATCAGTGTTTGATGACTTTTGTTTCTGTCCACTAACTTCAATAATTCTATTTTTGACAAGATCCTGTATGATATTTTTCAATTGCCGACAATTTTGTAGGTTATGTCCCTTAGTTCTATGATAATCACAAAAGGAATTTTCATCCCACCAAACTGGTTTAAATTGTCCTAGATCATATTGTCTTGGCTCTTGAAGCTGTATAAGATTATGTTGTAACAGTTGTTTAAATACAGACCCAATGGGTTCCCCTAAGGGAGTGAACTCACGTTTTTGAAACCTCCTCTATTGTGGTAGACATTGAGTATTTTGGACCATGTTGGGGGGTTGATTGACAGCATTAAGTGTGTTGGCTGAAGGGTTAGGTCCTCGTAATGTGATGATTGGTCCTGCTTGTACAGTTTTAGCATCAACTACCCCATCATTGGTGACATTTTTATTTCGAGACCAAAATCTTTTTATGTCATTGGGGGCATTTTTCCCTATTGGATTTCTATTGGGTGTTGATGTCTTAGGTTCTCCTTTTTCAATGAGATCTTTTTCTATTATAACCCCTTTTTCCACTAGCTCTGAAAAAGATGTGCAACAATGTACCCTTAGGTTACTCCTCAGTTTTGCATGAAGGTTTTCTTGGAACATAGTGACTTTTTGTTTTTCAGGTATCTCTATAGGAAATTAGCTAGCTATAGTCCTCCATCTCTGGAAGAAAGAGATGAAATTTTCTCCTTTGTCTTGTCTTGTGTGACACAAGGTTGCTATATTTATCGCGTGGTCTATGTTGAAGGAGAATTGCTCAACAAATTTATCAGCCAGTTCACCCCATGATTTAATGCCATAGTCTAGACCTGAAAACCACTCAAGTGCAATTCCTACAAGACTTCTTGGAAATAGTCTCATAAGATATGTGGGGTCATAAGTGACATCTATGCACATGGTAGAAAATTCCCTTATATGTTCTATTGGATTTCTTTTTCCATTGTACTTAGGAATATTTGGTATGACATACCCATGAGGGAAAGGTGTCATGTACAATAATTTATCAAAGGGAAATGGGCATATGTCCTTTGTTGAAAAATATTTCTTAGTTGACACTACCATGTTATCCATTTTTGTTTGTAGTGCCTGCATTTGTGTTTGCAAGACGTCAACCCGATTTAATGATGTGTTGGGCTAATTACTCAGATCTATGTATGTATTTTGAAATCCAAGGTTTCGTGATGGGTTTTGATTGACTGTTGGTATTTGATATGGATTTGGATTTGGAATGTTGGTGAATGTGTTCTGATTCAGAACCTATGTGAATGGTTTTTGACTTCCAATCTCAGAGAATGGATTCTGATTCAAAATCTGTGTGAATGGACTCTGACTACCAATCTGATAGAATGGATTCTGACTGCCAACATGGGAAAATGGATTCTGATTTCCATACTGGAAAGAGGGAATCCCTCCTATCTGTGTAGTCTACGGTATAGTACTAGTGACATGAACACTAGGTATGGCTATTGACTGTGGTATGGTACCAATGACACTAACATTTGGTGTAGAAGTTGATGTTTTAGATCTTTTATTCCCAACCAAAGGACCGAAGGGAGTGGAAGATGATGCCCCTACAATGAAATTAAATCCTGATGTCATGCCAGACATACCAAATGGAGACATATGGACTGTTGTACTCTATGTAGGTATGCCAAATGATATGGTTGTATTAACCTGAGGTATAGAATTACTAGCAGTCATTGTTGTTGTCCCTTATGTAGGTTGAGTTTGTAAGGTGCTAATATCAAATCATGTAGGTAAGGTAGCACCTTCAGCTAAAAATTTGGCTAAGTAGCATTGGCAATCATTTGCTAGATACTCATCTACAAAAGAGGCAAACTCAAGGTCTTGTGTAGTAGCCTCTATGTCTTCTATTCTAATGTGTCCTTGAGTGTCTCTAGTGGTGAATTTGTCTAATAAAGTTATGTGAGGTCTTGTCGAGAATGGATTGATGAATTCATTTGGGTTCGAAATATTTTCTCTTTCTTTTCTCTTAGACCTAGTTTCAACCATGTAAGATAAGCTCAATATGCGAGAAATGTAAAAGTACGTCTATGGACAGTATGACTCTAGTCTATGTTTTTGGGATTTTCTGAATGTAAAATAAGGAATGTTCTAAGATGACGCTAGTCTAAAATGACAATATTTAAAGATGAAAAGTCTAAGCAATCTTCTAAGGTAATCAATTTTGTAAACCTAAGATGAGGGTACCAACTACCTAAAGTCTAATCAAGGTGTCAATTTAGTTATTCCAAGGAACCAAAAAAAAAGATAAGTTGAGTTTCCTAACTAGACTGATGAGCTAGGAGGACTCTCTATAGGATAAATGATATGATGATAGGACTAGGTTCAATGACATATTTCCTTGACACTATGATTTTTCTAGAGTGTAGAAAGTGGACCTATTCTAAAGTTTGTAAAAATGACCCTCCTAAAAGTTTGATCTAAAGACAATATGTAGTCTAAGATGAAAAACTCAGAATTAGGATGACTATAGTAATTGACTAAATGATACCTAAAGGATGCAAAATTGAGCAAATCATTTTAGGTTTTTGTCCAAGGACTGCTATGAAAAGATAGATCAAAGACTAGTATGACTGTGTCAACTAAACTATGACTGTCAATTATAGTTTTCTAATAATTAGGCAGATGCGTTGCAGAATTTCACATATGCATTTCAGAATTTCACAGATGCGGATATCTTTCACAATTGCGGTGTTCTTGTAATCAATTGCGAGTTTCTGGTAAAATTCAATGTCTTTGTTGGAAAGATGAAGTATAATTTCTCACAGATGTGACTAGTAATGGAAATTGTGACTCAGACTGTAATAGATGCAGTTTTCTTGAATTGTGTGCACTGGTGAAAGTTCTGCGATAGTGGAAAATCACAATTGTGGTCTTGTAAATTAGATGTGGCTCACCTTGTCAGATGTGTCACAGAATATCACAAGTGTGGTCTTGTAAATTAGATGTGGTTTTCTACATAGCAGATGTGAGCTAATCTCAGTAGATGTGACTCAAAGCTTAACAAATGTGACTCGACAAAACAATTATGACTCTCTACTGAACAGTTGCGACTCTGTTGATAGTTACGTGTTTTCAATGAATGAAGATATAAAATTGACACTATTTTTCATGATCAAGTTCTTGGCAAAAAAAGACAATCATACGACAAAGTGTTTTTAGTTTGATTTTGGATGCAAAGAATGTTTAATTGACAACAAACAAGCACATCCTAGGCTGTGTAAGATAGTATTTATGGAGTTCTCACTTGGGTTTCCCCAGCTACACTTATTCAAGGTGGATGATTAGTAGCTTGACCCCTCTGGATCCCCCCCATGGCTCATTAACGTCATTCGGGGCAACCAAGCTATAGTACCCATGAACATCCCATGTCATACTTTCATCTCTACACATGAACCGTAAAAATATGAGACGGCTTCACAAGTCTGACCTGCTACACCAGTAAATAGAAGGATTTTGGACACTACAAACAATGGTGTTTAATTCGGGTATTCTATTTGTAGGGCATGATCCATGCAGTGAGAGTCCCCTTTCGAGTCCATCTTGTCGGAACCATACGTGTGATTCTTGGACTTTCCCCAAGAATCCACTTTTATATATCGGCTGGAAGTCCCTCGGGTTCAAGGTGCTACTGGTCTGAGTCATCCTGGAGTGAGTACTTTTTCCCACCAGAACAGGCCCAAGTTCTAGAGTCAGTAACCATTTCTCTTACACCCAAGATCGCATGGATGCGCAAGGGGAGAGGATACTTTGATATACCGAATCGTGAGGGTAATAACACAAATGTGCTTTTGCACCAAACACAGTAGACACTTGTTAATTTTAATCCAAATGAAAGATTTGCTACACTACCAAACAATTTGTTTAAAAAATTTAACTAGGGTCTTCGACATGTGTTCTACAGAAAGATTCATCAGTAGTTTTGATATTGGTCTTCAACTATCGATCTACAAAAACTTTGTTAACTCCTCAAGACACACGCTAAAAATAGAAGATTAGCGATAATAAAAACACAAAAGGAAACTACAAATTGAAAGTATGAAACAAAATATTTACCAGTTGGGTGCATCATTTTCTCTGTCAGCTACGTTGCCAAATTTTACCAATCAGTTGTGGCTTAGAAAATTACAGATGTGTTAGTTTTTTTCAGATGTGTCATTTATATCTCAAATGTGGTCAAGTGAGTCAATTGCATCATTTTCAATCTCAGATGCGGTCCACTTTTCCAATTTCATCGTTTCATCAAGCAGATGCATCTCAGAATTTCAATTGCGGTGTTTCATCAAATAGATGCATCGTTTCCATACAAAAACCTATAGAAATCGAATAAAAGTCTATGAATACATGAAGATGGTGTCTTCACGTCGAGTTCACCAAATGTAATGTCTAGAAAATGTAGAAGAAAGATTAAAGGCACACACTCAATGCGAACAAAGCTCTAATGCAATCTAAGCTAAACAACAAAGAACAAAGGAAAGCTAAAACATAAATAAACTGAACAATCTCACCCAATATCTACATAAATCCATGTATAACCTCAATTTCCCTTCTCCATTTTGCCATTGTAGTATAATTTCCCTCAGATTTCTCTTATGCAAGTATAGACTATGATAGTGATTTAGCAAAACATCAAAGATTCAAGATAATTGCTCCAAAAGTCATATGATTTCGAGAGAGATTGAAATGATGAAGGACAGATCAATTTATAGAAAATTGATCATTCGAACGATAAGTCAGGATCGAAAGATCAACCAACGGTTGAGATCGAATGATTAGACATGCATTCTGATAACTATTAGTAATGACATGAGTGATAAAAATTAGAAATAGAAATAAAGATTAAATAAACGATTTAATCTTCGAGTTTGGTATTCAAAAATAGACGAAGTCTTTGCATGACCAAGATAAAGATGGATTAAAGCAACTCTTTATTCGAATGCACACACAAGATCTAATTAATTAAATAAAGTTATTTAATTAATACGCATGTACATGCAATTGAGTTAGAACTAGATGATTGAACGATATGACAAATAGATTACTCCTGAAATCCATTCAGACACTAAACATAGAGTTAACTGACTAATTAAAATAGATGTCAAGTAAGAGTGAATACTTAGATAATTTGCACAATTATCTAAATATAGAAGAATGCATTAAAATAGAATTTACATGAATTAAATAATTCATTTAATTTAAGATTTGATATTTGAAAAATAATTAAATAAATAAGATTTATTTAAGTAAGTGTTGAAGGGGTTAAAATGAATAATTAAATAAATAAAGAATTTATTTAATTATAGTCGACATATGATAAATGGAAAATTAAATAAGAATTTATTTAATTTGACAAGAAAGATAACGTTAATTAGTAACATAATTAAATAAAAAGCGTGTATTTAATTAATCAGATAAAATAAAGAAAATGAGAAGTAATTAAATAATTAAGATTATTTAATTAATAGATAAATAAAGAAAATGAGAATTAATTAAATAATTAAGATTATTTAATTAATAGAAGAATTAATGTTAACGTAAATTAATTAAATAAATAGATTTATTTAATTAATAAAGAAATGAAGAACTTTAGAGAACAATTAAATAATTTTCATTATTTAACCATGACCATGGAACTACGAATTATGAAGAAATTGAAGTCACGGACTTAGACCAGATTTTGGTGTCTACACAAATTAAGTCATCATCTCCTGTTGATTAAATAAATAATTTTATTTAATTAACCCTATAGTGTCTATTTAATTGAATAATTCACTTTATTTAATTAAATCTCTAAAGGCATTCTATTAAATTAAATCAATCTTTATTTAATTTAATCTAACACCATCTCCTTTTAATTAAATAAATCAAAATCTTTATTTAATTAAGTTTGAATCATATTCCTCTCATTTTGATTTAAATTAATCCTAAAATCTAAATCTAAATGGTCAAATCAACTAATCTCCTTTTAATTTAGTCAAATCTTGATTAGTTTAAGTCTTAATCACCTAAATCTTCTAGATTTTGCAACTTGCTCAATAAATCAATTTATTTGATTTATCAAATCCTCAATTACTTTCAAAAGGAATCAATGTTGGAATATTCCCTAAATTTGAAAAAACCCTCCAAATGGACTTGTACATCCAACAAAGAATTTAACCCTTTTACATGTCCTTTTGCCTTGATCCAAGTGGCATTAACTTCATTTTCTCCTCCCTCCAACATGTCATTTCATCAATTTTGAATTTCCACCTAATTGCATTTAATTTCACAATGACCAAAATGTGCTCCACCTTTGTCCACTCACATGTTGACAAGTGACACTAGTCATTGGTTGGTGTTTTATCCCACATTCATCCCTTTTTCCTCATTCTCCAACTCTCTCATCTATAAATAAGAGGCTTTCACTTTGATTTTGGATCCACAACTTCATGCAAAGTCATAATCTTCAAATTTTGAATTTTCTTTATCCATTGTTCATCCATTTTCATAGTTTTTATCAAGTTTCATAGCCAAGTTATGTCCAAATTGCATCAAGGAGCTTCAATCTTCATCAATCATCATAAAGCTTACAAGGTATTGGGAAAGGGCCATTTTCCATGTCAAAATGATACCAATTCCCCAATGGGATTAAGAGTTTGCTTGATTTAATAGGATTTAATAGCTTTCTTTGTTGTGTTCTTCATTTATTTCCTATTTTGAGTATTGTAAATGAATTTCATGGGGAATGTTGATTTAACTTGCATATGGATCTAATTTTGTGATTGTTTGTTGTGTTTGTCCAAATCAATAATTGAAATTCACGCCATCAGACCAAAGAAATTCCTTAATAATCTTCTAGAGCTTAGAAAAATAAACATTAGTAAATAGCTAGGCTAATGAGTGATACACAACATGAGAAGCAATTACCTTTTGCACAACTTGATGCCTACTAGCAAGCAAAAGCATTTAAGTTTGCCACTTTTGATGTTTCTTCTCAATTTTTTAAAAGAGCCAATCCCACATGTTCTTAAGTGCTCAAGATAGACTAAAAAAGGTATATCCAAGTATCTCATGATCTTATAAGGGTTGGACCATCCCCATCCCTTGCTCACAAGCCAGCTAGGAGGTTCATGATCCCATCCAATTATAGATGATTTATGAGGAGCAATCCTAGACCCAAAAGCATCACAAAAAATTTCCAACCTTTTCATAGTATTATCAAAGTTAGCTTCAAGCAACTCAATGAATAAGGTAGTGTCATCTGAAAATTGTGCATTCATTAGCTAATCTTAGTTGGGTAACTATATTACATTTATTGGGGGAGCCAGTTGGTCAAAACAAAGAACATAATGCAAGGCATCAATAGCTAGAAAAAATATTGCAGGAGCTACAGGTCAACCTTGCCTAATTGACCTTTGTAGAAGTATTGCATTTGTGAGTTCACCATGACATCAATTACTATCAGGAGTCATTAAAAAGGATCTTGATCCATTTAAATAAGGAAGGTGGAAAACCAAAAACCTATACCATATCCAACACAAAGGGTCATTCAATCCTATCATATGTCTTTTCAATATCAAGGAGAATTAGTAAAACCTGTTGCTTATCATGTTTGGTCCAATTCATTTCTTCCCAACTTGTTATAAGGTTCTCAAGAATGTAATTTCCCTTAATAAATCTTGTTTGTGTGATTGAGACCACTTTCTCAAGAATATTAGTTAGTGTACCTGCAAGGATTTTGGCAAGAATCTTCTATGAGACATTCAAAAGGGTGATAGGTCACCAATTCTTAATGAGGGTTTTATCACCACCCTTGGGAATCAATTTGATTATCCCCTTGTTGATAATTTGAACAAAAGAATTGTTCTTAAAATAAAATTTGTAAATTTCTAACAACTCAAACCCAATCAAGTCAATGTTACTTTTATAAAATTTACAAGTAAGCCCATCCATTCCAGGAGATTTTCCATTAGATAGTGTTCTAATGGTATTTTCAATTTCTTACAAGGAAAGATCCTCTTATAGCATCTTAGCATCCATGTCATTGATTTTCTTTGGTATCATCTTAACACATAAGTCTCTAGATTCCCTATTTTTACTATTTTTCTTAGTAGAAAACAATTGTTGAAAGGAGTAAAAGGTAGATTTCATAAAGTAGGGATCATTAGAGAGATTCTCATTATCCATAATAGGGCCAATATGCTATTTTTCTTGTTTATACTTAATTAGGTTAAATAATTATTTAGAACCCCTATCATCTTCCTGCAACCAATTCATCTTTGCCCTAATCCTCTGTCGCTGAAATTTATAATTCTCTAATTTCTTGAGAAGGGATCTAGTTTTGATAAGACTATTTTCCAACTAAGGGTTAAGCTTATTTTCTTGTACTTGACATTCAAGCACAAGCAGTTTTTGGTGAAGTAGGTTATCAATCATGTTTCTATCCTTACCCTTTCTCTTTCCCACAATTTGAAATATTTTCCTCCAAGAATCAGTTAGAACATCTGACCTTTAAAGAGGGTCTAGGCTCCTATTAAGGGATTTGGTCAAATTTGTGATAGATCTAATTCCCCCAAGGTAGTTGGGGTCATTAAAAAAGGATCAATTCAACTTGCAAGAAGAGGGCCTCTCTTGAGAGAAGGACAAAGAGGTAGGGGCAAAGGTTACATTGGTCGCAATGGGGCAGTGGTTTAATTAAATAACTAGTAACAATCATTTAAAATAAGGGTATTTGATGTTAATTAAATAATTAATGATGACTATTTAATTAAATAATTAGTAACAATCATTTAATATAAGGGTATTTGATGTTAATTAAATAATTAACGATGACTATTTAATTAAAATAGAAGAATAAGTGAAGCTAACGACATAATTAAATAAGTAAGGTTTATTTAATTAATCAGGAAGATTAATGATAATTAGGACATTATTAAATAAATAGGATTTATTTAATTAGTCAGGGAGAATAAGGATAATCAAGATATTATTAAATAAATAGGATTTATTTAATTAGTCAGAAATGATGAATTAGAATGAATTAATTAAATAATGTAAAATCACTTAATTAATAGTAGAATATGAATATCTCGCTAGAAAACTTGTGTAGAAAAATCCAAAGGGGGTGTAGGAATACATAAATTATTATCTCAAAATCAAGCATTGGGGGCTAAGCTAGTGTGGCACATGTATGCTAAGTCGCAATCAAAATGGTGAAAAGTTATGCAAGCCAAGTACCTAGACAATATGGAACTTGGGAGAATTTTTACAGTTTCAAATCCACTACAAGGCTCAACGATGTGGAATTTCCTAGTTACCTATAGAAAGGATAATCTTACCATACCTTACTTGGGAAATACATGATGGCTTAAAGGAAAAAATTTGGCAAGATTCATGGGGAGTTCATGCACCTTTAAAATCAGCTAATAACCTATATGATATCCAAGTTCAACTCTATGCAAGCTGGGGTGATAAAGTAAGTGATTACTTTGATAGCATAGATGATTGTACTGGGAAGGTAAAGTGGAAAGATGTCTCTGCTATTGATTGTCCACATGGGAAGAAATTGGAATTCACAAGCATGTTAAGTGAGAGGATTGTATATTTGTCACAAAGCGAGGATAAGTTGTTATGGGCCCCTTCAAAAAATGGAAACTACACAATTAAAATGGGTTATATGACATTAATGAATCAAGGGGAAAGTATCAAGCCACAAAGAGCCTTGTCATTCTGTTGGGACTCCTCAGTACTTCCAAAGGCAGGATGTTTCTCATAGCTAGCCATCAAAAGAAGAATTTTGAAAAGTGATAGGCTTGTCAAACTTGGGATTGCAACCCAATTTACATGTGTCCTTTTTGAAAATGAGGTTGAAGAAATAAATCACCTTTTTATTCATTGCCCCTTTGCATCTCATTGTTGGTTATTTATTAAAGATAAATTAAGTTGGTATGCTCCACTACCAAACAACTTGTGGGATATGTTCTCAAGCTGGCCAGTATTGTATAAATTCACATTGTTTGCTTGTCTATGGAGAGTGATTCCTTATGTAGTCTTGTGGACCATTTGGTGGGAATGAAATAGAAGGATCTTTAGGAATGAAAGAATGAAGGTAGATCAAGTCCTCAAGAAATTGAAATCTTCAATAATAGAAATACCAAATGCTTATGTTTTAAAGACCAAACATGTTGGATCATTGTTCATAGATTGGGACACAAAGGTTATGCAAAAATGGAATAAGATTGCTCTTCCATTTAAAGGAAGCCTACATAAAAATACAAGTCAAAAAGTAGATAGAAGAAAAATTCAATTTACTCCACCTATGGAAGGATATTTAAAGTTAAATTTTGATGGTCCTTCACGAGGGAATCTAAGTTTTTCAAGGGCGAGGATTGTAATAAGAGATCACAAAGGACTTCTAATCTCAGCAATGTCTATAAAACTACCAAAGGGAACAAACAATGTTGCAGAAGCACAAGCTTTACTTCATGGCTTGCAACTAGCATATGGTTTGAAACTAAAAGACTTGGAAATTGAAGGAGATTCGCTAATTATTGTAAATGCCTGTAAGGAAAAAAGAATATGTTGGAAAATCAGTTATGTGATGCAATAGGTTTGAAAGTTGTTGGAAAAGTTCAGGTATGTGCAGATAAAACACACATATAGGGAGGGTAACCTGGTGGCAGATAAAAATGTTGGTTGTGATCAAACCCAAAAGGTACAGTTATATGAAAGTAACATGAAACAAATGGCACCGGAATTAAAAATTGCTATTAAGAGGGAAATTATCAGCTAGTACTTGGAGAAAATGTTAAGCATGTTACAACATATTATTTATTCCCAGAAAAATCTTAACAAAAGGAAATCATATAAATAGAGAAAAATATCATTAAATAAGGGTTTCATTGGTTAAGTATTTTATCTTAATACTCATGTCAGTAAGGTAGAGTTTTAATCACTAGAAGATGTTGGCAGCATGCTAAAGTTTGTAATATGCGAGGAGAAATCTTTAATAAACAAGGGTCAGCTAAGTATTGATTTAAGCACATGTTTTATCAAAAATCACCATCGTTCTTATTGTATAGGGTTAGCCACATCATTGTTCATTGTGTCAAGTTTTAAATTATTGTTATGCTCTAAACATGTGTGAAAGCTTGATTTTGTATCTAAACCAAGCTTATCTTGTACAATACAAGTTAAATCTACAGAAAGGATGATTAGTACGCATGTGTAAAATCTGTGGAAGCCAGAAGGAAATATTTTGTGGAATGAATTTATCAAAGCAACTTCAAGCTATGTCTCATCAGTTATAGCAAAGGTATGTGATTTTAATAACAAGTGTCGGCTCTATGCAAGTTTCCAAATTCGGACGTGATCGTAGTTATAATACCATGAACGCAAGTAATCTCAAGCGTTGGAGAGGACGATCAAGCATGTGTCGAAACTCAACCATTTTTTGTGCTTTTGAAAATGAATTGAAGTTTATTTCTATAAATTAGATTCTAATTTTATTACAAGATACAAAGGAAGGTGGTTGGAAAATGACAAGTTTAGTAGGATTCAAGCTCAAGATCAGAATGGTTGACAATGTTTGAGGGTGGTACGTAGCCATTTGAAACATAAATTCAAGGGCTTATATGACCGGTGGCCCCTATTGTAATACACAATCGAAGGGCTTTTGTGGTGGTATGCTCTATGTTCAAAAAAAACAAGAATACTTTATTTTTATTCCATCATCATGCTCTGAATGTTTCATAGGTTGCACATCAATTAGTCTCTATACATAGAAGCTTTTATGTTGAGGGTTTAGTGTTTCATCTTATTACACATATCTCAACTCGAGGGTCGTGGTGTTCTAATAGGTCAGGTGTTTGTGAAATTCTTCTCTTCTGTGTTGAGTTGTATTTTTCTTTTGGGTTTCAATTCAATTTTTGGGTTGTAAAGAAGCACAATGGGCCATGGAATTTATGCCAAGAAATCACAAAGCTCCTTTTCCAATTCAAGAATGGGAGCTACCATTCTCCAAAGGGTTGGGAAGAGAACATCTGTCAAATATTTTTCAAAACTGAGTGCTTGCCTATGTATAAGTCCCTGAAATTTTTGATAGGAGATGACCTCTTACACTCATCAGCTCAAATATTGATAGTTCCTTTAGATTTGGTGTCAATTTTTGTGTCAAATGTGTTGGATTTAAATCCAAACTATCAATATATGACAAAACTGGCAAAAGCAGTAATTCGGGAAGTTTTCTTGTAGGATAATGCTCTACTCAATAGCATTCAAAAATACAATTTTTGGAAAGGGGAAGCATATGTGCGTGGGATTTTCCCTAGGCATTACTTGCATCATAAGGCATGTTATAGAAATATATGCATTGCACTCAAAACATCATTGGAGTATGATTCACCAAGCCACTTGCACATAGTGCTTGCATGCCATCATTTGAAGTAGGGGAGGACATGGAGAGAAACTTCAAAGAAAAATATCTTTCCCTCTCATTTCTCCTCATGCATCATTGTCACCAAGCAGTTAGTGTCAAGAAACAAACCACAAAACAAAAGGAATTGGAATTGGTGGAATCTACAGAATCACAAGTTGAGTAAAGAAACATGAATGCTCAACAGTTCAGGCCACTCCTATAAATCCTTGACATGAACATAACAACAAATTCTCATTCGACAGCACCATCACAACAACTCATGCACAAAGGAGAAATGGAGGAAGGCTCTTCTGTAGGCAATGCTTGATGCATATATGTTATGAAATATAAGCATAAAATCACATATAATCTATAATCAGTTGTATTTTGTATTATTGAAGCTGATATTTTGAATTTTGAACATAAGTTAGCACTAGTGTGCATACTGTTAGTAGCTAGACAAGTTGATATGATCTAGGTTTTGACAGCTAGAAATCTAATGTTCACTGCATATATGATGAGTTGAAAAGTAACTTTTAGTTGTTAAAAATGTTTATGTAACATTTATATTATTACATAAATATATTATGTTGGCTTAATGCCTTTTATTTTTAAAAAATAGTAGAATATGAAAATTGATAATAACTAAATAATAAGGTATTATTTAATCATTTAGGGAAGAAGAGTGAAAATTAGTAAAAAGGGTCTTGCTTGCAAGTCAAGAAAATTTAGGGTATCTACATTTTTCCCCTCTTTCATATTATGTGATTTTATAACGTTCTGTCAAAGAAAATTCAAAAATTTGTACTCAGGAGTTGCCCTGGTATGCCCCGATCACGATGGGATAGGATGATGCCCCCTCAAAAAAAAATTCAAATTTTGAAAGAAAAAAATCAAAAAAAATGGGAAATTGTTCTGACAAGTCAATTTGATAGTGTTGAGTGCGTTGGTAGCAAAATTTGATTTTAGGACCTTTGGGGTGTCCATACTTGCATTTGAAGTTTGAAGTTGATGCACCCAATTATAAAGGGTACTCCAAATCCCACCCTAAAGTCTATTAATAGGCCCTAGGGGTTGCAAAAAGGGTCAGTTATGCATTTTCTTTTTAGAGATTTAAGATCTATGAGTGGTGAATTTGGTGAAGGATCCCCGCTGAAATGTCACTTGTTCTAGTATTTATGCATCACATATATCAAGTTAGGTCCTTCTGACAGCCTGAGGGATCAAGCGATGGAGTATGTACCCTTTTCTTTCCTCATTTTTTGTTCAATTTTTACCAGATTCAAGGGTCAAAGAAGACCAAACAGATGTGTTTTTGTTTCTTTGTCACATTTGATATCACGTTCGCTGCATGTGTGTTGTGTGACATGTGAAAAATAGCTCACTGCAAATGTTAGGCTACTCATAATTGCTTTCTACACCACATCCATTGTGGTGCACTATAAGTGTAGGTTAGAATACCACATGCGATTTCATGCAACACATATGCATGACAGTACACCATAATTACTTGATTAGTCATAATTTTATGTTCAGTTAGGCATCCTAATTGATGTAATGTGATTTTTGTGAGCACGAGTGTAATTACCATCGATATATACCTGAGAGAGTCGGCCTGCTTCCTTTAGATTACGAGATCATCTAGGAGATGAGGAGATGGATACATTACACACATTAGAATTATATCATGTTACATTCATGCCCATCATTCAGGCTAACCGAGGATTGCTGAAAAATCTTGCAAAGAAATGGCATTCAAAGACTAGTTCATTCCATTTACCCACAAGAGAGGCCCAATTACACTTGAGGATTTATGGCATATACTTCATCTTTTGATCCATGGGGAACAGGTTGTTTATGATCCTAATCATGGGTTAGTTGTCTTGCAAAGAGTTTTCGCTACTAATGACCTAGTTCTCAAGGTTGAGGATTAGCAATATCTAATGGGATACACTTGTTGATATGGGTGATCCCACAATACTAGTTTACAATTTTGTTGAGGAAGGAAAATTGCGAAAATGCTCACATTAATTTTTTTTTGGTTTTTAGGGGTTCGTACGAACTAAGGTGTTCGTATGGACCCAAAAAGGGGTTCATATGGACCCCCCTTTGAGCAAACCCTCTTTAATGATGGGACCCACTTTTGGGAACATTTTTTAAAATGAAGACAAAGGAAAATTATAAAAAGGGGGTTCACTCAAAGGGGGTCCATACGAACCCCCCTTTTTTCCCCCTTCCCCTTCTCTTCTACCAAATCTCTGCAAAAAATTTCCTTTTGAAGCTTAGGTTGATGATGAAAATGGAGGAGAATTCATAGACCCAATTGGATGATGGTAGTCGTTAGAATGAGCTATCCATCAAATATAATTTTAATATGTTTTGGTTTTATTATGTTTTTTTTTTAGTTTGATTAAACATAGGTTTTTCACTTGAAAATCAAGCTCTTTGTTCTACACGTGGAAAAATAGCATATTTCAAAAAAAAAAGAAAAATATCAGTGCACTAGATATTGATGTCCCTAATCCAACAATAAGAAATTAAATTTCTTTACATACAAAAAAAGTTATGCTTTATCCACTAAATCATGTCTAAATTCTAACTGGTTTGACTTTGAAACTTAATTAAAAAAAATATTCAATGAAATTCTATGAAACTAATTCCATGCACTATATATCATAGTTACGAATCTAAATTCAAAAAATATAGAATTTCATCCTTCATATAAAAAAATTCATGTGTTAGCCAATAATGTCACTCTTTAAAAATGGTGTTTACTATTAAAAACTTGTTTTCAAAGGAGATGGAAAAAGAAGTGCAATCTGATTCCAAAAAATTTGAAAAAAATATATTTAGAATCTACAGAAAAAAAATATCACAAATCATTAGTTTGCATCATCTTCAAATTCCTCGTGGTTTAGCCGCTATAGGTCCTTGAAAGTGAAGATTTAGTTAAAAAAAATTAGTTCAATGTCCAGTTTGGCCAAAAATTGTAAACCAGTATTGTGGGATCACCCAGAGATATGATAGGCTTATCGTTGTTATATGTATTGTTATCAGAGGTTTCATCATAATTGACCATTGAGGCCATGGATTCCCTATTGGATGGGGTCAAATGCTTGAGGGAATGATGGAGCAGGCCACTATTTATGCCTAGGGTCCTTGTTTACTAGCTATGTTATACTTCTAGCTTCATGATGTTGCTTATCAAGATGATTAGTTGATTAGCTATGGTACCAGATTACTTATGGTTTGGGCTTGGGAGAAAATAGTTGTCTTTGGGCCACTAATGGATAGATATTTAACACCGAGGCTACCTTATGTATATATCTATGGAGAGGTAGTGACACAGATACATGTTGGTGACATTAGCTATTGGCAACATGGTATTGATACTATTGATTCTTTCATATGGAGGTCATACAGAGATTGTGGACCCTTAGATAATCACCATGAGCATCTACCTTATTGTCGATAGACTAGATATTTGATTGGTCACAACGTGCAAACACAACATATTATAGAGATACATCTTCTAGAGCATGTTTTGGTAATTTGGAGAGCAATAGGGAGTTCTTATGGGTATTGCAAATTATGTGTGTTCTTCACGATAGGTTCCTCAATGGGGATCCATGATCAGTGTTTAGGTTGTGGCTACCGAGATAGATGGGTTACAGCTAGTTGAGTGGGGTTCCCTTGCAAAGTTAGTTCATGTAGGGATGACAACAGAGTATGATGCATGGGAGGCCCAACACAGGCACACACCATTCACCGATCTACATCAACCTACTCCTATAGAGAGGCTTAGCAAAGATCCTCAAGGGATGTTTTGGGGGAGAGGTTGGGGGAGATGTGATGATGGTGGTTGTGGTGGTCTAGGTGATGGGGATAGTGGCGGGGGTGGTGGTGGTGGTTAGGGAGGAGATGGTGGCCGAGGGGATGACAATAGAGGAGATTGGTGCAGGGCTGATAGAGGGAGGGGAGATAGGGGAGGAGATATAGAGGTGGGCTTCCACCTCGGATACCAAGATGGGATGGGGAGCATTGGAGGGATGATGCTCCTCATCAGGACGAGAGGGTAAAAGTAGCACAAGTATAGCTAGATGTCACTCCTCATCAGGAGGAGGAGGTGAGAGTTGCATAGATATAGGTTGATGTTTCTCCTCACCAAGAGGAGGTATAAAGAGTACAATAGATGGGGGTGGAGGTTGATATCGACATGGATATCAATGTGGAGGAGGTCAGGAGAGAGGAGGTTTCCCATGAGGTAGCTATTGAGGAGGGATTGGAGGAGGTGCCTATCCCTGATGTCATGGAGGAGGATGAAAAGGAGAGGGCTCTAGACCCTCAAGTAGTAGCATTACAGGTGCAACTTCAGGCTGCATTGGTTCAGATTCAGTGTTTACAAGTCCAAGTCACTCAGTTGACATCTAAGCATGATATGGTCATGATCAGAGTGGGTTAAGCAATGGTCCATCAATTTTATTGACACAATCAATGGAGGCACCACAAATATAGCTCAGACACTTTGTGAGTCTACCAGGGTTTAGTAGTATTATAGAGATTTGTATGAGAGGGCAGTACCACCAATGGAGAGGGCACCCAGTTTTGTAGAGAGCTAGAGTAGATCTCATTCACAAAGATCACAAAGTAGTGGAGGGGTGTCCCAACCTAGGACATCTCCATATCATTTGACTCATCATTCATACAGAGATAGATCATGACTATTAGGGCCAGGTCATAGAGAGGATAGGCCTCCATCCGATGATAGGGGCAACATAGGCTAGGCTTGTTTGTATATAGACATGTATATTTTTGGTCAAGCATCTCAGCTCCACATTTTTACAGTAATTTGATATTGTATTGTGACATATTTTGGATATATATATATATCTGAGATACATCATTTTTTGGAGGTAATTATATGATGCATTATTGTTATTCATATTTCTATATGATGGATGTTTATGGATGCATATGATGTTTATGTATGCTTTGATTTATGGATGGATGCACATGATTTATGATTTATGCCTATTTGTATGACATGATGTATGGATATTTAATGCTTATGATCTATGATGTGGTGTATGGATTATTAATGCTTATGATCTATATGATGATGACATTATATGTTTAAAACATGTTTATGCCATTTTTGATATGATGCCAAATGGATGATGATGATTCTAACATGAACTACAATACTATCTATATTTTTGTATTTTTCTTATGTAGTGTGTATGACCTATATGTATGTGATATATTTATGATATTCTAACATGATTATGGATGCAAGATGATGAGGCTCATATATTTTTTTTTGTGTCATAGAACGCCACTGAGGTGATTACAGGACTATTAGAAGAAATGTTAGTATGAAGAAACAGTTATTAAGGATTGAAGAACCATTTAGATAGATTGTTCATCCAAATTGAGATTGATGTAATGATTGATATTACTTGAGCTTTCAACATTGCATGTTTTATCATCATAGATAATTTTTTGTGTTTATGGAACAAGTGGATGTATGCACACCTAAGCATGAATTGTGAAGGTAGCTTTTGTTTCCATTTTCTTAAAGATATGATATATGGACTAGTGGATAGTGTACGCCAAGTTGAGACAAATCTTGGTGACATTTAGTATCCATTTTTCAAATATTAAGACACATCATACAAGGAGTTTCATGATTCATATTAGTGAAAATAGGACCTTGTAAATCTTGTGAAATTACCATAAAGCATGTTAATCTTGTTGTAAAGAAAGTGTTAGTTGAACTTTGACTTGCATAGGATGGTTTTATTATGGTAGATAGAATCCCAATCACACACAAGGACATTAGTTGTCCCAGTCGTGCTACCAAGACAAACCGTAGACAAGAATCAATAGAAAGAAACATCATAATCCATTATTATCACTTTAATCACTTGTGGATATCCTCAAGAAGATAAATTAGATAAGATGACTAAACTAAACCAAACAATTCAACAACTATTCAGACCCTTTTAATCCATGGATAAGTGTTTGATATGTTTTCAAAAAATTGTGCATGTTTGAAGGAGTGAAACATTTCGTTTAAGATGCCTGGTTTGGTTTTGATAATGCAACATCCTAGAAGACAAATTATTTTTTATAAGGTAGGAAACATTTGTAGACAATTGGATCAGCCTAGTTGAAGACTATTTTGGGTAGTGTCATCTTTTGTTTCATGATTTGTTAAGCTCGGTTCTACGTAAGTATCCTATTTGTGTCAAATATGTTCATTCTCTACAAAGGATAGTTTTATTATGGAATTTTGGATTGTGATGCAATTTTTTATTGTAATGGACCTTAAGGGGATTGACCTAATACCTCGGGGGTTCATTGATGATGGCCTTTCCTATGTGACAATGCAGAGACAACACATTCTGACTGACCATGACAAGTGACAATTTATTCTAGAAATATGGAATATGATGAATATTTGACTACAACAAACCCTAATGGATATACTTATGCCTCAGGTCTCATCATTGATTCAACTTACTTATGTACATGTGAAGAGACAGTGTAGTTCAATGCCATGAATTAACACCATTTTTAATTTTTTTATATTTTATGATTGTTTTTCAAATTTTAAAGGATATTTGAATGTTTTCATGTTTTGTTGAATTTTTTGATTTTTTTATATTTCATGATAATGTCCTCAGATACCATGCGTGAGATCCTTTTGAAACCCATAGGTTGAGGATTACCCCTAGTCTAGAATAGGACTAGTTGTAATGAAGGGTTGGATATGATAAGTGGTTTGACACTAAATGTTTAATCAATCTCATGCCATGAGAGGTTTGATCAAGATTTTATTATGAAAGAGCACATGATTGAGTTATTATGGATGAAATCAGATAGAGTAGTGATAGATGGTAGAGCAAAAGCTGAATACACATGGCACCTATTTTCCAAGTTTTCACCATGGTACTTATCCAAAGTTCCATAGAAATGGTTTTCACTATAGGACAGTTTATTTTTCTCTCTTTTCTTTTTTGTTTTCTCTTTTTTGGATATAATGGGATATCTAGAGGTCATGTATAGTACTTCCAAAGGTGCATGCTATTGATAGGATCAGATAGTGATTCACCCTCTAGAGTATCCAGTTGATAGGCACCAAATCCATATGTTGCAATGATGATATAAGGAACCAACCAGTCAGGCTCAAACTTGCCTAGTTTTTCTCTTTCCTATTGGTTTTTAGGATTCTCTTTTAATATCAAGTCACCAATGTCAAAGTTTCTGACCTTGACTCTCTTATTGCAACTGTATCTAAGGAAATTTTGATATGCCTACAAGTGGACTGACATAGTTTGTCTTCTTTCATCTAACAGTTCTAGCTCGTAACCTAGAGATTCAATAATCTTCATCATCAATGAAGTTTTGTATGGAAACTCTCAAGGGTGGGATCTCAACCTCAATCAGTAGGATGGATTTGGAACTGAAGACAAGGGAATAAGGTGTGGCACAAGTAGGAGTATGAATGCTCATACAATAATCCCATAAGGTTGGACTCAGTTGTATATTGTACTCTCGACCAACGTCATTAACAGTCTTTTTTAGGATTTCCAAAATGGTTTTATTAGATGCCTCTACTTGACCATTACCCTAGGGATAATATGGAGTGGTGAAGAGGTGTTGGATGTGGTATCTTTCACATAATTCCTTGAAATCTTGGTTTTTGAAGGGACACCCATTATCTGTTACTATGGATAAAGGAACACCATATCAATATATGATATAGTTTAGTATGAACTTTGAAATTTTTTTACTAGTGATATACATCATCGATATGGCTTCAATCCATTTAGTGAAATATTTTGTTATAGTGATAATGAACTTATGTCCATTAACAGATGTAGGTTGAATCTTTCCGAAAAGGTCAAGTCCCCATTAAAAGAAAGGCCAAGGTGAGGTATCTGAAGTCCCTATGCTGATGCATGTACTAGGTCATCCTGGATCTAACACTGTCTACATTTCTTTATGAAATAATATGAATCACCTTCCATTGTAGGCTAGTAGTACCCTATTCTCAAAATTTTCTTGGCTAGGGTAGGACCACTAGAGTGAGCCCCACATATACCCTCAAGTATTTCTTGTAAATCCATTTTTGATTCCTTTGTGTCTAGAAATCTAAGAAGGGTGGTATCTAGGCTAAAATGGTAAAGGGTATTTTTGATGATAACATACCTAGCCACTCATTGGATAAAGGTTTTTTGTTTGTTGTTGGATAAGTTGGAAGGTAGGATTTGTACGTAAATGTAGTAATACATATCCTTATACCAAGGTGAATTGGGATCAACAATCTCATGAATGAGCTTAGATTCAGGGATGTCAAATGCAAGGATCAATAGTTGTTCCACCAAGAACTCACATTGATGTACATTATTAGGAATATCCAAGAGAGACCCAATGGCGACCATTGCATCTACTGCCTTATTCTATACTCTTAGGATCTATGTAAATAGAATGGTATTGAAGTATTCTTTGAGGTTGTACATTATTTTCATATATGGTACCATTTTTTCATCCTTGGTCTCCTATTCATCATTGACTTTTCAAACCACTAGCTGTGAGTCACCATATACTACAAGTCTTTGATTTTCCATCTGATTTCTTCCCTTAGACCCATGAGTAAGGCTTCATATTTTGCTATTTTTTTGGGTATGGGAATGTGATCTTGTATGATTTAGGGATGGTGTCCCCTTGTGGTGTGATAAATAAGACACCAGCTCTTGAACTATGATTTATGTACAATCCATACAAGTACATTTTCCACTTTGTATATGTATCCAGCTTGAAGATTGCCTCATTAGGGAACTCTGATACAAGAGGTGTGAATGCTTGTGTAGGGGCATCTGCTAACTAATCAGTAATTACTTTCCCTTTATTTGCTTTCCTTTTCATATATTCAATGTCAAAATCATTGAGGAGCATTACCCATTTCACCAGTCGGCCTATTAATGTGGCCTTGCTGAGTAAATACTTCAATGGATCATTTTTTGCTATCAACCTTGTATGTAGATTTAACATGTAGTTTCATAGTTTCAATGTAACAAATACTGTGAAAATAAATGCTCGCTCAATGGGAGTATAATTGAGTTCATACCCTACAAGGGTACGAGTGATGTAATATATTGTGTGTTCCCTACCATCCTCATCATTTTGTGCTAGGAGAGATCCTAGTGCAAATGATGTTACTGATACATATAAAATAATTGGTTTCCCATTGATAGGAATCCTTAGTACTGGTGGAGATAGTAGATAGTCCTTGATCTATTGAAAATCCTATTGACAAGAATCAGTCCATTTCAAAGGGGCATCCTTGCATAGGAGATATTAAAAGGGGTGGCACTTGTCTACCAATTGTGTTATAAACATGTGAATAGAATATATTTTTCCCTGTAGGATCCTTCGCTATGTTAGAGCAAAAGGTGACGAAATGTCTATGATGGCTTTCACCTTTGCATGATCAACCTCTATGCCTCTGTGCAAAACAATGTATCCAAGGAGATTCCTGAAGGTCACTCCAAAGACATATTTCTTGGGATTCAATCGAACCTTATATTCTTCCAACCTTGTAAAAAAAATTCAAGTCCTACTAAGTGATCATCCCTTGTGAGGGACTTTTCTAGGAGATAATCCACATAGTCCTCCATTAATTTATGCATCAAGTCATGGAAGATTGTGGTCATTGCCCTCTAATAAGTAGCTCTGAAATTTTTAAGACCGTAGGGCATGACATTCCAACAATATGCACCCCAAGCATAGGTGAAGGTTGTCATGTTTTGATCTTCTATTGCAATGCTAAATTGATTATATCCAAAGAAACCATCCATCAATGATGGCATCTCATATCATGTTATAAGATCCACGATCATGTCTATGTTGGGTAACGGGAAATTATCCTTTGGAAAAGCCTTGTTTAGATCTATGAAGTTGGTGCAAATATGGATGCCCCCAGTTGGCTTGGTGACTAGTACCATATTTGAAATCGAGTCTACATATGGGTCTTATGAACCCAACATCCAATAGTTTCTTCAACTCCACTTTAAGTCGTAACACAATTTGTGGGTACATCTTCCTCAACTTTTGCTTAAAAGTTTTAGCATTAAGAAGAAGAGGTAGGTGATGGAGGACTAGTTCGAGGTTTAGTCCAAGCATGTCCGCATAGGACCACAAAAGTTGATTTCCTTTTCAAGAAAAGATTGATAAATTTTGGCTTCTCTTCATCTATCAAGGATGTTGCAAAGTGTATGATTATTGGATCTTTTGATGTCCTGATGTTGACCTCTTGTGACTTCTTGACCAACATTAGGGATTTCTCTTGATTTATGGGGAGTGGGTCCAACCTTCCATCCTTAGGTGCCTTGGAGAGGTTTTCACCTTATAATATGTCATTTTTCTTATTTTTTGCTATGTCTATAGGCATCTTTTTATTTTCACCTACATACTTGTTTTTCTTTATTTCTTTTGTTTTATGACTGGAAGGCGAGGCCAACTCCCCATAGTATGCATTCATGTCAAGATCAATGGTGAATCTAGCCTTGTGATCCCCACTTGGTATACCATCTCTAAGTCCCATAAACTCAACAATTGCTTCATCATTTTTGAAGAGTTCTAAGCTTGGTGGACCTTGTTGGTCCCAATCAATTAGTTGGGGGTGAAGTAACATGTCATCATTAATATCAACAAAGTTGAGGGATTAGGTAGATAGGGTAAAGATGGAAGAATCATATGGATCCAAAAAGGTATTGATCCAGGAGTGGCCTTTAGTGTCGTCAATAGGGGATTCAAGTTCAGGACCTATCCTAGATTTCTCAACAATTTCAGATGCATTAACAACTTTCTTCTAAAATACGGTGGTACTAGGAGCATTCACTTTTAGAGGTTGATACCCCAACCCTTTGTTGCATGGACATTTTCTTGCTAGGATAGCTTTGATCATATCTTTTTTGTAGTCCAAGGCCACTATGACCATCATAGCATTTTTTTTTCATTATGTCAAAACCCTTGCCATATTTTTCCATATGTAGATTTTCTTGTACCTTGTCCTCTTCATCTCTATATATCCATTTAGAGAGGTCTTCCTTCATACATTCCTTTCCCAATTTTCCCCACTTGGTGAAGGTCATGGGTGGGTGATATTGAATCATCTTGGACTTGGACCTTGGTTTCAAGGATTTTTGTTGGTTTTGGTGAAGCTTTTGATAGAGAAGTTGGGTCAATGTATTGTAATGAGGAAGGGGTAGATGAAATCTACCTATGGCTAATTACTTGATGCTCACGTGTTCCTCTTAGTTTATTGCAATATTGAAAAGGATCAAGATCATTGGAAATAGTGATCGTTGCTCTATTGTAAGGAAACTTCAAACATTAATGGTACATGGAAAGGACAGTTTCATGGAGTGAATATATTGGTGTCCAAGAAAAAGGTTATAGGGTAGGTCAAGATCCAAAACCTGACATACCATATCCTATATATTATGACCCACTTTTATTGGCACTATGACACTCTTGGAGGAGCATTCCATAACATCATACCTACATATCACGATCCTCTTTGACTCATCTATACAAGCTTCTGAGAATCCCCTAGTAGTTACTAGTTTTGATGTGCATATATTCAACCCAACTCCATCATCTATCAGAACTCATCTGATTTTGTGTTTGTTAATGTATACTTCGAGGAGTAATGGTTCATTGTGATTTCATTTCTATGAAGTAGAGTCATGTTTAGTGAATTTTATATGATGTGTGGTAGCTAAGAACCCTACCATGGCCTTAAATTGGTTGACATTTAAGTTTGTGGGGTGGATGAATCCTACAATGCCTTATCTAGGATAGCCTTATGCTTGGGAGAGGTGCATAACAACTCAAGAATTGAGATTTGAGTTGGGATCTTTCCTAGATGATCAAGCAAGTTGTATTCATGTGTCAATTGAGGTTTGGAAGGGGCTCCTTTTAGAGTCACCTTCGATCGCCCAATGGCAACCGCACATTCAATATTTTTTTATGGTGATGGTGGATATGTTGTGGTTTGATGATGATCGAATATGGTGTATTGTATACTCATAGGTGACACTAGTATAATTTGCATCATCTTTTCCACCTATTCCAAAACTCGAGGCTTTTCCCTTCGTATGGTTTTGTAAAGGATCTTCGAAGATCATGTGATCTTTGTTAGAGGTTTCTGGTTTGTTATCTATTTAGATATCACCCTGCTCTATGTGATCTTATATGATGTTCTTTAATTTGAATCAAGTGGACATCTTATTTCTTTTAGTTTTGTGATATTCACATAAATCATTATCATTCCACCAAGTTGGTTTGAATCGACTTGGCTCATAATGTCTAATCTCGAGTAATTGGATGACACAATTTTGTAGTAATTTCTTCAAAATTGCCTCAATTGGTTCCCCTAAGAGTGTACTTTCATCTTGGTTGAGGGGCTCTAAGAGGACCATGTGGTGTGTTATTTTGAGCCACATTAGCAATTTGTTCTTGCTTCTATGGAGTTGTATTTGTATTCATTGTTGTGGATCCTTTCATATTTAACACAAGATTAGGTTTATTTATGAGCTTTGTGTCTACAATGTTGTTATTCATCATGTTTTTGTTCCATGACCAAAACTTTTTTTTGCTTTTGAACTATGAGAAGAATAATTTTTATTCTCCTTAAAAAAAATCAAAAGCCCTTTGGCGATGAGGGCTTTCTCGATGGACAATCCTTTTCCTATCACCTCCTCAAATGTGTTAGAACAATGGATTCATAAGTGGAATAGGACCTCCTTGTTGAGGTTCTCCACAAAGATCTGGACCATTTACTTCTCTGGTATATGGAAGGCACACTTACTATCTAAGCTTTTCCATATTTTTAAGAATGAAGAGAAGGTATCGCCATCTTTCTATTTTTCCTCGCATAAATGGGTAATATTGACATTAATTGATATGTTGTATAAAAATTATGTGATGATCTTGTTCATTAGTTCACTCCAAGTTTATATACTTGAAGGTAAGTGTGTGAACCATTTGAGGGCTTGTCCTCCAGACTCCATGTAAAAATTATCATGAGGTATGTATGCTCATATGTCATGTCTAAGGATGTTGTATGGAACTCTCGTATATGTTCCACGGGTCACCCTTTCCCTTGTATTTATCAAATTTAGGAACAATAAAGTTCATAGGAAAGAGAGGCATGTGAATGCTCCTATAAAAGGGGTAAGGACATAGGTCATCCACTAAGTATGATTTTTGACTCCCAGTTACGTACATATTAGTCATTTATTGTTGTAATTTTTGTAACTACTACACCATTAGATCTATGGGAAATGGTGCCATTAGAACTGAGGTGGGTGTGATGTATTATGGGGTACCTTGTGAGGGGTTCCTGAATGGGTTTGTGTTGTGTTGTGGATTTAATCCATGCATATTTTGATGTTGATGCATGGGTGGAACATGGTGGTGAAATTCTAAGGTTTATGCAAGATTTTGAGTAAATGATGATGGAGGCGGTGGAACATTAGCACTAAATGTGAATGATGTACCAAGATTGTTTGGAGGGAGTTGTGTAAACCTAGCTATGTATGCAGAACCATGATAGTTTGGTTGTTATGAAGGGGTTTGAGAAAACCCAAATGTGAAGAGCAAACCAAGATTATTTGGTTGTGGTGGAGGTGGGGGTTAATTAAACCCAAATGTATACAAATAACCATATTTTTGATTGTTAATGAGGTGAGGGTTGATTAAACCCGAATGATGATAACAAACCTACATTGTTAGGTTGTTGTGGAGGTGGGGGTTGAGAAAACCCAAATGTAGATTGTGAACCCAGATTGTTAGGTTGTTATGAAGGGGATTGAAAAACTTGAATGTAGATGATGAAACCAAATTGTTGGGTTGTTGGGTGGAGTGATGTTTGGACCTATTCCAAAAAAGGATTGAGTCCTTGCTAAAGGTGTATTTATGTTTTGTGAAGTATATGTGGTACCCACTTGTGGTCCTAGATATGAAGATTTGGTCTTTTGTATCTTACTTGATGTACTTGAATGGGTGGAAGTTTTGGCTGCAGTCATAGTGTGAGTTAGTGATGTAGTTGTAGATGTGGAGGCAAATGGATTTCCCATGGGTTTAGTGGATGTAGGTGGTGGTGTAGCATTCACAATTGATGTGTAATGAGACGTTTGGGAAGGCAGCATTCCTATGTTCAACTGTTATGTGGGTTGTGATGTAGTAGGTGTTAATGATCGTGGATGTCTATTCATGGCACCTAATATTAGTGTCATAGTGTTAGGAATCTCCCCTATGATGGATTTTATGTCAAATTTATACAGTAGTTTAGCTCCATGTTGTGCCAATTGAAAAATATATCTATTAGGGTTTGTTGGCACAATTTTTTTAATGATTATCAAGATCCTTGGATCTTGAGATGAATTTTCAATTTCCTCAAGCATAAGCCCTTGGTTTACTTATTTCAAAGTGTAACTCTCAAAAGGGGGAAGAGTCTAATTTTGTGAGTTTGTGTGACTACTAGGATTTTCACCAAAGTTCATATCACTAGTTGGGTTGTACATCAGATTAGATGATGAGTCCATCTCTTTTCTTTTGATTTTAATCATGTGACAACCATAAAAGTGATGGTGTTTGAACTGTCTATTTCTAGATTTTTTATTTTGGTTTTGGTTTTTGGTGAAAGTTTTGTTATGGATGCAACTAAAATGAATCTACTTTATGTTTTTGGTATTTTTTTATTTTCAGAATATTTGGAAGGTACAAGACTAAGATGAAAACTATGATTTTTTTTATTTTTTTGTGATGATATGATATCTTGACTTTGGATCCTAAAAGGTGACAACTTTGATTAAAAGAAATAGTTTTGGGACTAACATAACCACATGTAAAATCCTAAACCTCTAATTGATGGTGATGGTTTTGATGAAAAGTGATTCCACAACTAGACTAATGAGGTAGGTTTCAAATTGTATTGATGGGGTAGATTGTAAAAGACTAGGTTTTAACAATTCTCCAAATGATAACTTTAGAATTTGACTTCTAAAGTTGTTTTTGGTTTTCAGTTTTTCAATATTTTTAATACTAGATTGTTTGAAGGACTCTATGAGATGATTCTAAAATGTATAGTGTTATAACCTAGGAAAGTTGGAAATGTTGAATATGCAGTAAAAGTGGCTATTTTAGATTGTGGAATCTGTATAAAAAGATTGGGTTTTAATGCAACCTCTAAAATTAACTATATTTTCTTTGTCAAACAGATGCGAAAGAGAAAATCACAAATGTGGTGCACAAGAATGCAACTGTGGTGCAGTTGACAATAGATGCATTGCAAAACCGTTAAGAGGGTCTATGCAAGATCATGGGGTCCCAAAAAGTGGCAATGTCAAAAAAAGGAATTTTTAACTCATGAGTATTTGAGCATTTGAGTGACTTCGATATCCATTTGTCATTGGAGTTTTTTGATCAAATCACCCAAAATTCACAAGTATTTATAAATTTTAATATTTTTTTTCAATTTTATATTAGTTTTACATTATTTTTTAAGAATTTTAGTCAAAAATAGGTTTTTGAATAGGTTTTTCCTTGCATTAAAATGATTGTTAATTTTAAAAAATTTCATCATCAAACAAGCTTAAGAATGGTTTATCCCATGCCCGGTTAAGATGAAAACCCTGCAAATCCTCCTTTGCCACCAATTTCTCTATTATAAAACGTGCCCAAAATCCATGAATCTATCCATAGGAATTTAAATCAATTGAGAAACATATGTTAAATTTATACGACACTCCCTAAGCTCTCAAATATTGAAAACACTTTAGAAACAATCATTTTGAATGTTGAAACTCTAACAAATGAGCATAATAGGTTTACAGAGTGGTGAGAGTCCCAAAGGAAACATTATTCCAATGGTTTATCATATGATGAAGTGAGGGAACTTGATATTCACAAAGCCTAATTATCCCAACTATTCATCAATCCCAAAACAGGACAACCCATAGATGTACAAAAGCCTAAATTTTTAATTAAATGGTGCACACATAGAGGTATATTAGATAATTTTTGGAAATGTTGGTGGATGGTTTTTGATAAACCACCCAACAACAATCTTAACGTCCCTCAGTATTTTCTATGAAAAATATGTCGAGTTTGTCCTAGGGAGGCATGTTGATGCAAGAGCATCCATGGCCTCGTGCAATCTTGCATAACCAAAAAGAGGTTTGAGTTGGTTTTGTTTCATTTTGGTGTAAAATTTCATATTATTTATGAAATTCAAATTTTGTTTGTGGAAATGCAATTTCATTTGTCTTTTCTAAAATTCAAATTGGGTTTCAAATTTGAATAATTTCACAAAATGGAGAAAGTGGGAATGAGGTGCAAAAGCGGAAAAAGCAAGAAAAGCGAAAAAGAAGAAAAATTAGAACATGGTGTGGGTTTTTAGGAGCCATTAAATTCATTTGTAACTCCCATTTTAAATTTTATCAACTCCTAAAAAATAGGAACCAAGAAGTGGGCACCTAGGATAAGGAATCTGATTTTTTTGCTTTATTTGAGAGAGGATAAAAGGCATTTAAAGCCCATGTTGCATTTTGACTAAGTTTGGAGGAATAAAATACATATTTTATTGAGGTTTGAATATTAAATTGTATTTTCAATTTCCTTTCCTGGAGATAGGCGTGGGTTTTCCTAGGGAGTTTGGAATAAATGCAAATGACATTGAAATCCAATTGAAATTGCATTCCAAGAAAGCATACAGAAATAAAATGAAATTTCAATCATTTTTAACACAGTTTTCATAGAGGAAAACCATAGGAAGAAGAGAAGGGAATTTCATACCTTTAGAGGGTCATTTCTTTAATGGAATAGCATATTAGAGAGTGTTGACAGAGGAAAAATTAACACAAGTTGAGCAGATAGAAGATATTGTTGTGAATTGATTTGAAATTACAAGTGTCAAAGAGAAGATTGTTGACTCCAAGCTTTTATTTGCTGCTGCAAATAAGATTATATGTGGTTTCCAAAGGGTTCTTATGGCTTGTTACAGCCTTCATCCATGGTTAGATTGTAATAGATTAATTTCCCAACTTTAATTCAAAGTTTTCCAGTTGCACATTAAAATTTGGGCTTGGCATTTGAGATTCAATTTCTCTGTGTGTGTGGATGAATGTTATTGTGATATTTTTAAATTTTATTTGCAGAAAATAATTTTAAATTAAATATCTCATACATTAGTGGTATGAAAGAAAGGATGATTTTGAGTGTGTGAGCAGACTGCCAAAGAGAGGCACCTTGCACTAGTGATTGTGTGTTGTGGGTCTGCAACCATGTTTTCTAAAGGAAGAGGAAGAGGAAGGGGAAAAGGAGGAGGAGAGAATTTTGTAAGGCATGATGAGTTTAGAGATTTGAGTAGACAATTTGAGGCTCTACAAGAAGAAATAAGAAGGGTATTTGCAAGAAATAGAGACCCAAGAAGTGGAGATGAAGATGAGGAAGAAAGTATAGAGAATGCAAGTTTAGATACTGAGCAAAGAGAAGAAATTGCAGCAGTTGCAAATGACCCACTGCTAAAAGCTTTAACAAAAATGGGAAAGAGACCAAAAATGGAGGTGCCTACATTCAATGGTAGTTTAAACCCATAAGAACAAATAGATTGGCTAAATGAAATGGAAGATTATTTTGAATTTGAGGAGGTAGAAGGCCCTAATAAAGTGAGATTTGCTAAGACAAGGCTAAAAGGACATGCTTCCATATGGTGGAGAGAAATCCAATTGGAAAGGGGAAGAAAATGAAAAGAGAAGATTACCAAATGGGATAAAATGGTAGAAAATTTAAAAAGACGGTTTATTCTAGCTAATTATGATTTATATTTTCACAAGAGGATGAAAGGTTTGAAGCAAGGAAACAAAAGTGTTAAAGAGTATATAGAAGAATTTCACAAAATCCTCATAAGAACTGGACATTCAAAAGTAACCAAGGAAAATATTGCAAGGTACATGAATGGGTTGTAGTCAAGCATTCAAGAAGAAATGGTATTGGTTAGAGTTGTGACAATGGAATATGCCTATCAAATGGCATTGAAAATAGAGGAAAGGTTGAACAAGAGATTTAAAAACAAACAAAGAGGAAAAATTCATGAAGGTAAGGTTCAGAGAAGAGCATATGAAGAAGATGATGATTAGAAAAATTAGAAAAATGGAGACCAAGACAGCAAAAAACAACATAGGAATGAAGAATTTTATGGGTCAAGAGATCAAAATCAGAGAGGTAGAGGAAGATCAGGTGGAAGTTTCGAAAGAAAACCTTTCGAGGAACTTGTTTTAAGTCTGGGGAATAGAGTCATAGAGCATATGATTGTCCTCGTGAAGAGGAAAGACGAAGAAGGACTGAAAATTAGAATAGGGAAGCAAATGTGAATAGAGAAGATGCGGGATCATCACATTCTGAAGAAGCAAAAGATGGTGAAACTTTAATGGCTAGGAGAGCACTGTTAAATGAAGATGATAAATCCATTCAAAGGAGAAGTTTGTTTAGGACAAGATGCAAGTGTGAAGGAAATGTATGTAATGTCATTATTGATAGTGGAACCACAAAGAATCTTATGTCTGATGAAATGGTAAGAAAATTGCAACTAGAAAGGAAGAAGCACTCAAATCCATATCGAATAGCATGGGTACAAAATGACAAGAAGCTTTTGATCAATGAACAATGTGAGGTGAAATTTAAGATAGGAGGCTATTATGATGAATTTTTATGTGATATTCTCCCAATGGATGCTTTCCATATTCTTTTAGGATGACCTTGGCAGTTTGACAAGAAGGAAATGCACGATGGTTATGACAACACGTACACATTGAAGAAGGATGGAGTGAAACAAAAATTGAAGCCATTGAAAGAAGAAATGGGTAAGGTTTGCAGGAATTCAAGGTCTTTTTTGGTTGATGAAATCAAAATTGTAGATGGTTTGAAGCAAGAATATGTTAGCTTTGTTGACACTAATCATCAAGAAGCTGAGAAAGGTGAATTGTTGGATCATATTGAAGAAGAGATCTCAAGTGGAATGTGTTGGGAAAAGGTGTGTTGTACACCTTGCATTATGTTTTTAATGTAATTATTCTTGGGGCCACTTAATGTTGCATGTAACATTGGCACATAAGTTAAATTGATAAAATGTAATTATTTAATATTGGGGAAATAATAAATAAAGCACCCAATATTAAATAAGGGGACATGGTTTGTAATCTCATAGTTATAGTCACATGGTTTTGTGCAATACCACTTAGTGGTTTTGTGGGAGCTTGCTTCTATAAAAGCAACCACAAAGGTAGTTATTGTGTGAGATGCAATTTTGCATGATTAGATCTAGTTAGCATTTGTGAGGGTTTGAAGCATGGCACAGGATGTGTGGTTGCATGCTTGTTCGCATGGAGTGCTTGGAGAAAGCTTGTTGCTTCAATGGTGTTCATGGAGACTTAGAAGATGTATTGTAATCTTATTGCTGAATAATACATGAGAGATGGATGTTTTTGGAGGCTGAGTTTTTTCCCTCTCCTTGAGGTGGTTTTCCTGTGGTTCCTGCAGCCACATTGTTTATTCTCTTTGCATGGATCTCAATATTTCAACGGCGATTTTATGGGTTATGTGGAAATTATCTGAATTACCAAGTTTCCAAATAAGTGGAGTTATGCATTCTTTGGGGGAGGCGGGCCATCCCCATACTCCCACCGCCTTGCTATGGAATGGACATCGATAGGCGCACAAGGTACCGCTAACCCCGCTGGTCTCGACCGGGCGGGGCTCCTCGCACCGGCCGGGACTCCCCATGTGGGCCCTGAAAGGCGAATAAATTTGTTGACAACATTTTAAATGTTTTTAAAATATAAAATCCGCCATGAATTAGTAAATAAAGGGGCCTGAAATTTTTGAGTATGGAAAATTTAAACAGAATGAAATTTTATTTCGGGTCCGCCACCCAAGGAGCAGCACCGCCCAGGTGGGGCCGTCGCTCAGCCACCAGGGGGTTGCTAAAAAAAATTTCCTCAGGTGCAAACTGTGTTTTTGTTTCGGAGGGGCATAACTTTTGCTCAGATTGTCCATTTTCTGACTTCTTGGATTCGTTGGAAAGCTGACTCAGAGATTTGCGCTGTGGTGATAGATATTTTTCTAGATTCTATAGTTTTGATAGTGTTTTTCTTGTTCAAAGTCAGATGTTTGTTTTGAGCTTCGAGAGGTGATATCGGGTGCATACAGAGTCGGATTTTGGACTTCAAATAGTCAACGAAAAGCTTGTTCAGAGCACTATATAGTGGATCGGGTTTGGAGATATTTTGACGTAGTTTATTTGTTGTTTTCTTTATCTGAGTTGTATATGGGTTTCTTTGATTATGGTGATACTGTGAGTTTATGGATGATTGAATCTTGGAGATTTGATGTTGGATTCATTGTATGCCCAGTTGTATATCTCAGATTATTCTATTTTTGACATGGTTATTAGTATATGGTTGGATTTATATGCTTCATTGATATATCTACAATTTGTGCAATGTTGTAGGCAGTCTATACTTAGATGTTGCATTTATGACTTGGATATGGGTTGTCTTTTCCCATTGATATTTCAATGTTGATGAATGTTCAGTTTTGGTGGCTTGGGTTAGTCACTTGGTTTGTTGGTTTTGTTGTCATGTTAAGGAGATGAGATGGTATTACCAGGTACAGTCATAATATGAGATATATGTAGTTGACTATGATTATGTAGATATGTGGACACGGTTGGGTTGAGTTGTTACATTTGGTGGTGATAATGGTGTCATGGATGTTTCTTGTGTTTTAGAGACTTTGGCATGTCATGATGGTTTATGCAGGTGCATTGTTGGTGGTGTTGGATTGGTTCCTGATTATGGTTGTGGCAGTGTATCTTCGTGGTATGAGGATCATGGTTTTAATTTTCCTTTTGGGAGCTCTTGTTATATTTGAGTTCTTTGATTGTGTGAGGGCCTTTCATTGATCTTCATGAGGAGATTGTTATCATGATGTCATGGATAGATTGATTACACTTTTCAGTGGGAGCTTTTGACAGTGATGGTTTTGGCGGTGATGGATATGTTTATGATGGTTTGGCGATTGTAGGTATCTTCTTGGCTTGGAGATTATGGTTCTATTTTTTATGTTACTGACATTTCAGTTGTGTGTGTAGACTTGGATGATCTTCATGGAGAGGATGGTTGTCATGATGCCATGTGTGATTTGGTATCATAGTTCAGTGGGACTTATTGGCAGTGACATGGATGCATCATTTGGTAAGGTTATCTCCATGTGATTGGAGATATGGTTTCTTGGTTTAGAGTATATTTGTTATGGATGTCATGGTTTACTCTTGATATGCA